>CAHIKZ030000479.1:1827500-1972500 GCA_903632075.3 Acanthosepion pharaonis
GCCGAAACGTTGTAAAAAATATGGCGACAAAGATGTGGGCAGTAGTCCGAATAATGTAAGTAATGTACACGATACCTCATCTCAGAAATATAGACAGATATCAAAATAATTAGTACATGAATAAATTTTAATAGACTCGTTCTTTGTTGTTATCAAGCTCAATGAAATCGTTCGCTACATGACGCCATTTGTTCCATACGATACGTAAATTTGAAATGTTACGCACACCAAAATACTAGTATGTAGCTCACAAAATTCTTACCTACGATATATATATATATATATATATATATATATATATATATATATATATATATATGATTTGTACATTACTTTTCTTATGTAATTTCTTATTATTCGTTTTCTTGTTTTCTTAGGCTGTTAATGGGCGAATCATAATAAAACATGTGAAGAGTCATGATCGCCTACGTCCTGGAAAGACATGGCATTAACAAAAATCATCTGGCTCAAATATTGTACAAAATTTTAGATAAAAATTTTGCTAATGGGAAGCTACGAACTTAATGATGCATTTCCAAATAATCTCTCCAGAAAATAACTTGCAAAATATCGTGAAAATGTTATCGCTCCAGAAAATGCATAAATCCTGCTGCCATGCTCTATCTTTACAAGAGTCAGCTCAGAAAAAGAAAGGATTATTGCAGTCATATCTGGGCTACACTTAGCACTAATCTATCGCTGTTACTATGGCAAATGTTGAAATTAATTACATTCCTTAGTCCCACTAGTTCACAGCTTCTTCCACAGAACTGTTACTTTGCGGAATAGCCTCCCGAGAAGGTGCTTCCCAAACACTACACTCTTCAAATCCAGAGTCAACTGTTATCTATCATACATATCCTCATAATACGCACTCCTTTCTTCCTCCTCTCCCTTACAACAATCACTAACCCTCTACCTTGATTGGCCTTGGGTCGTGTACTAGTGAAATTAAAAAAGAAGAAAACATCTTAACCTAAAGTATCACCAGTAATAAAAAAATAAATAAATATGGAAGTGTGTGTGTGTGTGAGAGAGAGAGAGAGACAGACAGACAGACAGGGGAAAGAAGAGTTTAGGCTGAATACTACCTGTAATACTTGTAAATCTTGCAAACACTTGTGTTAATTGAAATTTTGAATCCTCTTAAACTTTGTATAATATTTTATACCCAGAATATATGATATAGTTGGTGGATGCATATCGACAAATATGTATATCTATCTATCTATCTATCTATCTATCTATCTAAAGGTTTATATTTTTTTTAAATATTACTGCGCAAACCTCAGTACATTTCACGGTCCTAGTCTACAAAGAAGAGGTAACAGTGTAAAGTTAGAGTTTCTCTATTGCATGAGCACCGCCGACCTCCAGTAGATTTGCAACAGACATGTAAACTCCGAACAAATCCGTGGAATTAAACTATGAAATGATGGTAGAACAATAGATATATAGCCTAAGAGCTATTAAGTAAAATTTTAATTGCATCGTGCTCGATCAATATGTTTCACAGAGAAACACTGACAAGGAAGGCTTGAATGTTGAAAATAAATACTTTTGTCAAAATTGGGCTTCAAAGTTATTGATATACCAAAGTAGATACACAGATACATAGACGAAAATCAAAATTGCAACACCCTGAATTTTGATTTGGGTATAGTATGTGCATATAAGGAGATTCGGAGAAAATTTTCAGTCATTGGCCATCTTGTGACACCATTAATATCGGATCTTTATATGGCGACGCATACTGTGATAAAAAATACCCTCTCACACTGCTCTAGGACGTTGTTAGGATAGTAAAATTCAGCGATAATTTTTCTCGATTGGATGCCTTCCCAATATTAAAGAATCCAACTTGCCCTGGTAATTAATCCATGACAGTTTGAAATGGATTCATATATTTCCCAAAGGTATCAATGTGACGCGAAGGCAACGACCTCGAACAGAGTCGACTCGATTTTCTGCCCCTTGTTAACCGATACGTCACCTGCACACACACACACACACACACACACACACACACACACACACACACCTGCACAAGCACTCACACACATCTAAACACTTCCACACATATATATACACACACACTTATCCCCCCACATTATATATATATATATATATATATATATATATATATATATATATATATATATAAAGAGAGAGAGAGAGATAAAGAAAGAAAGAGAGAGAGAGAGAGATTGAACACGACCACGGTGTGCTGACTGTCAGGGAATTAAACATTTTTATTACTAAAAAATGCATAGTAAAACAAACGAAAACATTCTTGATAATGGCTAATAGATTAGCCGAAAGCGATCGAATCCAAGGATGATTTGAACAGTTCTTGTACACTCTATGTCCCCAAAAGAAATTTCTTGTATGTCTGCAAAACAATTACAATCGCCTTCAATAAAACCTATATAAAAGAGGGATTGCTGCCCAAATACACAATAATATATACATATGAAATATGTATATAGGTTTCCATTTAAACTATCCTTTTTTTTTCTTGCTTGGCACAGAAAGAGTACACTTTTTGACCACAGTGTCTGACAATGAAGAATCCAAAACGGAGAACATCGGGGCTATATCCAGAGTAGTGTTCAGCCTAAACGGAAACTAATAAGAATTCTTACTGTGTTTCATGCAATTCAAAAGGAAATTATTATTTCAAATGGCTGGAAACTAGACTGTGAAACTACAGTGACTCTAGTTAGAAACTGGCCGTTGAATGACACATTGTTCTAGAAAATACCTCTTTCTAGGCAAAAAAGTCAACTAGGGTTTGTGCTGCATTGGCAACACTCGTCTTCGAATTGTAAATTCAAATCCCATCTTCAGCATTATTTGCTGAAGGTGGGATAGGACGTTCTTCTAAATTCGATTTATGCTCTTGAGCTCTCAGCTTCAGATTATCATTTCTATTGCTCCATGCAACACTTCTTGTCTGGTAAGCGATTTAAGTAGTTCGAGATATAAAACAATTCTTCGAAAAATACGTTAAAACTGAAATCGTTCTCTTATGATGTAACACGCAGTCTAGCGGAAATATGGGATACAATCATAGAAAGCCGTGACTCAATGATGATGCTATGAATTTAAGTGAATGAAAGATTTTATCAAAGAATTATAGAAACATTTCCATCAACCAAATTGTTCCTATATATATATATATATATATATATATATAGAGAGAGAGAGAGAGACAGACAGACAGACAGACAGACAGACAGAGGAAAGAAAGAGGGAGAGAGAGCATGAGAGAGAGAAAGAAAGAGAGAGAGAAATTGAACACGGCCACAATGTGCTGACTGTTCGGGATGTATATGTATATATATTTATTCACCTTGTTCTGTTCCTATTTCTATGCCTGTTTTTCATTTGTTGGATGAAATATCTGTTTGCTGCTAGCATCTGTTGTCGGTATTCGATCCAAAGTAAAAACCAGGTTTGTAAATGCTGATTTTCACGACTGATAGGCCTTCGCCACTTGGAAAATTAATGCCGCACATCTCGTTTACTTGTTAAATCTATAAAATGTACAAAGAATATCGATCTCATGTTCGTTTTATACCTAACTGCCTCTTAAAAGAATGTTTGATTGTGTTTATTAGGTTGAGTCGTAAGTTCCGCCTTGGGGGACCATTTGTAATGACGAATATATCACCCTAACTACTAATCATATTTGATAGTTAAAAAATAAATTTGGCAAACACTAACATGCTATAATGTTTAAGGCAAAAACAAGTGGATCGAAAAGGATAAATCTCCACAACCGACTCAAATGCTGCGCTCCATGGAAGAAAAAGTTATTGTAGGATCATCAAGGTATTATTCATTCAGACTTCTTAAGACGCGATGAAGCACGAAATACACATTTATACGTTCAGCAGCTGCAACGTGTCCATAAAAATTTGGTCGAGAGGCACCATGCGTTCATCAATAGGAAAAATGTTGTTCTCCATGAAAATGTAAGGCAGTATACAGTAAGAATAACACAGGAAAAAATTATGGAACTAGTTTTATCTACTCTACCCCAGCAGCCACATTCACGTATCTTTGCATCAGCCGATTATTACGTTTTCCGATTGCTACAAAACACTTTGAGGAGGAAATTTTTCTGTAATGAAAACCAGATTCAAGAGTTCGTTGAAAATCTTTTCACATCAAAACCTGCGGCTTTTACTCAAAAGGTAGCGAAGAGATGCCTGATAAGTCGGAACAAGTCATTGTAAATAATACTAATGGTCATGTTGGGATTAGTCATTCCCTAATAAAGAAACATTCAGCATTCATTGACCGACAGTTAGCGTTACGACCAGTTACTTTCTCTCAAGACAATTTTACCGAAAAATATGTTCCTCAAGTTCACTAAATTTTATCGCTCTTTCTAGTACTGATGGTGATTTCCTTTCTAAATTTTTGTTTAAGAGAGTGTTAAGCAAATGGTGAATGTATAATTAAATAAGATGTAATTGTATTTTATTTTTTCAAAAATAAAGCTGATAAACAAAAACGGACATTATTTATGACTGAACCTAATCAGGCGGGAATGTTTTCTATGGCCCACAACAATTCCCCTTAAAGTAATACCAACTACTTGACAGTGTCCATTTCCTCTCCAAATAGCATATAGCAAGTTGTATTGGATTACATGGTAGCAACAACATGAAATGTCCCTAACGTGACCTATGAAAGAATGTAAAAGGTGTAGCTATATAACTAGACTTTAGCATCGCCCTGCTGTTAAGTTTCCATAGTCAAATGTGTGAAGGCGATGGCCATGACAGAAGTGCGCTTGGCATGCAAAGTACTTGTTCAATTCGCGTCAGAGGTTATTTCTTTATTTCAGAATTCTGCTGCATTCTTTTAATGTCATAGATAGTAAAAGTGATAAAAGGTAGCAATAAAGATGAAAAAAATCCTCGTCAAAAATTAATAATAAAAAGCTCCATAACAGAATTTAGATAATATAAAACTACTGACAGAGAAGATTGACACACAGACAGATACAGCTTCCTTTTTTTCTATAGATAGAAGGATAGATTTAGAGTGATGTTTTTTTTTCTACCAACTGAGAAGAAGTAACGCCCAAATTCTGTCTTCTTTGCAGACACACACACAATTAACAGACTCGACCACACACCTAAAAAAAATATTGGATTTCATTGCTACAAGTTTGGAACAGGCAAAGCAATGAAAATAGGGAAGGGGTAAACGGTTGCAGACGAAACCATTTGCAATTCCGGTAGCTGCTACTTCACATGAAACGATGCATATATACACGCATACAAACATACATAAGCACATAAATACATACATACATGCATACATACATACATACATACGTACGTACTTACGTACGTCCACTTCACTGTGCATTAGTTTTTTTGTGCGTTTCTATAGTAATGGATTTAAACAGATAACATTTCATCTTCTAATAAATTTCATTTATGCTTTCCGTTTCCCTTCTGGATGTGTGTTTAGCGACTCAGAAAGAAAAACCGGCGAGACGAGTTCGCGTTCCGGTCGAGTTCGTTGGATTCTTCACTGCGAAAGATGTGGCTCCATCTCTTCTCTGTTCAGCTATGGTTTAAACGGCACCGTTGAATGGCCTCTCTTTCCATAGCAGAGTGACCAGTCTTGGAGAAGGATAACTTTGAATTTAAGATCAAACTGAAGAGGGATAGGTTTCGACAAGCTATATTACCATAAGACACCATCACTCTTATTGTTACAGTATATGTGGTACGCTACGACCGTAATGGGTTACAGGACTCGCGACGTGACTTTTTTGCTTTCTTCCGATTTTTTCTTTTTTAACCCCTTTTATTCAAGTACCAGTTTTTATCCTAACTTTATATACATGCTATGCCTCTTCAGCACGTACGAAATCATAGATATTCACATTTCTCTCTCTCTCTCTCTCTCTCTCTCTCTCTCCCCATGTAAAAAAGGCTAAAAATAATGGAAGCATTAATAATAAAAAAGAAACAGCCAACACTCAATAGCATCAACTATGAACACGGCCGCAATGTGCTGACCGTTTTTTGGAAAAAAAAATCTCATAACTCTAGATACATACATAAAAAAAATATACACATTCAGTTAAAAATAAAAACAACATTTATTGGTTGTGACAACGAGCCTAACTTGTATCGTTCAACGACAAAGTTCTCTCGTCTTTAACGATACATGTGCTGACGCGTGAAGATGCGATACTTAAAAAAAAACAACAGTATGCGTTAAAATGATGTTTGAAAAACGATGAAACTGACAGCACAAAAAATATCTTCGATAAAGACTAATGAAAGCCGAAAGTACACAGTTATTTGAAAATTTATACTTTCACCGGAAACCAGGATAATAGTCTGAAATATAGATAAAATAAACAAAAAAAAATCCTGTATAAATAACTTTCGGGGCCGTTAGCGAAACTTAGTCTGGTACAGGATCATCAATGCGAGCGCACTATATGAAGTGCAAATTCACTTCAACAATAACAGCCTGCAAGGTTATGTTGCCAATCATTGCCCAATGGCGATACAAAAGTATTTATTCAGCTTAGTTTTATCGTGAAGATCGAATTCCCTATGGGAGTAATGGTCTGCAAGATTAGCTAGCTCAGAATTGTTTGACAACGAAGGCGCCCATATTTACAAGGTTTATCTTGGCTTTGAACAAGACCATGTTCCTGCCACATATGGTATGATGCTCTAGCTATATATTTAGATAACATTCATAAAACGCAAAGAAGAATTTGCAACGTCATTGGCTTTGACCTGACATCTCGGCTTCAGTCACTTTCAGACCGCTATAGTGTAGTTTTCCTGCACCTTTATTTTTATAGATACTTTCATGGCACTTGTTCTGATTAACTTTCATCTCCTGTACCTAGACGCTATGAATTTAAGCGCAATATTCGATTGGCAGCAAGATTTCATCAGTTTACAGTTAAAATGGCTAGATGTAACCATAAATTCAATGCTAATAGTCTCTTCTATAGCACGTCTCGAATGTAAACCTCTCTTCTGGGATCTTGCTTCCCAGTCAACTTTGATCTTCAAAAATTTAAATGCAATGTCAATCGTTATCTACTGTCTTCTTAATTTCTGTTCTTTTATTGTTTTTGCTCCTTAATAAGGTTTCCTATTTCTTATATCCTTTCACATTCAGTAAACCCTTGCATCTCATTGGTTTTATTCCTTTGCTTGGGATGAAATGATAAAAAAAATATGATGGTCAACGTACCTGCGAACAATTGCTTCACAGGGATAAAAATATAGACCATCCAGTGAAGATCAAATTTACTTCTGTTGTAATAGTCTGCGAGACGAGTTTGTTAACTAATGATGTAAGGCAGTTACCCAAAAATACTTACTCAACGTAGCTTAGTCTGGCGGGAGGCCACAAGTGTGGTGCACTCAAGAATAACTAGGTTCATTAAATGATTACAATATTTGCTTGCTGACCTTTCTTTGCTAGCGATGCGTCCAAAGCCACTTTCTTTTTATATCCATTTCTGTATATTTTTCTCCAAACATTATTTCTTTTTATTTTCAGTTTCTTTTTCGTTTCGTTTCTTTCTTTCTTTCTTTCTTTCTTTCTTTCTTTCTTTCTTTCTTTCTTTCTTCTTCGTCTTCTTTTATTCTTTCAAACAAAAAGCATACAATAGTTTCTTGATATATTTTTCGGATTCCCCGTTTAGACATACCCGATTTACGTATGCACGTTCGTTCGTTCGTTTGTTTGTTTGTTTGTTCGTTCGTTCGTTCGTTCGTTCGTTCCTTCCTTCCTTCCTTCCTTCCTTCCTTCCTTCCTTCTTTTTTGTGCTGTTTTACATTTATTACTTCATCTTTTCTTTCTTTTCCTTTCCTTTTTTTTAGTCACATACCTTTTCGATCGTATTTTAGGAAGATTTCTTTGCTCAACTTATTTTGCTTCACTTCTTTTTTTTCTTTTCATTTTATCATTCTTTTTTTATTCTTTCACTCCTCTTTCCTGTCTTTTTTCTCTTCTGATGTTACATTTTCCCAAAATTTCTCAAACGTTTTGCGATGTCTATATTTATTTATTTCGATTTTGTTTAAATTTTTTTCTTATGCTTATATTCTGTCACTTCTTTTATTCATTTATCTAAAGTTATATTTCTTTATATTCATCTCCGCTGTTTTCTTTCTTTCTTTCTTTCTTTCTTTCTTTCTTTCTTTCCTATCCTAGTCTGTTGCCACCCGCACACCCTTTTCTCTTTACAGATGATGAATCTGTTTAATAGGTTTTCACTGATTACTTCGGCTGCCATAGCAACGGTCGCCGTAGCAATAAACGTCTTGTTTCTTAACATATAAATAAACTGATGTTGTTGTTGTTTTGTTTTTTCAGGCGAAACTCTACTTTTTCCAAATTGTTAACTGTTTAATTTAACACCCCCTTCCAAGAAATCCTGTTGTGACTCCTGAACGACATTCGATAACAGTAAGAAAACAATATCTAGATAAAACCGCTTATTTTTTTTATTTCACATTTTATATACCCTTCCAATGTAGGCTTGGGTACCGATCATTAAACGATGGAATGCAAATAATTTGGTCAGGATATTACTAATGTGGAGAGTTCACACAGCACCGTGTTCTCCCCTATTGTGTTTCTGAGCCCTATTAAAATAGGTTTAGTCAATGTTTGCCTCGTTATCTAGCTAACTATAATATCTATACAGGCACCTTCCGTGTCCAGTGCTAGTCTTGGTAGGCTGTTTCTAGTGTTTCAAATTTGATCTTTAATAAGCTTTTTCCCTAAGGCCCACGAGCCACTCATGGTAGAGGGTTACTGAATGAGATAGTTGTGTAAACGTAAGAAAGGAATTCAAGAAGCGCAGATTATGAGGATATGTAGGAATGATAACGGTTGACTCTTAATATGAAGAGGTGAAGATTGTAGTGATTGGGTAAGCATGATCTCGGAAGTCTGTTCCACAAAGTAGAGGCTCTTGGAAAGAACCTGTCCGAAATTAGGATGATTTAACCCTACGTACGCGACATGGTGGGCCTTAGCTGTAAAGGTCTGAACTGGTGAAACTAAAGAATGTAGCTCGTTTGACATATTCTTTAATCATTTCACCCTAAATAAGGCGATAAAGCCACCATCATTCAAGAGTTTGTTGAGAGTAAAAGAATCTTAGGAAAATTATTATTGAGAAGAGAGAACAATTAAAGAAGGAGGCAAGATAACGATTGATGTTGCATTTAAATATTTGGAAATAGCGACACGCTTGAAATGTTTCGCGTGTGAGAAAAGGCTTGTAGGGTTTAAAATGTCATCGCTCACAAAGCAATGATTTTGAACTCTCTCAGAGCTGAAAAATACCCCATTGTTTTAGTCATTCGCTAGATAATTATCTAGATCAAATAATTGACTTCTTACTGGATACTCAATTAGTTTGACCATGTGCCATACTAAGCCAAGCTTTTTAAATTCGAAATGGCGTTGAAAAGTTCTGAAACCGATTCAATACTCAAAATGGCTAAACACCAGAATTTAACTTGGAATCCATTGTTAGCCAGGCCGTGAACTTTTCATCGTGTCCTGTTTACTCCACCAAAGAGATTAATGTCTTCTTTTAATTTTGTTGATATGTCGAGTAACTAAGATTTGACTGAACTTCTAGAAAATCTACTTGGTAATCATTTAAAGATATAATGAATTTGATGTAGTTACGTCTAATGAAAACACGCTGTACAATTTAATTTGAGTACATAGTCTATTCTGGTATGATCTGGGGTGAGACACGTTCTAGAAAGAGAATGGTCTCGAGAATTCTAGTGTCACTATTTATATTGCGAAAATATCTTAGATTAAAATCTGATTGTTTTTTGTTGTTGTTTTATTTATTAGGTGAGGTCACATTTCGAAATTGTAGAATTGGATTTTTAGTAGCTGTGGAAATTACTTCTCTAGTTAGAGGTGTCAAAAATGAATTGATGGACAAAAAATGGACAGATAAGAATAATGCACCTATATCAGCCACTGAACAGACCGAAATATAGTCTGATAAATATTTAAACAATACAGGTATTGCAGAATTTACATTTGAACAAAATTACTGCGTTATGATGACCATGTTTCACTAATTCTCTAAACAGAGAAAACAAAGTCTCTCTCGGAAGCCGACGTTCAAAAACAGTTGTTTTTTAGTTGGAATTAAACGTCAGAAACAAATATTCAAGCATTACAACCATCATGCAGGACCATAGATAGGTAGCTATTTATCTGGAATGCCGGCTTATGTCAATATCCTATGTAAAAGAACATCTCTAATTTGAAGATAAGCATTCCTGGTGTGATTGGTGTTTGAACACTGCTATGTGGTATCGGAGGTAAACACTAAACGATCTCATTCTTCAAATGAAAATAGTCTGAGATACATAGACAGATAGATAGAAACAAACTGAGAAGCAGAGATACGAAGACAAAACACTATATATATATATATATATATATATATATATATATATATATATATATATATATATATATATATATATATATATAGGGTGTAACAGAAACAAAGATCTATTGAGCTTTTTGATAATTTTATCCTGGTGTCGGATTCATCGCTTTATCGTAGATAGAAACGTCTAAAGTTACTCGCCAAATTTAAAAAATTTGACATTTGAGCAATTTCGACCGTCACTGTTCCTTTTCATAGGAAAAAGATTGAATGTCCAAAAATAACTACACATAACACCAATTCTAAAGTTAAAAATAAACGTCTGTTCCTGTATTATTAGCATGAAATAGAATTTAGCGTTACGTAATATGATTTTACGGTTTGAAGGTAATTTAACACCTGGGCACGTAGATCAAAACACCTTTTATTAATAGTAGGTTGCTTACTTTTAATTAAAATGCTTCCAAGATTTGTACTCGATTTGTACTCGTTTTTTTTTTTTTTTTTTTGCAAGAATAGCGACATTGTACATTGCTTTCCGATTTGACGTCTCTCTTCTCAAAATAAATGTTGAAGCATAACCAATATATATTGATGTTTTTTATTTGCTCTTTTTTTAATCAATAGTATTAATTTGTAAAGAGAAATAACAATATAAGTTATATATATACCAACATAAATTATATATATATATATATATATAACTGGTTAAATGCCAACAAAAGTTCCTATTTTTCATTTATTTTTTAATGTTCCCTTTTATTTTCTTGCTTTTAAGTTCATAACAAAAAGTAAAAAGTTTTGATCAGGGCTAAATTTATATGAGTAAACAATGGAGAATATACTTTCAAATATGAACATGAAACCAAGAAAATAATTTGCTATTATAACATATCAAGCAAATTTACCCGCTCAGTATTAATTTTAATGCTAATGATATATGCCGTAAAAATATTGATAATAAAGTGGATAATCTTTAAATGTGTACTTAAAATAGTTTAAGGTCTGTAAAAAACAAAAATACTTTTGATACACCCTAATAATATATTTGGACAAATCTTTCTTTAATTTTATGCCTACTTTCTTTGTAATTCTCACCTCGTCATTCAACGACCATTTTTAAGCAACGCTGGAGTTTTACTAACGACCGTAGATCTTCGAGCTAAAAATTGCAATGAAAAACAAGAAAAATCAGATGATTTTTAAGAATGCAAGTTCAATTATTTGGCACGGCTTTTGATTCGGCTTGAAAATATGTTATTTTTATATGGTAGTCATTAATTTAATTATTTTCTAACCCGATTCACTGAAAGTTAGTGCAAAATCTAAAACATATTGTTTAATGTTCTATTTTTTACATTTTCGAACTCCCATCATTTACGCCTGTGTTGCTGTGACATCACCTTACTGAATAGACCATAGTGGCTAACCTGCACGATTATGCTTTATTTCTTATCCGTACCGTTAATTTAAGAGCTGTAAAAATGACTGCTTGCAAATTGTGATAAAGACAACATTAATATAATTAAATAAATTCAATTCAAATAATAATAATAATACTCAAGAAAACCAATAGAAAACAAGTAAAGTGAGTTAAAAATGCGATGGAATTCTCCATTCTTAATAGTGACATCAAATCTTGCCAAGTCCCTTTTGATCTCATTTATGGATTGTATTTGTCTCGGCGCAAGGCTCATGTTTAATATCGGGCTTGCACAGTTCCAGTTTACACGTTGGGTCCCAATTAACGAATTGGGATTCATCTGAAAGCTCAGCGCTACTAAATGTTGAATTGACTTCCCTATGTTAGTGTAATGAAGAGGAACTACTTGGGTGATGGATACGCAGGAGTCAGCCTTCATTTATGAAATGTCTCAGAACTTATTTTTGACAAATTAGCCAGAACACGATGATACAGAAGTTATTTATAAATGCTTCTTGGGTTTGGTTGCCAAAACAACTGAGCTTAGAGCCATGTTTTCCTTTCTCTGTTTTCCTTTCTCTGTTTTACTTCATTGCCTGTTTACATGTTAAATATTGAATAGCCTTTTCCTTCTTTTTTAGCGGTTACAATTTCACGAAAATATTTTCACATTTGGTCCTTGAGGCAATGGTTGACTGAACTATTTATCTAAAACATAGACTGCGAGGGTATCACATCTGGGAACTACGCAAAAATACTGATCATAGGTGGCTGGGAGGATTGAGCCACACTTTGCTCAGAAGAGCGATTAGATTTGAAAATAAACCTAGTGTTGGCCCGTTTTTTAAATCTGAATACCACATGAAATTTTATTCACATCTCACCCACCAAGTAAGTAAGCACATATACACTGATATTCCAAAAGTTATGACATAGTAGTATGTAAAGGTCAAGTTAGGTGGTGCTACTGTACTTGACATCATGGAAATGGTCATATGAACACTATCTAGGCTTCTTTCTTCTTCTATGTGCCATGTTCCTTCAGGAAGTTGACGATCATTGCTTTCCACAATTTCTTACCCTTCATAGCTCTTAATAAATATTATCTTTTTGCTATCTTCCCTAAACCCTTTTCTGTCATCCATTTATACAAGTTCGTTAGGCAGGTTATGCGTTGTTTTTCTTAGTCTCTCTTGCCTTCCATATTTCCTATAACTGCTAAATCATCCGAGCCTTTTTCTTCTCATTATGTGCCCAAGAAATTTCAACTGTCTGTTTCTGACTCATGGAAAACTGAATTATCAGAGAGAAGTTATCAGACTTCGAACAGAATCAGATGATGGTTACCATCCGGACAGGATTCCATTTCTGAAATTGCGGGGATATTTGACATTCTTCTTGTGTACTAAAAATACCTGATGGAAGCAACTGCCACCCACCGAAGACAGCGCAGTGATCGCCTACGGATCTATAATGATCGTGATCAGAGGCGTGTAGCTTGAATTGTTTGCGTTAACAAATAACACTGGCTTAATCACATCCACAGTCAATGCAATAAGCATCAGACACATATCCAGAAAGTCAGTTTAGCGCTCTTTAACTATCATGTGACATGGGAGCAGAAAACCTACAAGGTTCAATTACCCCTTTAAAGAAATGCACATCTGTTGTTGGGACATTTCGAAGCCGATATCTGATTTTATTTTGCTCTCCGAAAAGTAAGCAAAGTAATTTCTATGGAATTAATGGATTATGTTTATAATTCCAACATTATTTCTTATTACTGTAAACATTACATTTATGGGTCATTTGTAGTAATAAAGATAATGCCGTATGGTAAATAGAATTAATTCTTAAGAAATTACCTTTACGTTTCTTATACGAAAATAATTGTTAGCAGATATGGACTTCGAAAGTCCCTAACGATAGGTGTTATTTTCTTAAAAAGGGTAATTGCACCTCGATTTTCTATAGAGTCAATCGTGACTGAGAAGTTTAAAGCACACCTGGCTTAGATAATTTATAGTAACTTTTTTTTTATATTCATGTGTTCATGAGGTCTACAATAAGTACTACTCTTTAGATCCAACCTATTTTTAAACGAAACGTGTATTATAATGTTACAGCTGTGTTTATTTAAAGAAATTAATAACTGATATTAGCTAACAGATATTTTCTTGGGACTTCTATATCGCATTAGGACCGAATGGACTGAAAAAATTTAAAAATTCAAAATGCGACTCGAACTCAAAGAAAAATGCTCAGGTTACGTATACGGTGCACTGAATGATTTAACATACCAAAATTTGTTTATATCGGAGATTTCTCCTTGAATAGCGCTCCACAGACGAGTATACAACTTGAGACTGATATCGATCACACTACAAAACGAGAGATAGTCCATGTTTTCCCAAAATCCTTGACAAGTTTTAGAAATCAATTTGTTAGTCGCTTTGATGTGATTTCCACACACTAAGTGATATAAATCTACTGGACTTCAGATATTCCGTTTTTTATTTTCTATTATTTGTAACGAGTAATAAAAAGTTAATATTTTAAAACAAGGTAGAGCACAAGTGGTCGTGAGGAAACATAACTGAAATTTACTACATATACTCATGTTCAGAAAGGTGGGTAATTCTACGTGGTGTAATGATTAGCAAGCTTGTCTCGCTAGATCAGTTACAACTATATTGTGGTTCGATCTTCACTGGATTTCCCATATTTCTGCCTTGTGCCACACCTAAGCTACATTTAAAAAATCATCATATATTCGGAAAAGTGATGTTTTAATGCATCTTTCTATACGATTCGTTTATGGATCGTGCACTTTAAATGTTTTTACGTTAAAGGTGAAAATGGGGGAGAATATGCATTTTCGTCATTTGATACTCTTTTATTTCCAAAACAAAAAACACTGTAGAAATAGATACAATAGATGAAAAGATATGTGCCGTTTATGGAGATGTTTCTGGTGCTGAGAGTAATATTTGTAAGTGGTTCACTAGGTTCAAAAGTACAAATTTTGATTGAGAACACAGTCATTTTGAGTCATTAATTATGACCATATAGAAAAGCTGATGAAAAATATTCCAAATCACACAACACGGGACATCGCAGAGATAATCCACATATCTCATATGAGGCATTTGAAAACACTTGATTATGTGAATCTCTACGATCTTTAGATGCCTAACAATTTAACGAAAGAAATTTAATGGGCCGCATTTCTATCTGCGAGTCTTTGCACAAACACAAAACGCGACCCATTTTTTAAAAAGAAAGGCCACATAATGACAAATGGAGTGTTTACATCAATATGGAACAAAAAAGGTCCTGGAGAAAACAAAATGAGCTACTATTAACCGCTCTAAAAGACCGTTTTCAACCAAATATGGTGCTGCAATGTATCTGGTAGGATTGAAAGGGAGTCATACGTTATGAGCATATTTTGTACAAGCAAACCATTGTTTTGAATAAGTACTACCCCCAATTAAGCCAAGTAAAGACAGTAGTCGACGAGAATTTTTAGTTCAGAGAAAGGTTGTAAGGTCACGTCAGCATAACGCTAGACTACTTCTAATCTCTTTTTGGTAACCTAGGTAAAATGGTCACAGCTTGATTGGAAAGTTTTTACTCATTCGGTGTATTCAGCAGTTATTTCCCCTTTGGATTACCATTTTTTACTAACTTTGCATAATTCTCTTAATGAAAACAGAAACCAAATCCCGGAAAGAGTTCAACATGTACTTTGATCAGTTCTTTGCTGGGAAAGATAAAAAAAAAAAGTTTTAGGAAGACAGAATTATAAAATAAAATGAAATATAGCGGAACGAAACGGTACGTATGTTGTTCATTAATGTCGGACATTTATTAAAATATTCTTTTATTTTTATTCAGCAAACTGAACGAAAATTTTATGTTATTCAATAGACGTGAGCAGCCGGTAGATATTGGGAAGATATATATACAATGGCGAGCAAAAGAAATGGATTATCTAGCTAAAAATTCAGTGTGTTTAATTTTTCCTAAGAAGCTATAAGCTTTCGACAACAGACTCTCAGGATTAGTAGTTGTAGTCAGTCAGCACAATAGTGCAAATCGCATTCACATTAACATGGTTCTACGGAAGATACAGATATGTAGCCATGCTGATAGTGGGAATCTTCATCTTCTATGTGCTATATCTCTTCAGTACATTGGCACGTATCATGGCTCTCTACTACTTCCCGTCCTTTGTAACTCTTAATAAATTCTTTCTTCTTGTTATATCTCGTAAACACTGTTCTGCCATCCATTTACACAAGATCTTTAGGTAGATTATGCATTGTTTTCTTCTATCCCTTTTGCCTTCATTATATCCTGTGAGTGCCAAATTTTCCAGCCACACTGTCCTCGTTATGTAGCCTAGATATTTCAATTGTTTATTTTGGATATTATGTATAAATGTTCTTTTGTCTCCATTTTCTCTAAAACATCATCGTTGCTCACATACCCAGTCCTTGGTATTCTTAACATCTTTCTGTAGAACCGCATTTGGGTTGCCTCAAGTCTTTTTATTCATCTGATGGGAGATGGTTCAGCATTCCCTGCCTTAATGGAAGACTGATATTACATAATAGTCCAGCACTATTTTCTTTAGTTCTAACGAAATTTTCCGGTTTCTTAATACTTTGCTTAGCTTTTGGAAAGCATCTTTTGCTATCTCAATGCGCCTTCGGATTTCAGTGTCGCACTTTCCGTTCTCTATTAAAACAGTTCATAGAAATTTAAATTGTTGTACTTGCTTGATTTTAGTTTCTCCAATTTGTAATTTGCATTTTGGGCTGCTACTTTTGCTGAAAACCATGTATACTGTCTTCTTGCAATTGATGTTTAGTCCTTTCTTCTCGATTTCCTTCACTACCTTCTGTAGGAGTTCTTGTAGTTTCCTTTCTGTGTCTGCTAACAACACCATCTCACCTGCATAGCTTATGTTGTTAAGACTATGGCTACAGGTAGAGTTTGCAAAAGTTATGAGATATTTGATATCTGCCCCTGACAAACATCTTTACGTTGCGAATTCTCATGTTAAATGAGCCAGATGAGGAGTACATAAACTTTGGAGTTTATAAACTTTTTATTGAAGCTGATTTAAATTTAATAGTGGGATGAACGAGTTTGTTGAAGAAGATAAACATCATCAAAATGTTACCAAGAATGAGTTAACATGAAATCGCCAATATGCTTAAAATGTTGTAGTATTCTGATCAAGTTGCCCAGAAGAAGTATGCTGATGTTTGGGAGCCTTTTGAATAGGAAAAAAGATTTATAAAACCGCGAAATTAAAAAAAAAAAGACCAAAAAAGCAACTTAGGTTATCAATATCCAATTTAAAGATAATGCTTCGTTAAGCAACGCATGAAAGTAGCATTACTAGTGAAGTGTCAGTCGATGCAGTCAAAAGGAAATCTGTAGAATATATTTAAATAAATAATTACGGAATGATAAATAATAATCACAGAAAAACTTTTAAAAAAACAAACATCACTAAACAAAAAAAATCATCGAGCAAATCAAAAAGATTAGTCGAAAGAACTTCTTCTGTGGGATAATAAAAAATAGTTATAAGTGATATTTAATGACGAAAGAAAAATTAAACTTCATTCTAATGAAAGAAAATATCACTGAAGACCAATAGGTACTAGAAACACTGCAAGATATAAAGCGAAGACTGTAAAATTCAGTGGCAGGAGTTTAATGGTTTTGAGATGACATCAAAATCAATATTTCAAGACCATATGGAATATTGAAGAAGGAAAAATACATTATTTTGCTAAGTTCCCACTCATCATGAGATAAAGCAGAAAGTGAAATATTTCAGCGTGAGTGAGTAACTTTACCATACATCGCGTGCAAGAAGCAAGTCTTTCAATGACGGAAATATTACAGTGCTCCAAGGCTGGCTTGCCAAAAGCTCTGATCTTAGCATAATCGAACTTATGCGGTGAGAGCTGAAAAGCCAAATAAATTGCAGGTGATTTGGATCATAAGAGGAATGACGAAACATGATTAAAAAATCTTTTGAATTTATATTTCTCCATCCGACACCAAATTGAAGCTGTAATTCGTACCAAAGAGAGTCAAGCTAAATGCTGATTATAAATTTAAATATAACTAAGTAGTTGGGTTGGAAAAAGAATTTCGTTGTTTTTTTTTAATAGGTGGCGCTTGAACGCGTGAAATTTTCGACATATACGCATATTCTGATAGGTGCTATTACAATGCGTCTTTCTATATGATTCGTGTGTGGATTGTGGATTTTAAATGTTTTTACATTAAGGGTGAAAAACGGAGGAGAATGATATGCATTTTTATCATTTAATGCTCTTATTTTCAGAAAAATAAAACACTGTATAAAAAGAAGTTATGTTCCATTTATGAAATGGTTCTTTTTTATTATTATTCTGTAGTTCCAGTCATCGAGGTTCGAAGAAAAATGGCCCTCGTCCAGATCTACAGACTTCATTTGCTGGAAGACATTTTAATCATTGATCGGAGAAATTAGTTGATATTTCTGAGCGAATTTGGTGCCATGCGTGACATTCATATGAAGATCTTGATCTCACGACGACGTGACTCGAATTCTTAGGTTAATATTTTGGTCTTGCACCCACACCCACTGAGAATCAAATTCAGTACTCAGTAGTGAGTGTTAACAAGGTTAGCTCGCTAAACATTACTTTAAAATTTTTGAGTTTAACTTTGGCACAAAACCACAAGTTTAGTGGATTCAATGAGGATCGAACTCACTACTTAGTAGTCATAACTTTTACTAGTTTGTTAACAATTCTCCCCTTACACACACGCGCGCGCATAGCAAGGTGCCCGTATGAAAGATCTCATGATGAACGAATTCTTCTCTAGTAATTGTTTAGGAAACTAATCTGTTGATCACTGTTCCACAGCGAGACATCCAGTAGCTTTTTGCACAAATTAGTTTAGTCTGGCACAAGGCTGCAGCAATATCAGGATGAAAACAGTGTAGTTTTATAGTTTATAGAGTTGTGTCATCACTCGCTAGGCAAAACGTGCCCTTCATGAAAAGATTATCTGCACGACAGTTATTTCAGTCCACCTTCCCCATGAACGCAACATGAACGCAGTCAGTGTTCACGGCACATCCACCCTCTACCCAGCGAGATATTACAGATGTCAATGGCCCACTTTAAGCTAGGATTATTTTAATTGCTCGATCTTTTCCCTGGTTCTGTGCAACGGTATCTCTCAACTTACGCAACGAAGAGATGGAATCATTAGACAAATTATCTTCATCATTGGCACATAAACCTTCTCCCCTAGCTCACCCTGCCGTAGCCTCACCTACCGACAAAGTAAACAAAGCACCTGTCACAACTGACGTTATAAATATTTTGCTTTGATCATTGCAGAGACGAACACACGCACAAACCATAAATATATATGTACGCCTGTGTGAATCTATCTATCTATATATATATATATATATATATATATATATATATACCAAAATATCTACATATCAGTCTATAATTATTTAGCTACAATATCTAAAATCTAATATCTACATCAAGATAAACGATAGAAATATCTTTCAGTCAATATGTTTTGGAACATATTTATTTGTAGGTTGTAGGCTTGGCTTGGCTTGGCTGATTTTAAAAGTATTTAAATGTGCTGATGACGATTACAAAATTATTATAATTATGACGATTATATATATATATATATATATATATATATATATATATATATATATATATATAATTTCATTTCAAGCAAGGCGATAACGCCGCTAAGATGCAAAGGGTTACTGATAGTGAAAAGAATGAGAAGACTTTCGTGAGGAGAAAGAACAATATAAGAACAAGTTTCAAGAAGACAGAAGATGGCGATTTATGTTGCTTTTAAATATTGGAAAATCGTAGATTACATAGAAGCAAGAAACCGGAAGAGACTTCCACCGGGGGAAAGTGCGAGAAAAGAAATTCTTACAATAGAAGTTACGGGTACATTTAGCTATTTCAACTGTAAAAAAATGAAACCTAGTTGTCAATCCAGTATTACATTTAACTTCATGCAGCCGAGGCACTTAGGAGGAAAGCTCGTTAGAACGATTGCCATGAAGATATTTATAGAAAAGACAGAGAGAAGCTATGGCATGGCGATGGGAAAGTGACTAGGTCACGACTGATAACATTATAGACCCTTCTTTGGATTTTCTCGAGAATCTTGAGATATATAGCGGGAGCAAAAGACCAGATATGACAGCAATATTCAATGCACGGGCAAATGTTAGATTTATAAATGTGTAAAATGAATTCTGGCGAGAAAATTGTTTGATACGACACAGTAAACCAATTTTCCTCGCAGTAGACCTAGCAAGTGATCCAATATAATCACTCCACTTCGTGCCAGTGGATAACAAAAGACTAAGTAGGCGCAATGAGTTGATCTCCTGGAGGTTAGTATCAGTTATACTGATGAAAGGCAAACATGGTTCTCTATGATGCGTAAAAATAGTCGTTTTGTTTTGAAGAGGTTAAAATTTACAAGCTGATGGTTGTATATTTTCGAAAGCAGCTACCAGTGTTACTTTGTCGCGACAATAGGACTTATTATTGTGACAGGAGTTGACATGAATGCCGAGTTGGAAATCGATATATATTTATAACTGTTATAGATATTATTACAATTATTATGATTATGTAATATATATATTAGACGAATAACGAATATAAAATTGCGATACACCAAACTTAAAAGTTGAAAACAACATCCGAAATTCTGGTTCTCAAGTGAACTCGTACAACGATAGGTCGAGAAAAACTGAATATTTTAACGGATTTTAACAGATATTTCATAGATAGATAGA
Organism: Acanthosepion pharaonis; assembly: GCA_903632075.3. Classification (NCBI taxonomy): domain Eukaryota; kingdom Metazoa; phylum Mollusca; class Cephalopoda; order Sepiida; family Sepiidae; genus Acanthosepion; species Acanthosepion pharaonis. Next base: position 1,848,273 of record CAHIKZ030000479.1, read on the forward strand.
TAGATAGATAGATAGATAGATAGATTTCCAAGTTTTATCATTCAATTACTTACTAATGTTCTAATATATATATTTGCCATAGATAAATAAATGATTGATAGAATGATATAGATAGAACATCAAGTCTAACTAAATGCATAGGTACAAATAAACTCGATTATGAAATACGCTTCTTCCTTATATTGGTTCTTTAACAACTCTGAAACGCCATTTCGTAAATGCAATGTTTACAACGGCTTTTAGCGACATGATGTCAGATTTTATTATGTAAATTAGTTATTTCGCAATAATGGATCCTCCTAAAGGTTTCATCATGTACTTATATGATAAATGTACTTCATGAATTTCAAGTGAAGAACCTGGATGAGTCGTCCTCCAGTTATGGCTTGGAGATTAATAACGAGCAAACTCATGTTGAAAACTGACGAAGAAGTTACTCGTAAGATCGATCTGGCTGTTGAATGCATTGGTCTTCTCAATCTTTCTGTTCGCCTGCGAATCTTGGACATTAACAGAAGAATTACAGCGAAGAATCCAAGTATTAGAAATAAAATTCTGCAGAACTATCTTTTGCATCTCTTACGTAGACCGCATCAAGGTTGATTGATTTTTTATAGCTTATCAACCTTTTGTAGGTTATTTAAACTCAGAAAATACTTTTAGAGTGTAAGAAGTCTTTAGAGATAATAATGACTAGCAGTAGAGCCCGGCGTTGCCCGGGGATGTAAAAGTAAGAGATAGATCAAGTATCGACCATCATAAAGACTGAAAAATAAAATTGACAAAGATTATTGTTTAAGGTTGACGGACACGCATGTCTTAATTAGTTTTATTTTATTTATTTTTTTTTTTTACGAATTGGTCAAACCCAAACTCAAACAAAAACATTGTTTTCAATCGTTATGAGTCTACTGATTGAACAGAATTTTATTATAAACAATTGTCTTGTAAATGGAATTTTTAAAGCATTCTGAATGTAAAAATAAAGAAAAAAAGTGTGCAAGACAATAAGAAACATTACCTGCCAAAAAAAAAAGTGAAGTTTTGTTGAAATCAGTTTGAAAATGTAGGAAATTTGATATATAAATTTTTATATATTATATATAAATGAACACACACACACACACACACACACACACACACACAACCACAACCAACCTGGGTTTTATAATAAGTGTAACTTGATAACTTGATATTAATAAGTATAACTCGATATGAGTTGTCCCCTTTCATTAATGCCTCTTAATCGTGTTTTCAAATTGATTTCATGCAAAAAACAATTGTTTTTTCCAATTTTTGGCGCTGTCAGAACCACTGCAAGGTAATTTTACATAGTCCTGTGAAGTTTTGTTGAAATCGGTTGAAAATGTAGGAAATCCAATCCAATATATAAACGTACAGACACACACACACACACAATCTGCGTTTTATAATAAGTAAGATTTACTGATAAAATTCCTACTAATTAACTCATAGTTTTCCCAAGAGTATTTGCGAGTAAGAGGGAGGGCCGTTTCGTCCAATCGTCCAATATTTGGGATTCACCAGCAGTGCGCATCCACTACCGAGAATTGAAACCCGGACAGTTACGAAATAATTTTAAATATATATATATATATATATATATATATATATATATATATATATAATGATCGGAAACGAAAAGCTTGTTGTTAATGAATGGACTTGTTGAAAATGGCTAATGGGTTATCTTAAAGCGCTTTGGGCAATTATCATTATGGGCAGTTCCAGCACTTCCTTCGTCCTTCCCAAAAGAAAACTGTAAGAACATTAGAAAAACTAAATAAAAAAAACATAAGGTTTTCCTTGTCTATCACATTCAATGAAACATGTATAAAAGAAACGTTGTTATATATATATATATATATATATATATATATAGTAATTAGTAGGAGGATTTGATAATGATATTTAATTAATTCATCGAGTCTGATAGAAACCTCTACAGAATGCAGGAAGCACTGGACGGCCGTTTCGTCCTATATTTGGGACTCATCAGCAGTGCGCATCCACTACCGAATCCTATGGTCACAGAGAACTCAGTTGAGTTCCGCCACGGAATATGTGAGCGAGCGGCGCTTAGTTGAGTCTGATTTGGAATCTCTTCGGCCCATTTGGAACAGTTGGTATGGTGTTCGCTTGACAACCCAACTGTCAGGGTTCGATACTCGGTAGTGGATGCGCACTGCTGATGAGTCCCAAATATAGGACGAAACGGCCGTCCAGTGCTTCCTGCATTCTGTAGAGGTTTCTATCAGACTCGATGAAATATATATATATATATATATATATATATATATATATATATATATACTTGACTCTCCCGTCGAATTCGACGTATGAGGGTCAAGCAGATCAGTTCCTAGAAACCGACAGCCCGACACCAGCACATGAGATTTGATTATAGGGGTGATGGTTTTGTGCAGAACCAACCACACTTGTTGAAGGGCCGGATACAGAGACCTGGTGCACTACGTGCCACAAGGTCCCCAAACAACCTTCGGCAGGTTTTGAATTCAAAGTTGTCCTTCTCCTAGACCAGTTGCCATCCAAGCCTATAGAATCATATTTTTTCATAGCTGGAGGGAGAAGAAGAGGATTCATAACTTTCCCAAGGGTATTAGCACGTAAGTAATGGAATTCGAACTCTGCTCCCCTCAGTCCAAGCCGCTATGAATTACTCCACTGTGCGTGCGTGCCTGCCTGCCCCTCTCTCTCTCTCTCTCTCTCTCTATATATATATATATATATATATATATATATATATATATATATATATATATATATATATATATATATATATATATAAAGATTAGAAACTAAGTAGGTATGGAAAAATGACTAAAGTACTCAAGAAAAATAAATATAAGAGCCTAAATTAATGGATAACGGAAATGTAAGCTATTACAAGACGAAATCATTTCAAATTGATACAGGGTGTAACAAATGTTCAACGAATTTTACCAGACATATCAATTAGTTCCACTATCAAATTTCCAAATCCTTTCAACAGCCTCTTGGCGGGAGCAAAGAGAACCTTATAGATAGATAGATAGATAGATAGATAGATAGATTATAGCATTGGGATATGTTCAGGGATATTCTCTTTGCTTAACGAACCAGGTTTACCGATAAAAGGTTATAAATGAAGTACAAATGTTGCTAAAGGAAGTACATACGGAAACCTTTTATAAAAAAGCTATTTTGACCATTCGTTTTCTCCTACCGGTTTATGCTGGGGCGTTTCTCTTTCATATGTTTTTGTTTGTTTCTACTCAGATATTTCATTCTTTATTACTGTATTTTAATTACCTTGCAAAATAGTTTCATTTGCAATCTTATTTGATTACTAGAAAAGGACTGTGTTTTCTTTTGATTTTATATATCTGTTCATCTTTGAAGTTATATGTTCAGGTGTCTACTAGAAATAAGCCGAGGGAAAATTATATCCATACGTTTATTTACGTGTATGTGTGCGTGTGTGTAGAAACATTTTGGTTCATGAAATAAAAAGTATGTTAACAAACCTTTTCTTATCTTGTCTTGAATACAGCCTCGTCGGATATCCCACGATCTGGTAAATAACTTTATAAGTAAAAACTTTACTAATGGTAATTTTAATTTGCATAATAAAAATATTATTGAGTTGTTTCAAATATGAATGAAGAAAACGGGTATCGAGTTTCATTTGATATTATAGGATTTTTTTATTTGGTAAAAAACCCTACGAAAAAAATCAAGTTCAAGCAAATGTTTGAGGTAACATTTAATTTTGTAAGCCAATGGCACACGACAAAGACAGACGATACGAGCCGAGTGTAGAAAAACAGACGATAAATTTATTAACACACAAAAAATGAAAGAATTACATAATTAAGTACTTTGTGTGCCAAATGATGGCCAATAACATGTATATACAAATAAAACAATGCAAATAAAATATGCCTCTTTTCGTCTTTGACAATAATGAATACTATGCTGCATGTGAGCCCCAGAAAAGGTAAACAACATGAAAATAAATATAAAAAGGGAAAAAATACTCCTCTAAGTGATTCTCAAAAAATAGGTATAATGTTCGAAGGAAAGTTCATGGTAACTGCAAAGTAAAGAACAGAACAATCTCACCAATCGAAGAATTTTTCTTTATGTGAGAGCGATTTTGATGTTATTTTTCAAATTCTCGTCTGGTGATACGTCAACTTTCTTCTGTGTTGCTTTTTCCTTGATCAGGCCGACCTGGGTTCCTGCAGCAGCTGTTCGTCGTCTCCACGAATCTAATTTTTGCCTTTTATTTACTAAGATAGGCTCCAGATTTCCTTCTCGGAATTTGGAAGTAAAGCTTTTGATTAGTCTCGAGTGAAAACCAAACGCAGTTATTTTCCACAAATCGGAATGGTCAAAAATATTTTTAAAATTAAAAAGTTTAAGCTAGAGCCTAAAACAGCGTCTGTTTTCTCTCAGAAAAGCAGACGATACACGCTCAATCACCTTAAATTTCTTATAATACCTCTCCATTTCATTTTTATCGATGTTTTACTTAATTTATATCGATTTTCATTTCATTTATACCTATTTAGGAGTTATATATTCTACTAAAGATTAAAGGCACATAATTCGGTTGGTTTAAATGATTTTTGTAATAACGGTTGAAACAAGAGCCACGTTCAACTGGCCATTGTATTACAATTGCCTCGCGAACTAAACAGAATGTGTTATTATTTCGAAAGAAATATTTCATGTTATTTTTCTTTAAAATAATTATGTATGTTATTTTTTTCTATGTGCCTTGACCCTTCATGTTGTGGGCTCTTCATAACTTTCTATCTTTTGTAGATCTTAGCAATGTTTGTTTTTTTACTATCCCTCCGATTTTCAGTTCTGCCATTCACTTACACAAGCACTTTATTCACCGTTTCCCTCTTTTCCTCTTTTAATATGTCTTGTGAGAGTTAAATTTTCTAACCCATCTTTCCTCATTATATGTTCTAGAACCTTCAATTGCCTCTTTCTAAGTAAAAGTTTTTGCTTCCATTTTCATTAAAACTTTATCATTGTTCACATGCTCCGTCCATGGTATATTCAAAAAACTTTCTATAGTATAACATTACTGTTGCCTAAGATTTTATCTTCATCTGTGAGAAGACTGTCCAGTATTCACTGCCATATATGAGGGTTGATATTAGATAGTAGTTCAGTCCTCTTTTCTTTGTTTCTAATGAAATTTTCGTCAATTGTTAAAATACTTCCCTGATATTTAAACTACTGTACTTCTTTGATTTTGGCATCTCGAATCCGTAACTCTTGAGCTGTTTCTCTGTCTTCTTTCAATTGATAGTCCATCGTTTTCTCTCGCTTTCCTTTACTATCTTGTTTAGAAATGCCTGCAGTTTTCACTTATTCGTATGTATACACTTTCTGACATCAGGGTTACAAGTGACATATATGTATACATTACGAGTGACTGATCAGCAGGCCAAAAACAAATACAGAGGTAATGGATGTTAAATTTTACAAATGTTTCCAAGATTAAGGATATTCTGCTTCAAAAGTTTTTTGCCTGACAATTAATTTCAACATTTCACGAAACATACGTGTGTGATAAAATATTTTCAAAGGGGAAACAGGCGAAACTTGCGTATAGGTCGGTTATAACTGATCAATATTTACACACCAATTTCGATGAAATCAAAATCTTGAACTACAGTCTGCTTTCGTTTTATCACAGAAAGAAATAATTTCTTATGGATTATTTATAGATTGTTTTAACACTACTATCGCTAAAAGAATTGTATTAGGGTCAATGTCTATTCATAGTAGGTTATGTTGTTATATTATATATATATATATATATATATATATATATATATATATATATATATATATATATATAGAGCCGAAGAAGAAGGAAAAGGAAATAAGAAAATGATAAAAAGGAGAAATAGCCACGGAATTCTACAGACACAAAGAAAAAAATCAATACAAATAAATAGCATATAAATTATTTCTTAACTTCGTATAAAATTAACGAAAATAAGGAAATCGGCAATCAACTGATGCAACCTGACGAGTGGACCGAACGATTACAAATTGGTTCGTCTACAAAACTCAGGAGTTGGTGTGCTGAATATAACATCAATCAGCTAAATGATACATTTTATAATCGTATTAATCATATATATATATATATATATATATATATATATATATATATATATATATATATATAAATATTATATATACAATTTTAATTTATTGTAAACAAATAATGAATAAACATACTTTTTTTTAATTAATTGTACATATAGTTTCATGAATAAACATTATTTGACAATATATATATTAATAATATATACATATATGCATAATAACGAAATATGCAAAGAAAACGGGAAAAATGAATTAATAGAAATAAATCCCATATATCTATTTTAACGGATTTAAAAAGTATTCGTACAATTCAAAAAGAATACATAATCTTCATTTAATACTTTGTAGAATAGCCATTATTCACTTCTACATCAACCGACCTCTTCTTGTAGTTCTTGATTTGCAAATTTTAGTTGGCATTTTGTTCCATTATTTTTCGCATATACTCCAGATGGATGTTTGTTGGAGATGTCGATTGGATTGAATTTTCAAATAACGCCAGATTCTGGATTGGGTTTAAATCTGGGGACTGACTTGGCCATTTCAGGATATTTACATTATTTTCAGCTAGCCAATTCTTCGTAGATGTAGTTAGGATCATTATCTTGTTGGAAGATCCAATAATATGGAAGTTCAAAATTTTAAACCGAAATCATTAAATTTGCTTCCAAAATATTTTGATATGCTGCGGCATTTATTCTACCATCTATTACTGATATGTTACCAGTACATTTTGCAGAAAAACATACCCAAACCTAACTGCCGATCAAGCGAGCGACGCTCCATCTGGTCGGTGGGCGCATAAACCACAACGACCCGAAACGAACTGTTGTTCACGGCAATATCAGCCACGATCAACTGCCCCGCACCCAGGGGACGTTTAACCAGCAAGGAAATACCTCTGGCATGTTGGTCCCCTTATGCTGAATAGGCAACAAAGTCGCTAGACAACACACGAGCATCAGCTTCGCAAACAAAGTGTGTTTCCTGGATCGCAGCTACATCTACGCCGAAGGACAGGAGATCACGAAGCAGGTGAGCAGCCTTACACCGATCTCTCAGGACCCTCACATTCAAACTAGCTAACCTGAGAAACATGTTTTTAACGCTCTATATAATGAGGGGTGAAGAAGTACCGGGACCCTCCCTGAACAAAATCTGTGCAATTTTCTTAATTCCAGTGTGCCCAACTGGAGAATTCTTATGTTTGGAAAGGCGTCCCGAGCCTCAAACATGTGTGACCACATCCTCAAATACTTCCCAGTGCCTCTAATACATGCAATAACCCCCGGGGCTTTGGGGAAGTTGTTAGGTTCCTCCACCGATTTTCCATTGACGGGGGCTAATTTAAACAGGGGACCTAAGAGGGACATTTTCCTTGTGGAGAGGTCCTTCTCCAATTCCCCCTGTCTACCTTGCAAATTTCCTCTGCTTTGGGGATCAGCTTCTTCTTTTTCTCCCCTTTTTACTTTTCGGTGTTACGGGGTGGAAGTGGACGGGTGGGGAGGTGTGGAATTGGACGTTTGGTGTGATGTAGAAGTGGACGAGTGAGGAGGTGTGGAAGTGATGGAAGGAAGCGGAACCCGACTGGGTGAATGGTGAGGCCCCTTAAAGCTGGGCAATGTCTTTATTCTTTTCCGAAGAAGCAGGAACGGGTAGGGACCTGGTTTTTGCCATGTCCCTCCCTACCCTACTTTGATGCGTTTTTCTTTCTTTTTCTTTTTTTTTATTGTTTACTTCGCCTCCTCTTCTTCCCTGCTCCTGCTTCCTCTTTGATGGGGAAGACCGGGATGGAGGTAATTCCTCCACCTCCATGTCATCGTTCGACCGTTGCTCCATGAGCTCCTGGTGATTTTGCTGCTTTTCTTTTGGTGTTTCTTGTTACGCATGTTGACTCTTCTGTGGCTGTTGCTTCTGCCTTTGTTGCCTCTATTATTGAAGCCCTTCCCTCAGTTGCTTCTCCGGCTGCTCCTTGGGTGGTTGTTGCTACCGGTGGGACCTCCTTCTGGAGGTACGGGGGGGGTCTGCTCTCGAATTTCGTCCCTTAGTCACCACCTCATTCCAGACATCAACGGGGGCCTTGCCAGACTCTGTCTCCACTGTCGCTGTCGCTGTTGTGCGTGGTTATCACGTCACGTTCTTTCCGGGGCTCCTACGGGTTAATGTCACTTCCAGGACAATGTCTGCTTTGCTGCAATACCTGCTTTGCTGCAATACCTGCTTTGCCGATTACATCCGCTACTTCCTTCACTTTCCTGTACAGAGCAAAAAAGCCCCACTCCTGTCTTACGGGCACCCCATGAACTATCACTTGTGCTCGGTTTGAAGCCGATAAAAACTCAAGAGAATAGTCCGTCCTGCAAGCATCAGAATTCAATAAATGATCGCCGATAGCGGAGTCAATAGCCTGTGAACACTCGAATGTTACAGGCTCGTGTCTACGCACTTGGCCCGGGACATGTTGGACGATCCTATCCTCTGGATAGTCTCGTCCACATAGGCGTCTATTCTGCCTTAAAATACGTTTTTGTATGATGTAGACTTATTTGAAATTACTCGGTTATATATATCAGATAATCTCTTATAAAATCGAAAGTTATATATAAATACGACTTTTTATTGAATGATATGTAGCCAAGAATTTCCGTTTTGGAAATGTTTTTTTGAACATTCAGTGTGAAGACTGCATTGGAGCCTGAAATTGACGGTTACTATGCAGTATTGGTTTCTATGGCCGAATTAATTCTGTAAAGCCTTTATCTCTTATATTGAGCTCGCTTTCTCACGGACCTCGATTTGATTCGTTATTCCGAGTTTCAGGCTAAGGTGATCTTCAGACGAAAAGATCTGAGTCGGACTAACAAACTGTAAATGGAAAAAAAAAAAAGAAGTAAACTTGAAACTAATCGCCCACAAGGTGAAAAATGAAAATAAGAAATTTTTTTTTTTTTTTTTTTAAAAGGCCGTGAATGGACCCTACCAAATCCAGGTGACTTTACTCAAACCAAAAATGAGAAGGAAAGATCAAACTACCTTCGTCTGATGCCGACACCTACTCATCAGCTTTGATCTCTTATTTAATAACATTACGTCACTACTTAGCTCTAAAAAAAAACAAATCTTCAATTACGAGATTTCCTGTTTTCGGCACTACTTTCCCTACTTTTTGTTAGGGTCACTGATAATTATTTTCATATTTTTATTAAAAAATAAGTTTCACATTATTTTTATTAATAGTTTACTCATTTTTAGTGAAGCAGAAAAATGGTTCTTATTTAACTTTACGAATACGAATACTCGACCAATGTTTATTATGGGGAGGGGGTCAAAACATATAATATTCCTATCCCTATTCCTTTTGGGGGATTTTTTTCTCTGCTGGCTTATTAAATATTTCCGACCTATGACCATTGTTTTTCGAGGACATTTGAGAAACTTTTCAACCTTGTTAAATATTTCAATGCTCCTAGAATTGGTGGACAATTACTACTGGGGTTCAAAAACTGGTATTAATATAAAAGGGGTATACTTCTCGGTTTATATTCACCTGTTATTAAGTTTATACTTACATCCTAGTACTCTACTTCTTCTAAGTTTGCTTTTACTTCTACTGATATTTTAAACGCTTATTCCGAATTTTTTCGGTATTTGTCCATGGCTCTACCATTACTGCTTTTTATTACCATTATTTCTGCCACACATAGGATTGTTGGGGATCTCTATTACTAATGTAGTTTTGTTTAGTGTTTGTAAATATGTTATTGTACTGCAAAGAATTATTGGGAAGAGAATTTTTAAATGTTATTATTTCTCAAGCTCATCTCTATACTGTACATATGGAATTAGTTAGGAATTCATAGAGTAAATTCGGTATTATGGAGTCGTGAAAATATGTCTTGGTGAAAGGGACAATATTCAAGAGAATGGGTCAGTGATTATGTCTAGCCTAGCTTAATGATAGCACAGTGAAAACCAACTGTACTCTTCCCCGCTTTTCCCTTGGTGAAAACCAACTGTATTCTTCCCCTGTCATATTTGCACATCGATTTCAGTAGATGTTAAGAGCTTCCATAATAGAAATATTCTCACTAACTCTGATGCTGTCGTAACTTCGAACCCCGACGTCTAATTTTTTTTATCTTTTTTGCTCTTATCTCATTTTTATGAAAAAATATGGACTTTTGACAACGGATTATTATCCTAATTTCTTCATTACATATTTGTACAAACTGCTAGGCTATCGCACTCCTTAATAAATCTTCTGATATAGAGTGGTAGAAATCATTAATGTCAAGTTGAATAAATCTAGGCTTATATTTTGAAATTTTTAAACCAATTCATCGCTGTTCTCGTGTCTTTCCATTAACCTCCAACATCGATTCATTTTAGGGTATCTTGCTAATCACCCCTATCTGGATTTTAGTTGATGTGATTGACCTATACTGGGGTCTACTTTTGAATTTTAGGTGATGATATTTCAAGTACAATTGAGTGTTATTTTTTTCACAAGGTTGCCTACTTTTAATTTTGCCACAATGTTATCTACTCTAATCGTTTTACTACATATTTCTTCAAATTTTCTAACTCTTTTTGCTGAAGAGGGACGTTTTTTTAAAGCCATGATCATTTATTTGTATATTATTTGTTCTGTGTCGATAGTAATGAAAAACTTCCATCTCATCCGTTTGTTTGATTACTTTATTTTTTCTACAGATCATATTTTAAACTCATCTGGATTCGGTATTGGGATATTTTTAGCTAGTAATCAAAATTAGCTTCTTCCATATTATGGACACTATGATTATTGAAAGGTGCATATACCACAAAAACCAGAATAAACCAAATAATCGGTAAAGTGTCAAAGAACAACCCTACCAATATCAAGTCTGCATAAGAGGAAAACAGGAAAAAACAAAAGAAAAAAAAATGAAAAAAAAAGAAGACAGACACCAACCTAAACAAAAACTTATAGTGCTCAATGCCTCTAGAAATTAAGCTAAGAAAGAGTCGTAACAATTACAAAACGCTCAGGGACTCCAATTCAAATCGTTACTCCGAGATTCACGCCAATGCGATCTTCAGATGAAAAGATCGAAAGTGGACCAACAAACTACCTTAAATAATCACAGAGAAAAAAGTTTAGGTAGGTATCTGTTCTTATTTGTTTTCTTTTGTCTTTTTTCACCTTTTCTTCTTTGACAGACTTGGTATTGGTAGTCATGTTGTTTGATATATATCTGTATGCTGATATCCACTGACGAGTGGACCGTACAATTACACAAAGGTAAGTCGACAAAACTCCGGAGTATAGGTGCTGACTATGCTAACAATAATCTAAGTGACAAATTTTATATTTCTATTAATCATATATCTATATAATAAATACGAATGTCAGTCTGTCACTGTGTCACGCTTTTTCAACTTAGAGGCCGTAGCCCAATGTATCATACCATTTTGGAATCAGTCCGACTCTATGAGAAAATTAAAAACATCTCGGGTCGGATCCAAACTCGCAAACCTGAAATTTTGGATTCCCAAGTTTTCATTACTGCGATTGTTTTTGGCGATTACGTGATTTTTGCGATTAATTATTTGTACGAAAACACTTTTTATAACTTGGAAATAAATTTGGGGATAATTGAAATTAATTGCAAAATCCAGCGAAAGTCACCTATGAAACAAAAATAATTGTTTGTACGAAAAGCAAAGACCGACGTACATGAAATTGTCTTTAAATTAAGTGTCGAGAAAAGAATTGTTGCTGAACTTTTAAAACGTAATCTTAAATATTAATGCAATACTTAAATACAGCGATAAATTTTGAGTTCTTGTGTTGCCTATCGCATCTACTCCTCCCTACTTATTTTGATGAAGGCCCAATCAAGGTCTCTCCGCAGGAGCTCGCTTAAATAATACCCAATAGAGCAGCTTTTAAGCACGTGTGTGTGTGTGTATATATATATATATATATATATATATATATATATATATATATATATATATATATATATATATATAGCCGTCCTCTGTATTAAGATAAACTACATCCAACAGCAAGGCCTCTGATCAGGAGGTTTTGAAGAGCGTGGAACCACCTCTTAATTGCTGGTGTTCCCAGGTCCACTCTAACCCGATGTGATAGCACCTGTTAGGGTCTCAGCTATGAGCAAATTGTTGACCCTCCAGCAAAAAAAAAAAAAAAAAAACTGGAGTCAAAACACTATGAAAGTGTAAAAATACCAGCAATGTTGTTTTGTCAGAAATTATTACTAGCAATGAATTTTTGAAGGGAAAAATTATTACCAGTAATACATTTTTGAAGGAAAATATTACTAGCAGTATATTTTCGATGAAAAAATATTGCCAGCAATAGATGTTTTGAAAAAATATATATATTAGCAGCAATACATTTTTGAAAAAAAATTATTACCAGCAATAAAAGTCTTGTCCATGTTAAATAACCCATTGAGGTTGATATGCCGTAAAAACAAACCATATATATATATATATATATATATATATATATATATATATATATATATAATACATAGAAGCCTCAAATAATTTAAATAAAAGATTATATGAACACAAAAGGAACCTTTTACAAAACAACACACCAATACATTAGTTGCGGGATGAGTCTGAACATAATTTCGATTTAAAAGGTGCTGCTTCAATTAAACCAGAAAGCAATTTACTAGGCCGAAAATGTATAAAAGCTACTTTGATTACTATATTATCCACGGTAAATTTACGTTCAGGTTCTTACATTTCACCTTTCTTAGCAGACCTTTTATTATCACAATGTGGGATAATTGATAATATTAACGAAATCATAGTGAAACTGAGTGAAATTTTGTAGACTGCATATCCATACACATCTCAAAAAACTATATTTTAAATTTTGAAATTTCAGCGTTTCCAACATTTTTAGCGTTTTCTGTGCATAATTATAACCAACATTTGCCTTTCTATTCTCACTTCACTTCCCACACATATGTGATTACATTAAAAAAATATTGCTTTAGTCCGATGAAGTCCTAAAGAATGAAATGCGTCACATAAGTTTTTTTTTTCCACTATAATTAATTTATACATGTATATGCATCTGTGTTAATATAAATATGGATTTGAATAACAGCTTTATTAACTAAACACTAGTCTCTCATAATTTTGATATTAGGGTGCATCAAATAGATTTTTGTTTTTCAATCAACTCTTTGATTTTTAAGCTTACCAATGCTTTACATATTGTATCTTTTGATGATTATGACTCTTTTCAAAGTTGTCGAAAAATGCTTGTGGTTGTTTTTTTTTTGTTTTTTTTTTCTAATGCATTCGAAAAGCTTAGCAGAGTATTGAGAAACAAAAAAAAAACTTCGTTAGAAACAAAGAAAAGAGAACTGAATTTTAACGTGATATGTCCTCCTATATAGCAGTGAAAGCTGGACAATCTCCTCAAAGACGAAGAAGAGACTTGAAGCAACAGAAAAGTGGTTCTACAGAAGGATGCTGAGAAGACTATGGACCGAATATATGTGCAACCACGAAGTTTTATAGAAAATGGAAACAAAAAAGAAACTTATACTTAACATCAGGAAGAGACAATTGAAATTTCTAGAGCACGTCATGATACAAGAGAGACGGAGGGAAAAAAATGCATAACATATTTGGTGAGCATGAGTAAATGGATGGCGGAACAAGATATAGGAGAAATAACAAAAAGATAACATTTCTTAAGAGTTACAAAGAACAGGAAATTGTGAGAGGATATGGCACCAAAAGAAGAAGAATTGAAAACTGATTACCGTTTATTTCTGGGCCTTATTTCAAATGAACAGTCAGCACATTTAAAATACTTAAACCATTTTGAGTAAACAGAGTTAAATATTATTTTATTTTATCTCCACTTGCCGATTTCTCCGAACAGTTTCAAAGGCTTTGATGTTCAGTTTACAACAATACCTTAAAATTGACAGAATATTAATACTTGTATCTACCGATTTGATATATGGAAATCTGAAACAAATAACACAGCTGAATAGTATTGATAGGATATTCTTGCTATATATACACAGACGCACACATACATGTGTTTGTAGATGTTATTGAGATGTGAAACTGACAGTCACCATGCAGTGTTGATTCCTACGTACATATTGTCTATATACATAAACTCTCATTGTTCACAGTGAGTGCTGGCGGTAATAAAACAGTGATCGATGTAAAACAGGGCTAAAATTTATACTACTAATATAGATTCATATTTATATATAGTAATTTCTAAGGAATCAATAGATTTTTATTTCCTACTACCTACGTTATTTAGTGCATGCCCATGTCTTAGTAGACACCTTGTCATTTTTAACAGTGTGGATGACATGCCTGCGAATTCTTTATTAAATCTGTCGAAGGCGCAGGCCGGTAGACGTAATTTACACTGTTTGAAAGAAGACAAGGCCTTTACTCAAACATGGTGCATCCACGATATAACGTTTGGGGTGATATAATATTATATGAATAGACTGCGATAGATAGATAGATAGATAGATAGATAGATAGATAGATAGATGAATAGACTGAGATAGATTATCTGCATTGTTGTTTTTCGCGGCACTTCAAAGTAGTGATAAATAAAGCTGTTTTTGTTACATTTTTTTTACAATCGTCGTTAACCGAATTAACACAAAGACAAAATCGGTTCTCAGATTCAAAGACAGGCTTCCCAAGAAATCTACAAACAAAAAGTCACTTAAATTATATCTTGAAGGGAAATTACTTAATGACTACATCTTTGATTTCGCTGTGTTTATGGTTCTTTGTGTGCAATCCTAAATCAAGACAATGTGGCATAGCAAAGAAATGAATTTGGTTGTAATTGGGTGCATTGCTGCTGTTAGTAAAATTGACACATATTGACTAGCAGGTGATTGATACTGAAGTGAGTTCAGTCATACTTAATTCTCAAATACGAAGACACCAGAATCGAACAATAGTTAACATACTTGTCTCGTAGACAACTACTACTGTTGTGAGTTCGATCCTCACTGAGTGAACCCCTACTTGTGGACAGGTGCTAACCAAACCCCACTCTCTCTCTCTCTCTCTCTCTCTCTCTCTTATATATATATATATATATATATATATGCTTATCGTTTAATTATCAAGGCCCACATATTTAATGGTATTTTTTTCTAGCATGGGTAACTGATGATACAGTCAATCCACTTACCAAAAAAAAAAAAAAAAAAAATGAAAAATTGGTACGATGGCCATTTTAGAAGCACCCACCAACGCACTTTATCATGAGAGAATTAAGTTTCGTCTCTCTCCTACCAAAACCATCGCAACCAGAATTCACTCCTGCCTAAACATTTGTTCAATGAACCCAGCAGAAAATGTCCGCCTGTTTTAAATGTATGTTGGTAACTGTAATTATGTCTTTTTGTCAGTTTTTCTTTCTTTTTCTTTCACCTTACTTTGTATATTTAACTTAATTCTTTGTTTTAAACTTTCTGTTAATATGACACAGTAGGTATATATATATATATATATATATATATATATATATATATATAAAGAAATAACAGTAAGATTTACACTCCGGAGATCTTAGTAATTATTTTTATGTTTAAAAAAACAATGCTCGATACAAAACTATAGAGCATAGTATTCCAAAAATCGCTTGAGAATGGAACGGAGCTATGGATTTTAAATTTAATTTTATAATTTTTAGTTTCCTGTTTTGAAACATGGTAATTACTGAATTTCTGTGTAGCGATGGGACTATATTTTTAAAATAGAAAATAAATATATATATATATATATATATATATATATATATATATATATGAAGAACAGTAATATATATAATCCGGTGTTCTTATTGATATTTTTATCTTTACTAAACAGTGCTCAATGTAAATTTACAGAGCATAAATATTATAAATTAACTGGTTAAAATATGTTTTTTCTCTACACAGTAATAACCATGTTTCAAAAATGGAAACTAAAGACTTCAAATTTAATTTTGTAATTAAAATAAAAACATTAGTTCCATTTCATATTCAAGCGAATTTTGGAGTAACTTATTTTTTAAAATTACTGAATTTTAAAGGCAGACAAAAAGTCATAATTCACTGTTTCCAAGGATACAGGGAAATCCAATCATTCAGACAAGAGGTGGTAGCGTGTTCATTTTTATTAACTTTTGTTGTATCAGTTACGTTCGAAAAAGGGGTTAAGTTTAGGGAGGGTAGGGATGTATTTTTCAACGAATTCTGACATCCGTTAAATGCATGTCGTCTGGGGTTTTTTTTTAATTCTATTGTTAACGGCAAAAATTCTTTCGGCATTTTTTCCTACTTGCATACTTAAAGATTTTTGGGGGGATGTTTAGTTTAGAATACGTTTTATTTGACTACAATTTTAAAATATTTTCACTCTTAATTATTAATAGACTATATTTCTTTTTAAAACAAGTAAATGTAATAGAATTACTTACATTATATAAAATTATTTTTTCATATCAAATATAAGTATATATATTACCAGCTCGCATTTTTTAAAAATATTATTTAAGGAAAATTTTTGACAATGACTGCAAAAATTAGCTATTTCATTTCTCTGATTCAGTAAATTTTTATTTTTTATAAACTTAGTAATATATAGTTTCTCATGTATGCACAAAGGACATGGGTCATTTAATGACCTACATATTCTACCTTTTCTTATTAATTTCCATTTTACTGTAGGTGTTTTATTGGATTCTTTTAAGTGCCAGAAATACTTTGAGAAAGATGTTTGATTTCTCTGTTTATTTATCCTAAATGAACTTTGATGTTGATTGTAACGTTTTTCGAACTCATGGCTTGTGCAACCTATATAAATTTTTATGTTTTCAGGATTTTCAATAGAAGAGATATTGCATTGGTATATTAATGATTCCGTGCGACATTTATTTTATAGGGGGCAGTTATGAGGGTTTCTACAGTTACATAATTTTTGTTGATCTTCATCTGTTTATCTTTTTCTTTTTCTATTGTCTAAATTTTTTTGGTTTTGGTATAAGTGTTTATTTAAGATATTAGCATTATGTTCCTTAATAATTTTTTCTAAGATTTCAGTACAGCTGAAACTTAATTTTAGTATATTTTTATTGAAAATAGTGCTTAGTTTACTTTCTCTAGGAAAGTGCTTGACTATTAATGCGAGGAATTTTTGTCCTAATTTGTTCTTTACCATTTGGTTGTATGGTGGTGTATACCAAATTATTTTTATACTTCTGTTTTTTCTATACTTTCCATTTTCATTTTTTATATAAGTTAGTTTTGGTTTTTGTAACCACTATCTTTTAGAGCTTTATTACAGAAATTAATATGTTCATCGAAAATCTTGTCATTTGCTGAATTTGTACTTTTTCGGATAGATAAAGGTATATGCTTAATTATAGATGAAGGATGATTTGATTTAGGATGTATATATAAAGGATTGGTATTGGGTTTTTTTATAAAGTGTGTATGTATTTTTTCTTAAATCTAATCAAGGAAGTTAACCTTTTTTAGTTTAGAGCTTACCGTAATTTTTAAGTTCATGCTTTTAAATTCTTTATATATCTTTCTAATTTTATCGATTTTAAAGTTAGTAGAGTTTTTTATAACCATAAGTCCATCGTCTCTGCATAAACCAATGTCAGTTATATTAATATCATGGTTACCCTTGTTACCCCCTTCTCCCATTGAGTCTCTTAGTCTTCAAGTACATGAGCGAGCTTGTCTCAGTGCCTTTAGGACTCGAACTGCTACGATGTTTCTGGTCCGATGTTGCCTTGACTTCTGAGCAGACGCGACATGTCCACTTGGAGCATCACGCATGTATTTTCTTTCCTGGCTTGATTCTCCCTTCATTAAGGGTGTTGGAGGCAGACGTTTTCTGGGTTTTGGTGTCACTCGCCTGATAATCAGGGATCCGAACCTTCGAGTAACTCCGAAGGAGGCTATCCTATGAGTAGGTGTATAATCTTAGGGTTACTGTACTGCCATTTTGTGAATGGTTTCTGGATCGTACAGTAGTCTCCGGTGGGGCTTCTCGATACCATGATGAAGGGTACTACTATGGCTGTATCTCTGGGCGAGTCTTTCCAGGTTATCTATACATGCGACTCCTTTGGATATGTCTACCAGTCTTCCACC
This sequence comes from Acanthosepion pharaonis, assembly GCA_903632075.3. Taxonomy (NCBI): domain Eukaryota; kingdom Metazoa; phylum Mollusca; class Cephalopoda; order Sepiida; family Sepiidae; genus Acanthosepion; species Acanthosepion pharaonis. Next base: position 1,866,632 of record CAHIKZ030000479.1, read on the forward strand.
AACCATTGCACACATGAAACCAATCAAAATACAAATGAATAAAACTATCAAATCCACATGCCCCCCTCAAACAAAGTAGACCCCCTCGTAAACCATCTCCTACACCAACGCGAGGGTCTATGTTCCAACTTTCCAGAAGTGGGACACCATCTTCTCCAATCTAAACCAGACCTCCTTCTACTTTCTGAAATCAGTGTCAACGTCTCATGAGCACTAGGGGGGTTCTCAGTCCTGACCTACTCACCTCATAGGCAAACATGACCACCTAAATCGTCACGGCCACAGACTCGGAGCCTACATCAAGGACTAGTTACCCTGTGGTGACTTCAGTATCAACCATAAAAAGTGTCTTGTCCACTCCACCAAAACCAATGCTGAAGGCAGATATTGCAGAGACTTCTCCTTCACCTATAAGAGTACCTACCCGAGTCCCGGACACGACGGGACATCAAGCGAACCTCCTCGACCTCTTCCTAACCTCTTGCCCTGATAAATGCCTATCAAAATTTTTACCTCCACTAGACACGTCAGACCATTCCCTAATCAGTGTCTAGATTGATGCCAAACCTAAGGCATTCCTGATGTACAGTTACATAGAACGATTTTTCGCTATGCGAAGGCAGACTGGGACAGCTTTCGATCTTACATCACAGAAACTCCCCTCCCAAATTTCTTCAAGCATGCAGCCTAAAAAACTTCTATCCTTGTCATTGATTTGATCCTTTCTGGAATGAAGAGTTTTATACCCCCAAAGAAATTCCAGCAAAACCCACACAGTCATCCTTGGTTCACCTCTGAATGCGCTACAGCCATAACTCACCTAAAACACTACTTCATTATCAATCACATGGAGTGAAGTGGCTCGGCCCTCACTGCACTCAGAACTGCCCGCAATCGCTGCAAGAAACGTTCTAGAAAAAGCCAAGTGCAGCCACCCACGAGTGGCCCAGACCAAGGTTGAAAAGAAACAAACTGGATCTCGTGAATTCTGGAAGATCACTAACCAAATCATGAACAGAGGTAAAACAGCTACGCCCACAATTATAAATGGCCTCAAATGGACTTCTTCGAGTGATAAGGCGAACCTCTTTGCCTCTAACTTTAAATGACAAAGACCATCCACTCCACAAGTTCTCACGTCTCACTGAGCACAATGTCAGTAAAATTACCGTTACAGAACGTGAGGTCTCTAAAATTATCAAAGGCCTTCACCCTAAGAAAACCACTGGTCCGGATAAAATTCTGGTAGTTTGTCCTTAATAACATCAACCCGGAACTATCTCCAATCCTAGCAAAGTTATTCAACCGCTGCTTAAAGGAGAAATCCTTCCCAAACCTGTGGAAAGTGTCAAGCGTATGCTCGGTTTTCAAGAACGCGAGCGTGCGATTTTCCTTCTCTCATTACAGACCCATCAATCTCCTCAGTATTATTAGAAAGCTCTTTGAGCCCATAATCAATAAGGTTGTCGAGCACCTAATAAAGAACAAACTCTTTAGTGACGAGCAGTATAGGTTTTAGTCGGCTCGATCCACTGCCGACATACCATCACTCACAGAATCAGTGGGGCTTTGATGACAAACACATTTCGAAGACCATAGCACTAGATATCTCAAAGGCCTTCGACAAGGTGTGGCACAAAGGCTTACTATACAAGCTCTCCAGTTATGGAATCACTGGAAGGGTCTTCACGATTATAAAATCCTTCCTAAAATTCCTAACAGGTAAGACCCGAAGGTAGTTATCAATGTCCTCCGCAGTCCTAGATGTCAACGCAGCCGTCCCCCAGGATTCACTTCTCGGACCAACCCTCTCTTTGATCTACGTAAATTATCTGCCTAAGAATATACTCATATCATTTGTAAACATCTATGCCAATGATACGAGATTATACGGGCGCACCTGTAAAACTCTCGATGGTCAGAGATTGTCGACTGAACTCTCTTCCAATCTTGCACAAACTACCCAGTCGGGGTATAAACTGAATGGTTATATTCAATGCATCGAAGACCAAGCTTGTTACATTCCATCATCGCCCATCTGATCCCGAACTACAACTAATCTGGATGAACAGGGTTCTTCTCCGGGAAGCCCTGTGCCTTGAAAGACTGTTAGGCCTCAAACTTATACCCGACCTCGTACATATGATCCAATGCTAAGGATGCAGGTAAAGTGGCCGGCTCCCTATACCACTCCAGTAAGTACTTGATTCCTCCTGATATTCTCTATCTTTACGAGAGCCGAATCAAACTAAAAATGGAGTACTGTTGTCATATTTAGGCGGGGCTGCCCAGACCGCCCTCTCCAGCCTTGATAGAGGTCAAAGCGTCTCTAAGCTGTTGTGGGTAACGAACTATTCTCCACCCTTCAACCTCTCTCCCACAGACGGGATGTAGCCACTCTCTCGCTGCTCTCCTGCTACTTCCACGGAAAGTGCTCGGACGAACTACATTCCCTGGTTCCGCTGAGGCAAACCTTCACAGCAAGAACACGTCATACCACTTACATATTAGCAAACCATCCACAGTTCCTTCATATCCCATTGGTGAGAAGTAAGTCCCACACGAACAGCTTCTTCCCGCGAAACCGTCGACTCCCAACAAGATTTCTCTAATCACTACAACCTTTACCTATTCAAGGCTAGGTTTAACCGTTATCTTCTACTCCTATACACAAAAATGGCCTCTAAACGTAATCCTCTACTTCGAGTGGCCCCCGGGACTTGTAAAGGTTTTGGTTGTCTTTTTGTTTGTATATGTTGAGATTGTTGACAAAATTCAAAGAAGGGGCTGTGACTTAATCGATCCTGATCTCGGATCTAGACTTCAGTCACTTTCTCACCAGCATGAATTTAAGCATGCTACTAGATTTGCAAATAGGTTTCGCCATTTTAGTGTTGAAATACCTAGATTCGTCCGCCTCTTATATTCTAATAGTTTATTTTCTTGCACTTCTCCAAAGTTAGCTTTGCGATTCAACCCTCTTTCTACTTTACATAAATGATCTGCGTAAGAGTATGCTTCGATCATTTGGAAATATCTCTGCTGATGATACAAATTTATATATATATGGGTGCACTTCCAAACTTCCGAGATAACCAGAGATTAGCAGTTGATCTGATCTAGCTTTAACAACTCAATGGGGAAAATTGGCTGGTCACTTACTTTAAAACCAAACAAGTGACATTCTATCATCGCCAATTGAACACGGAGCTATCACAAATCGCAATGAACGGATGTTCCCTCGGCAGGCCCCGTTCCTTGAGAGCCTATTGGGACTTAAAATCAACCCAGTCCTAAAGTGAAACTCGTATATACGATTCATCGCTAAAAGTGCTGAAAAAATGGTCGGTTTCCTGTACTGCTCCAGTAAGTAACGAACTCCTCGTGCTATCCTATACTTTTACAAGAGCCAGATCATGGTGTACTGCTGTTATATAGGCTAGACCTTTCCAGTCTTCACTTTCCAGTCTCGATAGGGTTCAAAAGCGTCTCCGCGTCTTTGTGAGTGAAAAAATGTTTTCCACCGTACAGCTCCTTTCTCACAGACGAAACATCACGAGCCTCTTGCTTCTTTATCGGTATTTCCATGAAAACTGTTCCTTAGTTCAACTAGTCCTCACCGTGAAGGTAAGGACTAGATGAACTAAGGAACTAAGACCAACCATTCCACGCACATTGTAGTGAACGACTCTCATTCTCTTCGTATTCCATTGGTGAGATGTAAGTTCCACTTGAGCAACTTCTTCCAACGAATCGCTGCTTTGTGGAACCGACTCGCAAGGGGATGCCTCCCTGATTGCAACAATTTTAACCTGTACAAGTCTAGGGTTAACCGTTATCTTCCTCACATATCCGCATAAACTATGCTTCTACCTCGATTGATTTCCGGGCCTTATATAGGATCAACATCATTGTAAAAAAAAAAAAAAGAAAGAAAAATTCGGCTATGGAACTCCCTTTTGATTGCTTGCTTGCCTCCCACCTACAATCTTCAAAAATTTAAATGCAATGTCAGTCGCCATTTTCTGTCTTCCTAAATCCTGTTTCTTTATTGTCCTTTCTTCATTTCTCCTCCCTACAGACTTTTCGTTATCTTTCCCTTCCTGCAACCCCCTGTGTTCTAGGGGTTGGAGTGAAATGATTAAAATATATCGTTCACATGCCAACAAATATGAAGCACCATGCAAAAATTGAACACAGAACCCACTAATAATGGTCTGCTCGAATAATTCATAATTAGCCCGCGGCGAGATGCTCTAGTGTGTGTGTGTGTGTGTGTGTGTGTGTGTGTGTGTGTGTGTGTGCGCGCGCGAAAGAGAGAGTGGGAGATCACACTGTATAATTATACGAGTATAGGAACCGTAAAAAAATGACGATTGTTTACTTTTTAGTCGGAACGTTTACCGAAAATCTGTGCGCTTTGTTGTGTATCAAAGTATGACGCCTCGACAACTTTAATTGGGACCAGTATTGTGAAAGGTATTGCACACACCAGATATACAGATAGATAGATGCAAAAGGAAACTAAGTATTTTTCACTCAAGAATAGATGTTTGATTTTTTTTTTTTCATGTCTTAGGAAATTGATCGGGTCGAAAACATTTTAGCTTTGTCAAAAGTCACATTCTCTTCTCTCGAATGCACGCTTGTCGAACATTTTTTCAACTTCTTGCTTTACACACAACTTTGATCTTCAAAAATGTAAATGTAATGTCAATCGTTATTTTCTGTCTTCTTAATTCCTGTTCTTTTATTGTTCCCTCTCCTTTATGTTTTCCTTTTCCTATGTTCTCTAACACCTTGCTTTTTAGTGTCATTATTGCTTTGTTTGGGATGAAATGATTAAAAAGAAATGACACCGCATTCATGTGACATTACAAACATTTAAATTAAAAAAAAGTAACTTGGCATTCACATGACATAAGCTACATTCTAAAATTAAAAATAACGAACGTATCATATTTAAAACTAAGGTGTAAGATCATCACCGGTTTCTAACAAAATGGACTTTGTTTCTTGAAAATGACTGAAGTTGAAAGAATATTTTCAATTCTGATATAAAGAAATCAAGCAGAAAAAAAAAAACTATTTTAAAATATAATCTAAAAAATTTGTCAATTTTATTTCTCGAAAGTTGTTATATATATGTGTGTGTGTGTGTGTGTGTGGACACTGAGGTCAACACCGTGTGATGATGGCATGTTTCATGCTTAAATGCAATCTTCAAGACATGTCTTTTATATTTACACAAACCCTCTATCCTTGGTACTGACCACGTTTTCTCATAAATATCGTAATCGTTTTCCATCATTTCATTAGTTAAAAGGAATACGATTCCTGTCAAGAGGTATATTTTTTTCCTAAGTAAGGACTTCTCGATTTCTAGACCGGTTGATATTAATTGCACTGTTTGAAATAACGGGGATGTCAACACGGACACGAGTAGCCACTAAAAAACGTTTATAGTAATAAGAAATAATATTGGATTTTAAAAAATTGAAAACTATATACTCCTGTTATGCTGTACCTTTATAAAGCAGATAAGGACAAAATAGAGTACTGCTACGATATCCGGGCTGGAGCTACCAAGTCTTCACTTCCCAATCTTTCCGTCTACGCCACCTTGTGGAGGCTGAATAATTTTCGACTCCGCAACCTCTTTTTCCACAGACGTTGCAAATGGTAAATGTTCAGACGATCTACATTTCTTCCTTCCACCAACTTTAACCCTCACAGCTAAGATCCGTCACGCCTCGTATACTGAAGCGAACCACATTCGTTCCCTTAAGTTTCACTGAAACCGCTTTCTTCTTTCCACGAACTGCTATTTTCAGTTTTTTTGTTTTTGTTTTTGTTTTTTATAATTCTGTAGAATGATTTTAACAATCAAAGCATGAGTTTCTCCCTCACAAAAGATTCTGTGTCCTATCGTCGTCGGAATTTCAAGACGTGGCTGTCACTTTGCTTGATATAAATGAAAAATAATTATGGTCACCGTGTATTTCAGAAATATTTCATACCATATACAAAGAGGAAGATATATGTGGTGCGTGTATTTCAAAAGTGATGAAAGACTAAAACTTAAATCTCTACTGTTTTTATGTATAATTAGAATGTTTTCCCTTTTATAATTTTATCATCTAAAAACGAATAAAATTAACATTAACTGAAAATCAAAAGGAAATATAGAAGAAACTATTAAATTTTGAAAACTCTTTAGTAATTTGATGTGGCAGGTATTTTATATAGGCATTTATCAAATTAATTTAGATAAATATCTATATAGCACAAAGCACAGTGCGATCCAGCAAATATGAACTCCTGGTGTACGAGGTTAGCTAGCTAACTATTACTTCACAGCGATTCCCCATCTATCTATCTATCTATCTATCTATCTAGTAAAAGATTCACTCGTGCCAAAAGATCTATATGGTACTGCGATGACTTCAAGGAAGCACGGCTGACCTGCACTGAACTTTTTTCATGTATTTGCTTAATAAATTCTCCCGGTTATATATAATCATATGAAAATGAATGTCTTCAGGTATTTAGGAAATCCTACCGATAATACTGGTTACATTAACAACAGGTATCGCTCTATTTCTTTCTCTGTCTATTTGTCTCGACATCTATAAAATGTTATCAAATTTATGAACAAACATAATAAATATATTCCATAAATTAATAAATAATAATAATGTTATAATGCTGATGGAGAGTAATTCGCAACCCCACCAGTGGCTAAGGAATTCAGGACTTGAGGGTGAGACTCAAGCATTTATTCTTGCTGCACGGGATCAGAGACTGCTTACATATAGCTACCAAGCTAATATCTTGTATAATAGTACAGACCAAAAATGTAAGTTCTTTGACCAATACAATGATCACCTTATCTCAGGATGCTAAATGAATAATTGAATAAAATAATGAATGCAAATAGAGGAGTAAATAAACATGTTTCTGATAGTAAGGTGAAAGAAAGAGACAAACAAAGCAAAAAATAAAAATAATAGTTATATACTGAAAATGGTAGTGATAAGATCATAAGATAATGGAAAACTGAACTGACAAATATGTTGAATACGTTATTGTCTAAAATTAACAACAGAAAGAAAAGTAAAAAATATTTTTAAAAAATATTAATATCAATACTAGTAAATGTGGATGCCTGATCCAGCTAGAGTATATTAATCTGGGTCAACGTGTTTGAGTAGGAATTTTGATCTATGTAGAAAGGTGCTAATCAACTCACTTTTTTGGTCTAAGAGGTTATTTTTTTGATATTTTTCAGGATTATTAATTTATTCTTTTTTAATAATATTTTTCAAGATTATTAAATACTAGCAGTAGAGCCCGGCGTTGCCCGGGGATGTAACAGTAAGAGATAGATCAAGTATCGACCATCATAAAGACTGAAAAATAAAATTGACAAAGATAATTGTTTAAGGTTAACGGACACGCATGTCTTAATTAGTTTTTTGTTTTGTTTTTTTTGTTTTTGTTTTTTTACGAATTGGTCAAACCCAAACTCAAACAAAAACATTGTTTTAAATCGTTATGAGTCTACCGATTGAATAGAATTTTATTATAAACAATTGTCTTGTAAATGGAATTTTTAAAGCATTCTGAATGTAAAAATAAAGAAAAAAAGTGTGCAAGACAATAAGAAACACTACCGGCCAAAAAAAAGTGAAGTTTTGTTGAAATCGGTTGAAAAATGTAGGAAATCCGATCCCATATAAAAACGAACACAGACACACACTCACAAACAACCTGGGTTTTATAATAAGTATAACTCGATATGAGTTGTCCCTTTTTCATTCTCGCGACAGCGATGCCTCTTAATCAAATTGATTTCGTGCAAAAACAATTGTGTTTTTCCAATTTTGGGCGCTGTCAGAACCACTGCAAGGTAATTTTATGTAGTCCTGTGAAGTTTTGTTGAAATCGGTTGGAAAATGCAGGAAATCCAATCCAATATATAAACGAACAGACACACACACACACACACACACACACACATTTTACAAGAATTGTCTTCTTTTTAAAATTTTAACTAGAATAATTTATAAACATTTAAATCTTTTAAAATTCTATATTAATTTTTAAGGGTCACCTGATATTATTATTAAATAAAAACTATTTTTACTAATCATCAATTAAAAATCTTAGTACAATTGAATGACCCGCAGTACTTTAAAAAGAATTTTAATTTTTTGTGCATGTTTATAAACGTCTCGATTTTTGTAAATACGTACATGGTACATCCATACACGACAGTATCAAAAAATAAGAGCGGTAACTATAGTAAACTTAAAATTTATTGGTTATTTTCTAACATTTTCTCAGCAAGTGATTTCGTAAGTAAGTCTATAAAACCAAATTACCTAAAATTCAATGAAATATTAAACTGCTTAAAATATTAAAAATTTTTTAAGATTACTGGGTAGTTAAAAATGATATATAAATGGCGTTTGCCTTGTATTCATCGTGTAATTTTACTACAATTATTTCCCCTTACATTAAACACCTACCTCTATGTTAAAAATGATTTTCTGCGATATTTTTAAACTAAAAGTAATTAATATATGTTTTAATTCAGATTAATTAATTCTTTAAATCAGTTAAGCTTCCTCAAATAAAGTTTCAGAAAAGTATATTTTATTTTTAAATGATTCTTTAATAAAGAGAATTAGACTGTGTTAACACATTTGTCAATATGGACAATTTTAGCGATTTTACTGATAATCAAAAATAATAATTACAATCAATTTAAATTCGAAATAGAGCAAAAATATTAGATTTAATCTATTTGCTTAGAATTAAAACTAAACTAGAAGCTTCAAGAAAGATTTTTCATTTTAAAAATGAATTTAAAACTTTATCGTATTTTTGAGAGGCGCCTATATATATATATATATATATATATATATATATATATATATATATATATATATATATATAAAGTTCTTGTGTATCTGTAATGAGAGTTTCATGTTTCATGTTTACGTTATCATTTTGATAGTGTCCGGGCGTAGATAGTTCATGAAGTTAAATTTAAACTTTATTTACTATTTTGAAATCTGGATGCATTTAAGAAAGGGTGTGGAGAATCGCCTTGTCAAGTGACTAAAAAAAGTCTGACATAGTAAGATAAAAAACAGTTTATATGTTGCCATCTTGAAAGGACTTTGAAAAAATCCCGACACCACCGTACATACACATATCTGTTAACTCGCAGTGATATGTGCATGCAGATGCTTACAATAGAGTTAAGGGCATGAAACTCGTATCGCAGCTCAATCTTAGTTTTCAAACCCCACTGAATACAACACTACTTTGACCTTGTGTCGGAATGAGCTTTGATTTATCTGCAAACACCCACTGTAGTGTGGGGATCTGCAATCTTGTCTTGCAGACCAATTCGTAAGTATTGCGAGTTCAGTCCTCAATGGATACCACATTGCTACGGACCTGAGTCAGTTTAAGTCTAGCAACTATATATAACCTCATATAGAAAAGCATATCGTCACCTTACAGCACGAGTCCCATAATCCAGTTCAGACCTTTACAGCTAGGAGTCACCATATGTCCACGGAGTCGAACATGGACATTTCTCTGTATTTCATTTGTAAAGAAGACTTTCCACTCAGACAGCTCTTTCCCGAGATCTGCTACTTTGTGAAACAGTCCGGATTGAATGCTTTCTTGGACGCTATAATCTTAACCTCTTCAAGTCAAGTGTCAATCTTTATCTATCCTCCTTATCCTCATGATCATTTCCTTGTACCACCTCTTACGTTCATATCACACACCTCTTTCAGTAACCTTCCACCATGAGTATCTCTTAAGTCTTGTACTGGGCAAACTTTAGTATTAAAACAAATATTAAAACCATAGGGACACCACATGCATTGCAGCCGTAGCATAAGTGTTATGTCTAGGGCAATATAGCCTGAGCCTTTTCAAGCTAGTTTTGAATTTAGTTTTCCCTCTCTTTGACTGGTTGCCACCCAACGCAAGAGAGCCTAGTCTGTCTTCTTATTTAAAACAAAGCTGAAGGAAATAGACTCATATCTTTTAACGATGTCACTAGTGCGAGAGAATCGATCGTAATTTAAACTCGGCTCGTCGATTTCATTTTCCGCGCCAATAACTGTTACACCATCTGCACATCTGACTTTGTGTCGGAATGAGCTAAGCTTAGAAATTAACTACAAGCATCTAACGTAGATTGGTGTTCTGAAGGCCTGTATTTGAAGATCAATTCGTAAATGTTTCGTCTAGTTTGATCGACATTAGATGCCGCACTATTGTGTAATAATCAAGTCTAGGTAAGTTTAGCAACAATATATATTTTTACATTAAATTCCACAAAATACAATGCTCGAGATCTATTCGTCGTAGAGGGTTACTAAATGAGGTGTGTGTGTGTGTGTGTGTGTGTGTGTGTGTGTGTGTGTGTGTGTGATATAAATGTAAGAGGAAATAGAAGGAAACGAAGATTATGAGGATATGGAGGATAGATAACTGTTGAGCATTGACGCCCCGGATTTTTTCAAGTATTTCCTTTCCTAAAAGATATACTCCTTTCCAAAGTCAACATACATGACCATGAAATACTAAAAATTAAAAGTAAACGGTTAGATCAAAATCTTCTATTATTTAAAATAAATAAATACATAAATTAATTTCCCAAAATAAAATAGTAAATAATAATTATTTAAAAATAAATTCAATAACATTTACTCACTTTCGTTTATTAGGCATTAAATTACACCATTTAGTCTCCTTCATAGTTTACCTTGACTTTCACAGTTAGCCTGAATAATATTTATAAGCGTTCTTAAATTTCTTAAGCCTAACGATATTTTGACTTCTGTTTATAAATACTTAGTACCAAATAAAATCGTTACATTTTCCTATCTGACGAGAAAACGCGTCGGTAAAGATTAGTTTTTCTTTTGTCTTTATTCATATTGTTGTTTTACAGATATTTTTATTTATATCTGAATATTTTTCTATTTTTTTTTTTAAATTAATTTTTTTCTCCCCCCCCACACTCGTCAATGTGCTCTACCATAGTAAGACATTTTGTCCCAATGATTCTCCCTTATTTGATAGTTTAGTAAGAAATCCCGGTTCGAAAGAAAAATCATGGAAAATTGAATGTCTTTGGCTAGATGCGATAATAAATCCGGGTAACCTTATTTTCAATTTCTTTTTAGAATAGACAATGGGACTTATACTAAGTTAAAACCAGGACTCCTTGCCTGTTATCTCCCCCACCCATCCTTCCCTCTGTTTTTTGTCGTCCTTTTTGTGTTATCTGTAATAGGAGTAGGTAGTCTCTTCTACCGCCCGGTCAACACTCCTCCCCTTCTATTGGACATGAGTAGAGGCTTACACCTTGTTTCTTGTCTAGGAAGGGGTTCCCGGTACTCTTTCTCTCTCCGGCCTCTGTATTAGTGCAGCTCTGTTTCTCCCGTGATGTGTGCAGTCTGTGGCATCACCTCTTCATTCTGAGGGTACACGGTTGACAGTTCTCTGGTTGCTGTTTCCGACTGGTAGTTAGGAGCCCTAACTCTGGCGTAGCGTCTTGAGCGGCCCCTCTGATCAACAGTTGCATAATACCAGGGTGTTTGTAGTGCCATGTCGCACATGGAAAGGTGTCCCTGCAGTCACCTCCGGTGGGCAGCCCTGAGGTCACATAATGATGCAGGTTGTGCCAACTCCTCTCTGCCCGCGTCACGGTCGAAACTGTCTGTTTCTTTTACTTCTGGCCTTCTCATATTACAAACAAAATTCAACATGAGTTACAAAAACCGAAAGATTAACCCTAAACCAGCCTCTCAAAAATCACCTAAACCCCTCAACATTTCGTTCTCCAACATCCGTGGCATTAGGACAAACATCTGCAGTCTGGAATCTTTCCTCACTGCAAACGGCCCGGATATACTGGCTCTCTGTGAGACAAATCTTGTCTCGTCTATCCCCTCTTCTGATCTCTCGATCCCCGGCTACCTTCCTCTCCTCAGAAAAGACTCTCTAACCCACATGCACGGTCTTGGTGTTTACGTCAAGGAACATCTCCCTCTGGCCAGAGAGTTCTCTCTCGAATCGCCAGACCAGTCATACATGTGTCTCCGACTCTCTCTCCTTAATGCGGTAAGCTATCTCTTCTTCCTTTAACGCTCCCCATCCTCTCAAGACTGTGAGATACTCGATAGCATTTCTGACAGCATAGACAAGGCTCTCTCCCTCCACCCGTTTGCTCACATTTTTGTGTTTCGTGACTTTAACGCCCATCACACCTTGTGGCTTAAGAATGCTACTACTGACCACGCAGGCATTCAAACGCTCAATTTCTCAATCTCTCATTCCCTCACACAGACAGTTAACTTACCCACTCGTTTTGCCTTCAACCGGGAAGGTAAAGCCTCTCTTCTCGACCTGTGCTTTACCTCCATCCCCGAATACTGCAGCGCCTCGCAACTCTACCCTCTTGGTAACTCTGATCATGCAGTAGAATCTGTTTACATCTCCTTCAACTCCACCCCCTATAAAGAACCTCCTACCACTAGAACTTCGTTTTACTATCAACGAGCTGACTGGGACGCGTTCCGTGATTTCCTCCGCGATGTCCCCTGGGATGGAGTCTTTGAGCTCCCCGTCCAAGAATGTGCTTCTGAGGTCTCTTCCTGGGTTAAAGCTGGAATCGACACTTTTATCTCCTCAAGGAAATATAGGGTCAGGTCGCGCTCCTCCCCCTGGTTCTCCGCTGCTTGCTCAGCCGCCATCGCCCATAGGAACCACTTCTTTCACCTATTCCGTAGCGACATGTCTGACTGCAATAGACGTCTCTTTGCCTCCACCCGTAACGAATGATGCTAAGTCACTATTTGCGGCTCGAATGAAGGAACGTATTGCATCTCGCAAATTTGGCTCCAAAGATTATTGGCGTCTCTGCAAGAGCGTATTGAACGATTGCAAACCCTCTATACCTCCTTTATTCAACCAGTTCGAAGTCCTGACCTCCTCTACCGACAAGGCTGAATGCTTTGCTCGGAAATTTTCATTCAACTCGACGCTCGACTATTCCGGTGTACCCATACGCGACTTCCCTCTTAGAACTGAGGCCATATTGAGTGAGTTAAACATAACCCCACCTTTGGTACTGGGCATTATCTCCAATTTAGACCCCCAACAAGGCTAGTGGTCGAGACGGGATACCAGCCATTGTCTTGAAGAAATGCGCGCCTGAACTGGCGCCCGCCCTTTCTAAACTATACAACTACTGCCTCGAGGAATCTTGTTTTCCTGACTGCTGGAAGTCCTCTTCGATCGTTCCTGTCTTCAAGAACTCCGGCGACCCCTCTGACCCTTCCAACTACCGTCCTATCAGTCTTCTTCCCCTCTTCGGCAACGTCTTCGAAGCCCTAATCAATACCGAGGTGGTTAACCAACTCACATCCCATAATCTGCTCTCAGACAAACAATATGGTTTCCGCTTTGCCCGATCTACAGCTGATCTGCTTACGGCAATCACTGAAACTGTCTACCGAGCTCTTCAAAATAAGCCCGAGCCGTGGCACTAGACATCCTTAAAGCATTTGATAGGGTTTGGCATGTCAGCCTTCTTCGCAAGCTCCAGGGTTATGGCATTACGGGTCGATTATATAACCTAATACAATCATTCCTGTCAAACCGTGAATTGAAGGTCGTTCTCAACGGATTCTCCTCCAGTTCCTATCCCACGAACGCAGGTGTCCCTCAAGGATCCATCCTAGGCCCCACTCTATTCCTTATCTACATAAATGACCTTCCTGACGCCTTAAATTCCCAAGTTGGCATCTACGCGGATGACACCACAATTTATTTCTGCCTTAAAAACAAATCTAGTCTCACTGGCAAAACTCACCTGGCCGTGCGTCTCGAAAAGGACCTCCAATCGATTGTGAACTGGGGCAAGAATTGGCTGGTCTTCAACGCTTCTAAGACAAAACTGCTCTCTATTAATCACCACAGAGATCCTTCCCTTCCCTCCATTAGAATGTCTGGCGCTCAAATTCTCGAGAGCAACTCTCTGCGGCTTCTCGGCCTCACGTTGACTGCTGACCTGAGATGGAATAAATACATTGAGTCAATTGCTTCGTCCACCGCAAGGAAAGTTGGCTCTCTGAGCCGCGCCAGGAAGTTTTTCTCCGCGGAGTCGATCCTCCAGATCTACAAATCAACAATTCGCCCTTGCATGGAGTATTGCTGCCATATATGGTCTGGTGCCCCTTCTGTTCGCCTCATGAGTTCAAGCGCCCTACGAGGCTGGCATTCCGCCCTCACCCCTTCACTGTCGAAACTCCTAAATGTAGCTGTCTCTTCTACTCCAATAGCTTCCTGTCTCGCACCTCTCGCCTGTGGAACTCCCTTCCCTATTCCTGTTTCCCTGTGAGCTATAATCTCCAGCTATTCAAGTGTAATGTCAATCGACATCTCCAGTTGCCTTAATCTATCTACTACTCTCATCCTTTCTTCTATCACTCCTATCTGATCTTGCTCTAAATTTTCTGTAACCCCTTGCGTCTAGTGGCTTCCCGCCTTGCTTGGGTGAAATGCTTAAAAAAAAAAAAAAAAAAAAAAAAGATATATTTACCAAAATTGCACAAAAATATCTTGAAATACGAAAGAGTAAATTTATTCAATAAAATCGCAATTGGCTTCAACCACGGCTTCCAGACGTGAATGCTGCCATAATCCTTGCCTTCAGTTCATCTTTGGTGTTACAAGGAGTTTTGTCTCTCTCTCGCTCAACTGCGCCCTACATAATAATCAAGGAGGTTGAAGTCTGGGGAGTTAGGTGGCCAGCTGTAATGTGTGATGCGGTCGCAGAAATTGTCTGACAGGATTCTCTGTTGTGTGGCCAGACACAGGGTCTTCCAGCAGCCACCTGCTTGACCCAGGGCAGCACTACCTCCTCAAGGCTCCTGATATAGATCTCCGTACTGAGTCTGAGGGCCTTACCAACAAATTCGGGAGTTCTTTTCTTATCAGAACGATCAGGTTGAGTTTTCCGAGCTACCGTACCTTCGTAATTACTATTTGACTCATCCAACTCTTTCTGAATCCTCTGCACTGTCCTCAGATTGACACCCAAACACTCTGAAATGTTCGTATTGGAGATTCTGGCACGAATGTCAAGCATGCCGTTTCCAAATTTCTAGCGGAATAAATTGCGTCATGGTGCTCTTTTTCTCACAGACGGTACCCAACTGACCCTACAATACTGAACAGTCGGCAAAATATAAAACAAACAATGCGCGAAATTAAAAAAAAAAGTAACAATTTACCCATCGCACACTGTATTTGTGTACTTATATATATGTGTGTGTTATATATATATATATATATATATATATATACATAATGTGTGTGTCTATTCCGATAAGTGGAGCTAACCTATGAGTTTGGTTCATTTTATGACATGTCAACCCTTATTATGTTATTTAATATTAATAGCCTAGATAACCATTACCCTACCCTGAGGTACATGAGCGAAATCTGAGATATTTTCATAATGAAGAATTATATCTATATAATAAATGCGAATGTCATTGAGTCACTGTGTCACACTTTTTCAACTTTACTCCTGGAGGCCGTAGCCCAACATATCATACCATTTTGAAAACAGATCGACTCCGTGAGCAAATTAAAATATTCAGGGTCGGATCCGGACCTGCAATCCTGAAATGTTGTGTTCCCAAGGTTTCATTACTGTGATTGTTTTCGACGAGTTTTTACGTGTTTTATTGTGACGGATTTTTTTTTGTACGATAATATTTTTTTATAACTTAGAAAGAAATTTCGGTATTATCAAAATTAACTGCGAAATCTAGCAAGAGTCACCCATGAAATAAAAATAATTTTTTTGTACAGAAAGTAAGAACCTATGTACATCAAATTGTCTTTAAATTAAGTAGAGACAGAAGAATTAGCGATCAATTTTGAGTTCTTCTATAATCTATTACATCTACTCCTCCTTACCTATTGTGATGAAGGCCCAATCAAGAGTCCTTCGCAGGAGCTAGCTTAAATGCCTCCCGATTGGGCGGCTTTTAAGCTAGTGATTCTATATGTATATAAGGATGTTTCAGCAGCAAGAATTAATTTAAACGGTCTATTTTTTATTGTATTTTTACGATTTTTGAATAAGTTGTTGTACACAAGATTGTAGATAAATTATCGAAATGTCAAATTTTTCTTCTGTTTTTTTTTTCTTTTTTCATATGTTTTCGACTACCTCAGTCATTATGAAGAAACTGGATGTTGTCAAAGATGTTGATATATTTTCTTATTTAATGTGGTTTGTTTCTTCGTGTATTTTGAGTCTTTCTTTACAGTGAATGCTGTACGGTATCGCTGTATTATCCCGCATCAAATATCTTCCACCACAAGAGACAGTATCTTACAATATGTATTTAACATAATACATTTTTTCGTTACAGTCGAGGGCTGTGAAAATGTTTTACACATGATGTCACTTATATGACACAGGTCTGTAAGTTATATTTGAATTATTAACATTATCCAAATTGAAATGTGGATACAGGTGCTCTGACCAACAAAATACTGACAACAACCAGTTCTTCATAATGGCTAAGGTACTCTTAGTGAATTATTTTTTCAAAATATTTTCCGTTTAAAAAAAAATTAACAACCTGTTTAAACCGAGTAAGAAAAAATTAAAAACATGAATTCTGGACATCCACATGAACGCCAACAAAGATTAACAAACAGTTCTTTTGATTTAAATGTGAACAAAAAACTTGGACATTCAGAAAACACAGTTTTGGAAAATCAAAACTTGGAAAATACAATAAAATAAACAGACTTTGTTCAATTTAACAAAATTTACATACACTTGGATTTTCAATCTGAAACTATACTTGTAAGTTAATACATGTTAAACGTATTTCAGAAACTTATAAGAAGGATATTTCAACAATCGCACTTGAGTTATTTCCCTCTTCGTGAATTGTCAACTTTGTATAAACTGTCAGGAATAACTATTTCAGTACAGGGGTTGTTTTCAGTCTTCAGCTAATTCCAAAATCAAAAAATTAATTGTTTCTAGTTTCGTTCTACTCGTATGTACAGTGTGAGTAAAAAAAAAACAGATTCAAATTTATTAATTATTTATTAATTTATTAATTGTGATCGTTTCTAAATGCATGCATTTTCTTAGATTAATTCATTCAAAATCAAAACCAAAAAACGCATAAAAATAAAAAAAAAACATTACACCTGCAGTGAATCCGATCCTCACTAAATTCTTCATATTTATGACAAAGCCATTCTTAAACACCTACACGGAGACTTTGCTGATAACTGATGTTGTGTCCCTGGAGAAAATTCGGAAAAAATGTAACCAGTTCTCAGATGATATGTTCTATGTTGAGTTACTACAATTTGATATTGTAAATGTATAGACTTTATGATATAAAAATATATGAATTTACATTAAAATTTTTGTAATGCAAAATATAAAATAAAGCAATGAAAAGTCTTGACAACTGAAAATAGTAAAAAGTAAGACGAATAAAAACTTTAAAATAATTTTTCAATTTTTCATATTAATGGGCAGCAACTCGAAATATTTTGTGAAATTAGGAGTTACTTCCCTTAAAACTAGATTCCATCAATCTAAAAAAAAATGATATAAATGACGAACATGGCGTAAAGAAAGCAAAATTAAGGGAAAATAACTCGTAGTAAAATTTCCTTGATTAATTTTCTTAGGTTCATACTCATTCATAAAAAATGCTTATGCAGGAAAAGAGAAGAAACGATTCAAGGTATATTTTAAGATTTACCTCCCTTGAAAAAAAAAGTCAGCCAGTCTTTCTTTTCTCTGTCTACAGATCTCTCTCTCTCTCTCTCTCTCTCTCTCTCTCTCTCTCTCTCTCTCTCTCTCTCTCTCTCTCTCTCTCTAATGTCTACATTGATATATCTAATTATTAGGTACATCCCAATAAAAGCTATACCTAATTTAAAAATGCATTTACCAAATGAAACATCTTTCTTGAAAATTGAATTTTACTTTTTAATTCCAGGTTACTATATTAAATTTAATATTCCCAATAAACAAAATACTTTGTTCCATTTCAAAACGAATTTAGAGTGAGGGAAATTTTTTTTTTTTTTTTTTTTTTCTTTATCAGTAACATTTATAAATACTACCATATTAACATGTCTGTCAACACACAATAATTCACTTCCTCAAAGAAAATTTTTCAAAAATAAAATATTATTTTTTGAAAAGTTATTTGATGGAAAAATTATAGTTTTATTAATCTGATTGGGTGAAAATATTACTATTAACTTAAAATATTATAGAAAAGCAAATTTTTAATATGGTGGGTTTGTATTTCTAATGTTTGAGAAAATTAAGTTTGGTGAAAGAGAATTAACAGAAGTTACTTGACAAATACTCCTTGAACCCTTTTTTAAATTTAACTACACAGCAACCATTAAACTATTAATAAGAAAATATTTCAATCAATCGTGTTTTTAATGAATTTTAGATACTTTATAGCCCTGTTTTTCGTATACACTTGTTGAAAAAATGCTAGAAAATTACTTTATTTATTATTTTATTACTAATTTATTTGTTTTTATTGATCTATTCCTTATTAATTTTTTAATTATTAATTTTTAATTATATTTAGTTATTATTTTTTTTTAATTAATTTTTATAGTTTCTCAGTTCTGAATTTTTCAAATTATTTTATTAATATTTATGAAATTATCATAGTATTTTATATTTTATTATACATGAACTGATTTACACTTTTATATATTAAATGGAAAGGAAACATGCATTGTAAGTGGTTTTCTCCTCAGGGGAACAGTCTTTAAAAAACATGACTTTTTTACCTGATAAATGTCGTATATAGATGTCCATATTTATAAAAAAATTAACATGTTTATACAAACACAAAAAATTCAAAATTATTTTTAGAATACTGGTGTCATTGAATTATAGTGAGCTTTTCCATTTATGATTAGTAAATACAGTTTTAATTTAATATCAGTATCACTTGACCACTACAATTTAATATAGAATGCAAAAAGATTTAAAAGTTTATAAATTATTTGCATTAAAAAAATTTTAAAATGAAAACAATTCTTTTAATAATTCATTATTCAGCAATTTCTTTCTTAAAACAATAGTGTCTATAATAGATTTTATTCATAAAAGAAATTAAAGGCTTTTCAAATAAAAAATGTTTTATTTTTATCATTTGTATTTATTTTATGATTCAGGGTACATTTTCTGCAACTGAAGACCCAATTTGACCAAAAATATTTGATTTCCAGGTCTTCTCCTTATAACAAATATAAACATTTTGTGCTACAAAAAAAGAATTTCTCAAAATTTCATAAAATTAAATGAGGTTGTTTAACAGATTTCAAAAATATATATTTTGAAATGTTTTCCAAAAAACGAAACATTTTAAAAAAAAATATAATTAATTCCTGAATAAGCCCTGAATGTTTCTGATAATTATCTGATTTTTTTTAAAGATTTTCACCACAAAAAAATACACTTAAGATCCCTGTACAAATGCACTATATCAACAGGAAAAAATGGGGGGGGGTGACCCAAATTTCCAGAGTTCTATAAAGAATAGACGAAATTTTAACATAAAAAATTCCCTTAATCTTTCCTCTTAGTTAATATATTTTTGAAAAGGTATTTCTGAAATACATTTTCTGAGAAAATTTGGAGAAATTTCTATTCTTGCAACCAGATTCAAAAAGAATACACACTAGTTTATTTCTTTTTTCTTAATCAGAAATAAAGAATGTAAATAAAATAGTATTTTAATTTGAGCCTAAAGCTTTTAGAGAATATATAACAAAATATTTTAATGAGATGGATATCACTAATATTTTTTGCTGCTTCACTGATTATTTGCCATGTAAAGATTTGAAGCTGTCCAAATTCCTTATAAAAATATCTTGTCAATATTAAAGTCATGAAATGTTAATGCTTAAGTTTTTTTTCAACATCCAACTGGTTTCCACATATTCTATTTATATATCAGATATTTTACATCAATCATTTATCATTTTATTATATATAAATGTTATTTTATTATGACTTTTATAATAATAAGCTTAGTAAATAAACAACCTTGTGTTATACTCAGTAAAATGCATCTTTACCTTCGAGTAGTGATTATTAAGCTAATGATTAGCCTGATAATAATTAGCTGCTAAGTAGATGGAACATGCCAGCCAGGGACGGTAGTCCATCTAAGAGAAGGAAAACTCTAAATTTAAACCTCTGCTGCCTTGCAGCCATACCCAATCATGGAAAGGCCTTGGGAATAAACCCTGAGGATAAATCCGGAGCTGGAGTCCCTCAGTCTGATGTTATGTTCAACTTTAATCTGGCAACTCCTGCGACAACGTTGCCCCAAGCTGTATTGGACTCCAGCTTTTCCTTGGACAACGTTTGCATGGAGAGAGGAGATGTGCTGCATGGGCAATCGCCGATTTCTCATAAAACCCTGCTCAGGTCTGCACACGGGAGAGGACACTCTGGCATTACTTCACTACAATGGCAAAACATGGGAAGCAAGTCTACTGATGGGAAAATTCTGAAAGTCCTGTACGGGAAAATGACCCCCGGAAAGAGGCAATGTGCACTTGTTGCAATCAAGACTGTCACACTCGTGTTGGCCTGTACTGCCATAACAGATGCTGCACCATTATCAGCAGCTAAGGCATAACTTTTTGAGTGCAGATCCATTGTTTCTCGAGGCCAGCAGATACCACACATATTTTTATTCATTTTTTTTTTACCAGTTTTTCTTTATTTTATTCTCGTTGCTTGTTTAGACATAATAGTCGTAATAGACGTAAAAACCTTAAGCTGTCTGAAATTCTTGCTTGAAATGTTATTATTGTTAAGTTATTACTAATTTTTCTTTAAAGATGTTCTCTTCAGACAAGTTTCTGTAGATAAGGGAGACAACTTCAAAATCTCATCGAAAATTTATACTTTGTTTTTGGTCCATGCTAACTTGCTTGACAATCGTAAAATATAAAAATGACCTCATAAATTAAATAAAAATAAGATGAAAGATCATTAAAAAGTAAACATCACGACTAAATATATTTTTTAAAAAAAATGTACGTACTTACATATGAGAAATGGTTCTGGAATTGGAATGAAAGCGGTGATGGCACATACCCTGAATTCATCATGAAAATTCAGGATATGGAATTAGTAAACATTAAAAACTTCAAATACCTCGGTGTATGGATCAGTTATAACAAATTTAGCTTATGACCTAAGGAAATTGAATATACAATTGTTATAAAATAAAAGACATATCTCGGCTGATTTGCAGGCAAATAAACTAACATACTCAAGAGCGAGAGCCGGATGTGAACGGGACAAGGCCCCGTCACAAAATGACCATATTTACGCGTTTACGCATATTCCCGACGCACGAGTTCCGGTCGAAAAATAAAATAATATTTTAAAGTGTTTCTATTTTTCGACCAATAAAAATGCTTCCCTCCTAATTATACTCGCGTCGTTTTACGAGCCTGTCAAGCCATAAAAAAAAAAAACGCCATAAAAGGGGTCACACGGAAGTACAAGAACAGTCAACAGGAGGCCAGGGAAGAGATCGGTCACGGTCAGGATGAACAACCAGCAGCAGTCGGCAGCAGTAGCGCCACGCCAACCAGCGAGAACTACTATGAGAGATCAACCCAGGTCGGCAGCCGGCTTATGAACTATACCACAAGATAGCTGTCCCAAAACCACACGTTCCTATTGAAATAAATCACGTAAATCTATTTCTGCTGTTGTCGTATTTCTTCTTGCAACCATACGCTTGTCTCTAACACAATTAGCTGTTCTTGATGTAGTTTCGCCCAGCACCTCAAATTGCTACAAAATCAAAACATTAGCCTGAAATTAAATTCGTGTCATGTTCTTAAATAGCCTCGTCAGACTGAGACTTACATGTCATGCATTTTTGGCACTAAGCCGGGTGTATTCATTCGAATGCCCCACCTGAAATCGAACTTGTGTCACATCTTTTCACAGTAGGGAGACGAGTAAATACAATGGACATCATGCATAGCGCCAAACCTGTTCAGAAATATGCAAAGTGTCTACAACCGCTTTTTAAGATCAATGGTTAAAATAGATTTGAGTGAGTGAAGTCTGTGAAACTTGACGAATATTATGGACTGGCGCTACAGAATCACAAAGAACTGTATCAAATAGCAGAAACAACACCATATGAGAACTTTCAACAACAGCAACAACTAAAATGGAATTCGCATGTAACTCTAAGAGAAAACATAATTAAGATGTGGAGGTTCTCATACTATTTTAATATAAAATGTTAGAAAGAAATTTCCCGTCATTACTGAAAAGTGCGATATAACAGCTACTAGACTTGAGAAACATATTTTCTTTAAAAAATTGTTTTAAGAGAAACATTTTATAAATTTGAACTCAAAAAGCATTACTGGCTTCTCAAGCAGTGGATACCGAGTGTTTCCTTATAAGAAAATGGCTGATATTACCATTACGATTACGTAAATTTAGAACTCGAAACAGTGAGGATTTTTTTTACAATAAAAGTTAGTATTTATTTATTACAAATGTTAGTTTTACTTGAACATTTAAACTGAGAGGAAGTTAATTTCTCCCGATTTCTTTTTAAAGATAATAGAAAACAGGCTACAAGTGCTCACAAAATACAACTTTCTAAATATTTTTTGAATAACTAATTTTTCTTGAATTCGTTATAACCATTCATGAAAAGCACAGACCTAACGTTAACAAACTAGTCTTGCAAGCCTTTACTAATCAGTCGTAACTTCGAAATTTCTATGGCAATAAGCAAAATTTTCAATGTGATTTGATCTCCGTTGGGGTTGGTTTGAAAAAGAATCAAACAATTCACTAGGCTCCAAAGGGAACCATTAAAAGTAAAAATTCGTAGTCACCTGGAGTCATCAACCCTCAAGAATAAGACTATTTCGTTTTCCCCTTGAAGTACGCTGGCAGGTACACATCAATCAATCGACCAACCCCAATAACAACAAAAATCTTTACAGCACCTAGTCTGTCGGTGGTGAAACATCAAAGGACTCACTGATGATCTCTTCAGCGGTCTGAATTAAACTGGGAGTTGGAATATCCATATCTTTGTGAATACTTTTTCAACTTTTCCGATGAATTTTCATTTCTGTAAACTAGAAAAATAAACATTTTTATTTTTACAAACCATACATTTCAAAGAGGATGCTTTTATTCTTCAAAATAAACAGTTATCGCAAATAAATAAATTACACTGTTGCATGGCTCCATGTTCAAAGTTTATTTTGTTTTATAAATTTAACTTTGACAAACCAACCAAATTCCGTTCAAGTATAGTTCCCAACAGGCCTGGTGCACGGCTCTCGTGCCCCCTCCTCCGAATCTATGAAACGGCCGCCCACTCTACTACATCTCAATGTATTCATATAAAAATACAAATTTTATTCTAACCTAATTATGTATAATAATGAATCACATGCAATAACGATGAACAATTCAACTAGAAAAATTGAAAATAAATACATTGTATCTAAATACAAATTAGAGAGAGATCTGTCATAATACATCATTCCCTGAATAAATGTTTTTGCGTCAATTTTTAACATCAACTTGAGATTTTTCTTGTTAAAAAGTTTAATAATTTTTTTAATACATTTTCAACATAATGAATAAATAGTGCTTTTTTTTTCTTTTTTTTTTTCTCGAGACTTAGTATGAGCCAAACAAATTCACGGATTTGGACAAAAAAAGATCCCAGAATGACGTCAAAACTCAAAATTTTTTAATCATTTGTGCTTAGTTTAATTTGAAACGTATATAAATGTAAGTAGAAAAAAAGCAAATGTTGATAAGATAGCGAGGGTCATAAAGTACTGCCCCAGGTTTCCGGTCAGCGTAGTATGTAAACGTAACTTAATAAATACTTTGCATCTGCCTCAGCACTCAGGTAATTTCATATTTCCAAAGTCTGCCAGACGATGGTATTCGACCCGAAATAAAAAAAAAATTTAAAAAAATTTCATCCCCAGTTTTCAAAGATGACTGTTCTTTCCTACTTAGAAGATTGGCACCATATAACTTTCTTGCTGTAATACACTCTTATCAGACCTTGAGCTGTAATTAGTTAAGCTTGGTAAATATGTAAAATCTAAAGAAAAGATAAAAGAAGAGTACGATGTCTGTCCAGATATCATCCAGTGATTTAATATTAATGAAAAAATAGCGTCCATGGGATAATGGCTCTCTGATCCACTTCAAGGTATTCCCCTTAGAAACATATACAATTACCCCGGCGTCCCATCTACTTTTAAAAATAGCCTTCTTTCGAAATCAATATCAGTTGTTTAATCTTGTTTATAATCCGAAATATCTCCACCTTTCATTGGCGGTTTTAGCTTTTAGAAAAGTCAGAAGGCAAATATGGATTTTAGGGGACTGAGATCCCAGCGCTAGTCCATGTTCTGAACAAGAAAAAAGGAAACTGCATCTGACATTGTCGTGATGAATGCAACTTCCACAGCGTTCAAACTCAGCTGCATCACACGACTGACTGAATAATTTCACCAGTGAATTTCTTTTCACGGATGTGCAGTAAAGTCAGATTTTGATTAGAAGCCAAGTTATATCAAGGCCGATAATTGAGATATTCTTAATGGCTATATAATCGTTATAATGGGTATAATGGTTAGCAGGCTTGTTTTGCTAGCTTAGTTACAACCGCGTAGAGAGTTCGATCCTTACTGGGTGCTCCGTAATCTCGGTCTTGTGCCACAACTAAGTTATGCTTAGTAAGGCGCTCTATACTTCCCGAAAAGATCATATATATATATATATATATATATATATGTGTGTGTGTGTGTGTAATTTGTAAACCAAAATCATCCGGCTGAAATACGTCAGTAAGTTGTACAACTTTTATCGTCTATAATCGACTAGTTTTGGAACTCAAGAAAATTAAAGGAGAAGGAATGAACATTTGGATATCTTATTAATTGCTGATAACCTCGTGTAGCGAGTGCTATCTGCTACACCACAAATTCGAAAGCCATATCAGACATTCAAGTGCAGAATACAGAAGAATCAAACCAGAGCTTAAGGAGTTATTGCTGGGAGCCACAGCCGGGGTTCGTTCGTTTGTCTCTCCGTTTTGATATTGCCTTTGATCGGAATACTTGATCCACTGATGTCCATCGCAAATTAGCATCGTCATCGAAATTTGATATCATTTTTTTAATCATTTCACCCCAAGCAATGCAATAAAGCCACTAAACGGTAAAAGTTTAATGAGCGTGAGAGAATATGAGAAAATTGTTAAAAAATGGAGAGAGAACAATAAAAGAACAAGAATTAAGAATACAGAAGATAACGATTGACATTGCATTTAAATTTTTGAAGATCTAAGTTGACGGGAAAGCAAGAAGTCGGAAGAGAGTTCCACAAAAGAGAAATGTGAGGGAAGAGACTGTTAGCAGAGAATTTACGGTTACAGCTAGCCATTTCAACTGTAAAATGATGAAACCATGACGTCAATTTAGTACTGCGCTTAAATTAAAAAAAAATCCAGGTAGCAAAGAGGAAACTTCATCAGAACAATTACCATGAAAATATTTATAGAAAAGGTACAGAGAAACTACGTTACGGCGGTTGGGAGAGTAACTGAAGCCAGGTCGGGACCAATAACATTGCAGATTGTTACTGGTTAATCCCATTCATAGATCTCCACAGCTTTCTAGAGTTTGTTGCGCTCAACAGTACCTGCTCCCTTACAAGCTCACTTGGTCTTTTCAATAATTCTTCCTTCATCTGTTTGCTGAAACTTATCAAATAGGTTAGTTGCGTGTTTCCTGTTTTTCACTTGCCTTCGATACGCC
The DNA here is from genome assembly GCA_903632075.3 of Acanthosepion pharaonis. Lineage (NCBI taxonomy): Eukaryota > Metazoa > Mollusca > Cephalopoda > Sepiida > Sepiidae > Acanthosepion > Acanthosepion pharaonis. The sequence continues at coordinate 1,892,639 of CAHIKZ030000479.1, forward strand.
CCGTGTTAAATTTGTTTATCACTTCTGGATAAGTAAATCCCGCGAAATCCTAAATCCTGGTGTAAAGCAGTGGAATTGATATTGATAACAAATATTATTTCCAACGGATGGCACGTACAACGTGTAACCTTTGGTTGAAACTAGTAGACTAGTAATGGAATGCTAAAAGAAAAGTCTAAGTTACCCAGAGCAGAACAATAATGTTACATTGATCGAAAGCTGGGTTGAATAATTATGTAGAACCAAGTAACTCCTTGTCTTTAAACTATGTACTAAATATTTGCCTTGGAATAGAGACAGGTAAGATAAAAACGCACTGATCTCTTTCCAGCCTTGACAAAATTCAAAAGCATTTATGCGGTCTTGTAAGCGATGGATAATTTTTCACCCTACAACCCCTCTCCTATGTCGCAAGCCTCTTGCTATTCTATCGCTATTTCTATGGAAAATATTCTGACGAGTTACATTACCCAGTTCCACCAGCTCAGATATTTACGCCTAATATATGCCATGCCATATACACAGGGGTTAACCATTATCGTTTCCTTCGTGTTCCATTGGTAAGAAAGAGTTACCATTCAGACAGCTTTTTCCCAAGAGTCGTTACTTTATGGAACATACTCCTGAGGTGATACTTCCCCACCCACTACAATCTTAACCTCTTCAAGTCGAAGATCAACTGTTACCTGTTGTACATATCCTCATAATCTGCACTTATTTCCCTCCTCCCCCTCCTAAGTCCATACAACAACATATAGTAACTCTCTATCTTGAGTGACTCTTTGACCTTGGTTGAACTAATAGTTAAAAAAAAACACAGGACAAATATAGTCTAGCTACTCACTTTGTGAGAAGCTCAAAATCTTATAAAATTGGTTGTTTAACAATGTGGTTATATTCTTCGTATTACCAAATTTCTTATTATTATTCATTACGATTATGACTTAACAGTCACAAAATAAGTATAAAACTGACCTAATCGTTACGATAAAAAGCAAATTTGTAATGATAGGGATTACTCTAAAAATTCATGCCAAATAAGGAGACTGTCTATAAACCAGCAACTAAAATATTTTTTAAATAGTAAAAAAATTAATAATTAAGACAATTTTTCATTTCAGAACTGAAGATTTTGGCTATTATTTCTATGACTACTTGAGGGAAATCTGCAACAAAAATAACAAAGAAAAAATAGTCAAAAAATAACTGTAATGACATTGATTCATTTAAGAAATTCAGATAACTTAAAAGTGTTACAACCTTTATTAAGTGGTATAAACAAGAAACAAAAATAAGACGAAATGCTTATTAGTTAATATCTATTAATAATAATTATCAAGAGACAATTACGTATAATTCCATTACGTGCAAATAAATAACAAAAATAAGATGAGAGAAAAAATTATCAAAATAAATAGTAATGACAATACTCATTAGACAATTATGTATATTACTCCAAACCAAAATTAAGATGAAAATATTTTGATCGAAATTAATATTAATGGAAACGCTATATCCAGGAAATTAAAAAAATTTGTGAGTACTACTAAATGTAAACAAGTAATAAAATAGAATGAAAACAAAAACTAGTAAGAATTATTAAGGATGACAGTGTTTCATCTAAGAAATTTAAACTAATTAAGGGAAGGCTATTACTTTTTTTTAAGTGATGCTAGTACATTTTTCCTTTCATTTCCATCATCCACCTTTTAAAGTTTTAAGGTCGCGCTACAAACACATGCATAAGTGCTGTATGTGCATCTAGTATTAGCCCCAGCGGTATTGTATCACAGTTAGTGTGCGATCTGTCCGTTCGACCGACCAAAAATTATCTCAGTGCCTATATAAGAGCAAATGAAATCTTCCACCACTTAACGTCTGTTACAAGTGATTACTTTGCTACCTTAATTTCTAGAGAGTTGTTCTCCTTTTCTTTCTTTCACGTCAGTTACACGGCTAGCAAAACCGGCATTTAGTACCTTAAATTATGTCCGTCATTTTTCATTCTAACTTTGGATTAGCTTTATTTTTGCTGTAAAAAAGTTTTGCTTTTATAATGGAACATATAAAATAAATTTATTAGGTTTTCAGATGGGAGATTAAGCTATGTAAAAAGAAATAACTGCCACTTCTGAGCCTATACAGAAGTGAATCGTAAAATTCCACTTCAGTATCTATTACACGCGGTGTTTACATGAGCAGCCAATCATGTAGTACAACTGATGCTTACTTAAATCAAGCTCATAAATCATGAATTTAATAGCAGCTATACAGTATCAAACTATCATAGATTAAAATATATATATATATATATATATATATATATATATATATATATATATATATATATCCCTCCTTGGTCGGGCTGAGACCGAGTGAGGCAACATTCAAGTAATAAAACTCTTTCAAAATGCGTCGTTTTCATTCTTGACTTAAACACACTAACGCATAGACGTATATACAAACACACTCTGTATCATCAGTGACTTGATAACCAGGCTATAAAACAATAAAAATGCATACATACCAAAGTCTTTTTTCTAACATGTCTGGAATTTTTTTTAGGTAAATGTTTATTTTTATAGAATTATTACAATTAATATTAAAATACCAACACGTCTGTTTCCGAATTTCATGTAGAGAATTTTTTTTTTTTAAATTATGTTTTTTTTAAAGTAAAGGAATCATTTTAGCATCTAAGTTATACTGAGCCCGACAAACATTGATGACATAGAATCGACACTTTATATATATATATATATATATATATATATATATATATATATATATATATATATATATATATAGCTAATATTAGTGGTAAATATACACATACAAAATATATAAATATATATACATAGGTGCATACACATACATGTATATTTTTTTAATAAAAAATTCCAAGAGAATAGAATCCAGGTAGAACTCAATGTCCAGGACATAGTAAGGATATAATAAAAAGGTTTTCATTCATATTTCTCTCACTTAAACCTCTTCCACTCACCTCTCCTAAACTTCTCTCTGTTAAGGTTTAATCTCCCTCCTTCTCTTGTCTGTTACCCCTATTTTTAGCTCTAACATTCGTCTCACACTCTCATACTTACACACTCTCTAAATTCTATTTTTATTTCCGGAGTTGTTTTTTCTGTTTTCTTTTTGAATTTGTAGGTCTGATGAATTGGGTCGTATTTACGATTCCAATAGAATAAATTATGACCATGGAATATTAGTGTTTAAGCCTTTTTTATTTTATTTTATTTATATATATATATATATATATATATATATATATATATATTATATTATATATATATATATATATATATATATATATATATATATATATATGCACACGTGGTTAGACCGTTCACTTTCTGATCATGGGACCCGGGTTCGAATCTCATCATGGTCGATTTGTTAGGAAGGTGACTTCTTGATGTTATCGGTCTTGAGGAGGCGATCCCACCGTGTGGCACCTTTGGAAAGATCCTGAAAACCATATCACGGTTTGATCCGAGCTTTGTCATTGAAACTCTGTAGACGTAACTCTTTAGGAGCCGTCGATAATTGTGCTGTCACAAGTCATCGTGACCGAGGATTTGAGCGTGCTGGCCTTGTTCAGACTGTTGATCACGCTAGATAACGCGCTCTCTCCCAAAAACTATAACTAATGTCCGCTCAGCATAGTTGCAGTATACAATCACAAATGTGCCTGAGCGGGCGTCTGCAGCAAGAATTATCTAAACGCCCTAATAGACGGGCATCCACGAATACCAGTGGCCAGCCAATATATACATATAAAAGAATTTATTTTTAATTACAGTTATTATAGTGAACACTTCATATATATAGACGCCCCAGTTTTTCTTAATAAACAGTATGTATTACGTCTATCGGCCTGTGCATTGAGAAATCTTAATAAAAAAAAATGTGTTCTCCGGCAGGGATCGAACACCTGCGTCATCCTTTGTATATAAAAAACTACCATATAATATATATATATATATATATATATATATATATATATATATATATATATATATATATATATATATATATATATATATATAATACGCAAAAAAAACTAAGAAATCCGACACGACCTTAGTAAAAATCAACGAATACTCGAAGCATTAAGCCTAAAAAATAAACAACCCAACACCAATAAAATGTTCTCAAATTTAGGAATAAACTCACTGAACATATTCTATTATATAAATAAACATGTTAACACGAACTGTCAAGTGTAGACGCAAAGAAGCAATGTTTTAAAATAATGAAACCGACATAGCACAAAAAGAAAAGGTCTTTTATAATGTTTTATGTTAACCGAAAATACTCAGGCATTAGACAAATAAACAATTATACATGTTCTGGAAACCAGGATAATGCTCAGCAATATAAAAAGAATAAATAAAAAAACATCCTAAACAAAACTTTCTTTGGTCTTTAATCAAAATTATATATAATATAGATAGAAGGGCGAACGTGGGTATATGGAACGGTAGGTTACTTGAAATATCATGATTTAAACGGAAATATAACTGATTATTATTATACTGCCTTCTGTGAATGACTTTGATATAATCCTTTTATCAATATCAGTATCACGTAACTATGGAAATATGCCTAAAATATAGAAAGTTTTGTATGTTTTTCTCGTCTTAAAGTAAATTTCTTCTTTGTTAGAAATATTCATTTTTCTCTGTGATTTAACTACACAGGGATTATTTTTTTGGGGGGGGAGGTAGCAAAAATGTAATTCAAATGGAAGTGTAAATGATTTGACTTTGACTGTTTACTTTTGTGTACCCTACATTTGTTGATAATATTAGTGCATAGGACTAGTTTGAATATGTCAAGAGGGATCAGTCTTTTATATATCATCTTAGTGTTGTGTCGTGCAGGACAACTGTGAATAAAATTGAACGATGAGACAAAACGTATTGTGTGATTATCTGTAGCAACCCAGTGCAGAACTATCTCTAACTAGTAGCAGCTGCAGGCTCTACGTTTTTTATGCGATTGGTATCTATAAATAATTACAGGGGAATTAACGGTGTATTTACTAATACATCTCAAGTCCAGATGTTTCAACTATGCCCTTACATCATGTTTCAGCTATTATTATTTCCTTTAAAACCCTTATCTCTTCTCTCTCTCTCTCTCTCTCTCTCTCTCTCTCTCTCTCTCTCTCTCTCTCACTCAATTTCCTTCTCTCTATATATTTCTCCCTCAACTAACAAGAAGGCAACCCTCAACTAAAGAGGAGGAAGAAGAAAAAACTGAACGTGGCCGAAAAACGTCGGAAGTTTGCAGAACAGAGCCTACTAATTTATGACTGAAAACTAACAAAATCAGGGAGACTCCACGCATAACTTCCGTTATAAAAATGAAAAATAAAGGCACGTCGGAAAATAAAACAATTTTAGACAATCAAAAAGAAAATTCACTCAAAGAGACTTTTGATACTAGCCGAAACCAATGTTCGAACCAGAGTTTCAGATGCCTGGTCAAAAGGATATAAGCTGACATCTCTGAGCTAGAAGAGAACAGTAGGAGAGGACGGAACAAAAGACGGTGCCGCTAGAGAAATCAGTCATGCGTGAAGAAGTAGTTAACAGGTCATTTGCTAATGGTATTTCTGCCTTGCTTATGACAGTAAAACACAGCAGATTGGCACTGTCCTATTTGTAATATTGCTACTACCCCTCGCACGGTCTGACTTCAAAACTATACTACTGAACTTTCTCCAATCTATTACCAACAGGTTTCGTAAATGACCTCTGGCAGTCAACGTGTTAATAACTATGAGAATTTTCCTCGTGGGTATGGATTCTCTGGAATGTCGACGAAAATGTATGTAAAACAGTGTAGCGGACATGAAAAGTCGTCGCTAAAAAAGGGATCAAATAAGTTTGGTGGGATTATATCAGCAGAGTGATGGCAATTAATGACTTAATTAATTAAATATTGTGCTATCAGGGCCAATGGAAACACTGTTCCTCCTATGTTTGTGTTCCCTCATCTTCATTTTAAGGACCGTTTCTTTCATGGTGGACCAACAGGTTCCATTGTTGCACGTTGCTCAAGGTGGTTGACAGCAACAAATTTTCAGAAGCATTTTGTAATACAGGTAAATTGCATCCCAGAAAAACGTGCTATTAATTCTTGACAATCATGAGTCACATCCGTGTCTGCCCGAAAAAATTCTGGTATTTCTGTCGTTGACCCTCAGTGTTCACACATGACGCACCCCTTTGATAGGGTTGTTTTGAGGTTTTTGACGCGTAGATGAAAGAAAACGAGGGTAAAACGATGGCAATTCCCAGGATTAGGGGGAAAAGCTTTTCTTCGAGTCGTGACACTAACCAACATCCAATCAACTTTTCAGTTAATTGGAATATATCCTCTTGACAGCAAAATCTTCACCAAGGAGGAGTTTCTTCTCTCGTGTGTGATAGATCGTCTTTTCGACATTGTTAAGTTTTCTACTACAAAAAAGGCAACTACAAGTTTCATTTGAGTTGCTCCATTGACCTCGAATGCCGTAATTCATTCAAGTCCATCTGACTCAGATCTTTTAATACCATAGGATATTAATCAGTTTTCTAAAGCTGTTCCAGTGAAAAGAAAGAATTGGAGAAAACTTGGGAAAACAAGAAACCTCATTGACACTCCTTTGAGATTTGAAATGATCTAGCAGGCAAAGAAAAACGAAAATAAAAATACCCCCCCAATGGAAATCAATTAACTAACAGAATACTGACGGTGAAATTATTCCTGAAGATTATGTTGTTTGCGTGTATATCATATTTGATGAAGAGGATTTATCTGATGGTGATGAAGCCAGAAACAAACTGGTAAGTGCAAGAGTCGGTGACTATTTTCTTGTGAAGTTTGCAATGAAAGAAGATTTAATATGTTGCTCTGATTGTTCTAGTTAATCAGTATCATGAGCTAACAATGAAAATGTTGAAAAACGTTCCTAAGAATGATTTTACGCGTCGTAAATTTACATGGCAAATGATGCTGAAATATGCATATATGAACGCAAGGATATCATCTGCATTCTTCCTGATCCGTAAAAAATGTGACAAAGAGTTGTCAGTAGAAATGTATGTTTCCTGTAACCTTGTCTCGTCCATCCCCTCCTCTGCTCTCGATCCCAGGCTACCTTTCTCTCCTCAGAAAAGACTCTCTAATCCACATGCACGGCCTTAGTGTCTACGTCAAGGACCATCTCCCTCTGGCCAGAGAGTTGTCTCTCGAATCGCCAGACCAGTCGTACATGTGTCTCCGACTATCTCTTCTCAGTGCAGTAAGCTATCTCTTCTTCCTTTACCGCTCTCCATCCTCTCAAGTCTGTGGGATACTCGATAGTATTTCTGACAGCATAGACAAGGTCTCTCCCTCCACCTGTTTGCTCACATATTTGTGTTTGGCGACTTTAACGCCCATCATACCATGTGGCTTAAGAATGCTACTACTGACCACGCAGGCATTCAAACACTCAATTTTACAGTCTCTCAATCCCTCACGTAGGTAGTTAACTTCCCCACTCGTTTTGCCTTCAACCGGGAAGGTAAAGCCTCTCTTTTCGATCTGTGTTTTACCTCCATCCCCGAGTCTTGTAGCGCCACGCAACTCTGCCCTCTTGGTAACTCTGATCATGCGGTAGTATCTGTTAACATCTCCTTCAACTCCACCCCCTGCAAAGAACCTCCTACCACTAGAAATTCGTTCTGCTATCAAAGAGGTGACTGGGACTCGTTCCGTGATTTCCTCCGCGATGTCCCCGTCCAAGAATGTGCTTCTGAGGTCTCATCCTGGGTTAAGGCTGGAATCGACGCTTTCATCCCCTCAAGGAAATCTAGGGTCAAGTCGCGCTCCTCCCCCTGGTTTTCCGCTGCTTGCTCAGCCGCCATTGCCCATAGGAACCACTTCTTTCACCTTTCATTTCGCAGTTACATGTCTGACTGCAATAGACGTCTCTTTGCCTCCGCCCGTAACGAGTGTAAGCGTGTCCTCAACGATGCTAAGTCACTATTTGCTGCTCGGATGAAGGAGCGTATTGCATCTCGCAAATTTGGCTCCAAAGATTATTGGCGTTTCTGCAAGAGCGTATTGAACAATTGCAAACCCTCTATACCTCCTTTGTTCAACCAGTTCGAAGTCCTGACCTCCTCTGCCGACAAGGCTGAATGCTTTGCTCGGAAATTTTCATTCAACTCAACGCCCGACTCTTCCGGTGTACCCATACCCGACTTCCCTCTTAGAACTGAGGCCCTATTGAGTGGGTTACACATAACCCCGTCTTTGGTATTGGGCATTATCTCCAATTTAGACCCCAACAAGGCTAGTGGTGGAGATAGGATACCAGCCATTGTCTTGAAGAAATGCGCGCCTGAACTGGCGCCCACCCTCTCTAAACTATATAACTACTGCCTCAAGGAATCTTGTTTTCCTGACTGCTGGAAGCCCTCTTCGATTGTTCCTGTCTTCAAGAACTCTGGCGACCCCTCTGACCCTTCTAACTACTGTCCTATCAGTCTCCTACCCCTCTTCGGCAAAGTCTTCGAAGCCCTAATCAATACCGAAGTGGTTAACCACCTTACATCCCATGATCTGCTCTCAGACAAGCAATATGGCTTCCGCTTTGCCCGATCTACAGCTGATGTACTTACGACCATCACTGAAACTGTCTACCAAGCTCTTCAAAATAACGAGGAAGCTCGTGCCGTGGCCCTAGACATCTCCAAAGTGTTTGATAGGGTTTGGCATGCCGGCCTTCTTCGGAAGCTCCAGGGTTATGACATTACGGGTCGATTGTTTGACCTAATACAATTATTCCTGTCAAACCGTGAATTGAAGGTTGTTCTCAACGGATTCTCCTCCAGTTCCTAATCCACGAACGCAGGTGTTCCTCAAGGCTCCATCCTAGGCCCCACTCTATTCCTTATCTACATAAATGACCTTCCTGACGCCATAAATTCCCAAGTTGGCATCTACGCGGATGACACCACAATTTACTCCTGCCTCAAAAACAAATCTAGTGTCACTGACAAAACTAACCTGGCCGTGCGTCTCGAAAAGGATCTCCAATCGGTTGTGAACTGGGGCAGGAATTGGCTGGTCAACTTTAATGCCTCAAAAACAAAATTGCTCTCTATTAATCACCACAGAGATCCTTCCCTGCCCTCCATTAGAATGTCTGATGCTCAACTTCTCGCGAGCACCTCTCTGCGGCTGCTCGGTCTCACGTTGACTGCTGACCTGAGACGGAACAAATACGTTGAGTCAATTGCTTCGTCCACCGCAAGGAAAGTTGGCTCCCTGTGCCGGAATCTATCCTCCAGATCTAAAAATCAACAATTCGCCCTTGCATGGAGTATTGCTGCCATATATGGTCTGGAGCCTCGGGGTTCTTGATAAGCTCCAGAAGCTGATATGCAATTGGCCCTGTTCTGGCATCTCGTCTACAGTCGCTCTCTCACAGACGCGCCGTCGCCTCTCTCTGTCTTTTTTTACAAATACTTTCATGGCAATTGCTCCGAGGAGCTGCATTCGCTGGTTCCCAGACTTCATGAGTTCAAGCGCCTTACGAGGCTGGCATCCCGCTCTCACCCTTCCACTGTCGAAACTCCTAAATGTAGCCGTCTCTTCTACTCCAATAGTTTCATGTCTCGCACCTCTCGCCTGTGGAACTCCCTTCCCTATTCCAGTTTCCCTGAGAGCTATAATCTCCAACTATTCAAATGTAACGCCAATCGATATCTCCAGTTGTCTTGATCTATCCACTATCCTTCTCCTCATCCGTTCCTCTATCACTCCTATCTGATCTTACTCCAAATCTTCTGTAACCCCTTGCGTCCTAGTGGCTTCCCGCCTTGCTTGGGGTGAAACGCTTAAAAAATAGGTAGATAGATAGATAGATATTGAGATTAACGCCCGGCGGCGATAGTCTGTTTCATGCTTAAACACTATCGTCAGGTCATGTTCATTGTGTTTATATATGCTGGCCAGTAATGCATTATGGGTAGGTCTATTGTATTATTCTAACGGTTATTGGGTGGGCGGTTATGGTTATGTTTCAAATTATTCTAGGAGTGGAAATAATTGTGGATTCGAATGCAGTTTTGTGACTACTTTATAGTCTTGATTGTTAATTTATTATTGGTTGCTTTGTTATTTGTTGTTGATTGTTATTATTACGTTTACTTGTGTTGAAGACCTAATTTTGAAGCTACTTTTAAGGGGCTTGCATCATACACGAGATATAAAATGAGCGTATGTACTGCTGGCCCTGGCTACGCTGTTGACCAAACTATGTATCCATTTACTGTCAAATTAGCTTCAAAATTAGATCGCATGATAAGCGAGTATTTACGGTACTTATTTATTGATTTGGATTAATTTGTTATACTTATTTATCTATTTTATTTATTTTTAATTTCGTACGTTTTTAGTTTGCGATTTTTAAGTAGCGGAGTAAAAAATCTTGATTTGAGTTCTGATCGGTTTTTAAGTAATTTGTGTTGGTCTAGGAAGATAATTATAGCTATTTTCTCCTTCAAATACAGTTTAGAGTTTGTGGATTTGTTGGTGTAGGTGGATGTTGTTTTCTTTATTTTTCATGATTTTTTTGGTGTGATTTGGTTTTTGTTTTAATTCTCCATACATGTTTAAAAAGCACAGTTCTGTTTGCGTATTTACTATTTGTAAAAAATGTTTTATGCGCGTAATTTCTTTGTTTCCAGGATCTTTCAGTTACTCCTATGTATATTTTTTCTTCGATATCTGATGATTTTACAGTGGCTTCATATATTACATTGTTCTTTAAGCAATTTCCGTTTAAGGGACCTTCGTTCTTTGCTCTACAATTACATGTAGATTTGATTTGTGTGGGTAGTTTGTTGGTTGTGTTCTTGTGTTTTTATAATTGGTACTGTGTTCTGGGTTCAACTATAGCTGATTTTACTGTGTTTTTGTTGGATATCTTGTGAAGAGTGCTTGATGGGGAAACTGTGTATCAGTTTATTGAATATTTTACGTACGTTATTTTACGTTTTTGTTGTACGGTGGGTTGAACAGTGTTATGCTTCTTTTCCAATTGGCTTTCTTTTGTGCTGTGTGGTGTGTATGTAAGTGTTGCTGCAAATCCACTATCTTTTACAGCTCTTTCATAATCTGTCTTGGCTTCGTGGAAGATGGTTTCACTGGAAGAATTGTCAGATAACCTGCGGTTAATTGATTGTGGTATCTGTCTCATTATTGATGGTGGGTGCTTGGAAGATGTGTGTATATTCAGTGGTTTGTCATTAGGTTTTCTATATGGTTGAATAGTACCTTTTCTCTAGTTGAATGTGATATCTAGAAAATCTATTTGTTTCAGATTAGTTTTTATGCCTATGTCGAATCTCATATTTTTTTAAAAAATTTGATTGTTTTTTCTGGTTTCGTCTGTTTTCTTTTCTGTCACAGATTCTTAAGTTTATGCGACTGTCACCCCTGAAAAGACCTATACCATTGGGATCGATTATTTTACTTAGTTTGTGTAGCAAATCTATATCTATAAGCTTAAAGGTCTCTGCACTATCAAACTTCCTATTTTAGTGTCAAAAGCTTCCTTCTTTCTATATCTACGCGACCTCGTTGTCGAATAATAGTGATTTTCGGGGACGTTTAATGCTTTTTATTTGGTTTGTGTTTATTTTTATTTGTTCTTGAGCTAAGGAGATGGTCTTATCCAGAATTGGTTCTGCTATAGAAAGGTAATAAATTTTTATATCTAGTTGCATAAATGTTTGGGTTTTTTTTTAGGTTGCGGAACCAGTTTATAGTTATTTTTACTCTGATTTACTCCTAACTTCTTTAGTTCTGAATTAATTCTTTTTAGTATTATTTTACTTAATTTATCTATTTTACTTTTGATTGGGTTAATGAATCTGCATGTTGGGTTTGCTCTGAAATTTTGTTTGTTATCTTTTATTTGTGATAAATACTTGTCATTTAGCGATGCAATTTATTCGGTCGTCTTGGTCTAATGTTTAGGCGATTGTTTATTAATATCATATTCCGTTGTTTTGGGTGTTTTATGCATATTTTAGTTACATTGTACTTGAGTATGTGGCTGTGTTTTTTTTTGGGGGGGGGCTTACTTCGTATAAAAATGGAATAATAATAAATAAAAAAACATGATTATAAAATAGCCCCCAAACTGCATTTGGATCCAGAATTATTTCCACTCAATAGCTCCTAATATAATTTGAAACATAACTGTTACTGCCCAGCTAATAACCGTTAGAATAATGCAACAAACCTACCTATAATGCATCACTGGCCAGCATATATAAATAGGCGAACTACAACATAACGCACATGTCCTGGTGATTGCGTTTGATCATGAAATAGACTGTCGCCGCAAGGTGTTGACTTCAATGTCCACTTTTATATTTACATACGTTCTATCCCTGATATCGATCATTTTACTTCATAAATATAGCATAACTTAAAGCTATATTATTATCATGTTGTCATATATATATATATATATATATATATATATATATTAATTATTTCACCACAAGCAAGGCAATAAAGCCACTAAGACGCTGGGAGCTAATGAGTATGAAAGAATAAGTGTAAAAGAAAAACATTATTAAGGAGAGAGACCAATAAAATGAGAGGAATTACTAAGACAGAAGATAACGTTTAACATTTCATTCAAAGTTTTGAAAATCAAAGTTGACTGGAAAGCAAGAAGCCAAAAGAGAGTCCCATAAGCAGGAAGTGCGAGAAAAGGAATTGTTAGCATAGAACCTACGGTTACACCTGGCTATTTCAACTGTAAAATGATGAGATCTTGTCAACAATCTAGTACTGCAATTAAATTCATGGTCTAGTCTACTATAGCGGAAAATTTGTTAGAAAAATTACCATGAAAGTATTTATACAAAACGCACGGAGAAGCTACATTACAGTCGTGGGAAATTGAATTCAAGGTCACGATCAATGATATTCTAGATCTTTATAATCTTTCCACTTCATGTCAGCGGTAAATGTTAGCCCGAGAAGGCACAACGAGTTACTCTCCCGGAGGATAGTATAAGCCATGCTGATGGAAGGCAGAAAGCATTCTCTCAGATAGAAAGTAGTTTCGTTTTGGAGGCGTTAAAATTAACAAGCCATTCCTTGCACTAATTAACAACAGAATGTAAGTCATTTTTTAGATCATCTACTAATTTGAATTTATGGTTGTGTGATCAGTATTGATACTGAGTTGAGGACTGATGTCAACAGGAAATCGTTGATGAGAATTAGAAACAACGTAGATTTCTATAATTCATTTTTTAAAATCAATATTATATATGTGTATGGTTTCTTTAAGAATTTATTTCATACATGAATACAAGTATGCGCAGGCCAGTAGACGTAATACACACTTTTTAATTTTAAAAATAAACGTAGCGTCTATTTCAAACCACTGAATCCACTGAAAATAATTATTGGAATAAAGCAATGGTAAAGGTCATATCTTCAGTATATGATTCGGTCAGTAACGACACCGCCAGCGCTTTTTCAGCAGACGACTCGAATCTTATGCAGCAGAGGTAGTCTCCGATTGACAGGTTTTTGTCATTGGATTAAGTCTGTCTGTTGTTGAGAGTCTATATATTAATGCACAATTTATGTGTGACTATAAAAAAAACGCGCAGTTACCACCAGGTTTAACTTTTCTGTGACATTTCTTGTACAAGTGAACAGGTGACACACACACACACATATATATATATATATATATATATATATAATATTATGATATGATAAAAATATAGTTTTAAAGTATTCAATATTTATGGGTAAAATACTAATATCAGGGATAGAGCGTATGTAAATATAAAAGTGGACACTTAGGATAATACAGTAGACCTTTCTACCAATAATGTATCATTAACCAGCATATATAAATAATCGAGCTAAAACATCACAGACATGGCCTTAAGATTACGTTCAAGCATAAAAAAGACTGTCGACGCTCGAATATTAACCTCAATGTCGACTTGTATAAGCGTAAAAATTATATGCTGGAGCTGCTGAAAAGTTAATTTCCCAAAATCTGAATGAATGACTAAACATTAGATTTAAGTGGGTTCTTTTCTTGGTTGTGTCGAGAACTTTTCAGAATCCACTCATATCTCGCTATATCACTATGTGTGTATCTGTGTGTGCGCGCACGCGCCTGTTCTTATTTAGAAAGACACCGAGAATTTTTATCAATATCCCACCATCCATGTTATGTTCAAGCTAATATAACTGGCCAGTGGCACTCTCCTTCATCAGGAGATAATTTCCGTTGGTTTTATTTTTTAACAATCGCCCACCAAATATTTTATCAGTGACGGTGTTTTGGTAAACTACTCCATGATAATTTGTTTTTAAGGATAAAACATGAGATAAAATATGCTATTTAGCAAGGGAGATAACTCTATCTTGAAATAACAGTTCCTAAGAAACAGAAAAAATGTCTTTCTTTACATACAAATCGTTTTTCTTTCATGTGTCCGCTCAGTTTGCCATAGAGGAAAGTGAAATGATATCTTTTAAACATTTTGTGCATCTACATTAAGAGAAAGATATCACTTAATCTGAGCTATTTTCATAGCATACTTCAAGAAAGTTCTTGTATGTCGTTTTTGTTTTCAAGCCAATATATATTTCTCTCTGGCGACGCTTTTACACTGCGTATGAATGATAATTATTCCCGATATAGGGACAAGATTGTACTTGGCATCCAAGGACCATATTACACTTTGAATTGTGTTCAACATTTTTGACAAGGAGATTATGATCTCGACTCTGCTTACAAGAATAGAATTTTGGCTTTTTTCGCAAACTTTCAAATTATTCTAAATGATCAAACAACTTTGGGCATCTTTACAATCAAAACTTTTAAAATATTTTTTAAAAATGCAGTTTTTAATGAGCCAAGTTCCGCATAACACTGACAGCGAACTTGTTTCTTTACAATTGCAATGGTGTGCCAAATGTCATGCCTTGTATCGTGTTGGACCTTCTCTAGCCCGGCAAAATGCAGCAACGCAACGTTTTTTTAATCATTTCACCCCAAACAAGGAAACAGAGCCACTAAGATGCAAGGGGGTTAATGAGTGTGAAAGGATAAGAGAAAAACTCTATTAAGGGGAGAGAACAATAAAAGAACAAAAATTAAGAAGATAAAAGATAACGATTAACATTGCATTTAAATTTGTCTCTAAAACAAGAGGCCGGAAGTAAGTTCCACAAGCGAGAAGTGCGAGAGAAGAAACTGTGAGCATAAAAATTATGGTTACATCTAGCCGTCTTAATTCTATACTTCTTTTCATATTCAGAATTTTTTAAATTTTTATTTTCTCATCTCTTCTTATATTTCCCCTTTTTTTTTCTCCTTTTTCATTTCTCTATTTTCTTTTTTTTTCTTATTTTTCTCCTTTTCTTGCTCTTGTTGTCGCTTTTCCTTTTATATTTTTATTTTTCTCCTTTTCTTATTGCTTTTCTTCTTCTTCTTCTTCTTCTTCTTCTTCTTCTTCTTCTTCTTCTTCTTCTTTTCTGCTGTTGATTATATTTTATGCATCTGCATGTTTTTCCTAAAATTTCTGGTGGTTATCGATGGGGACTGGATGACAGTAAATATCCCAAATCCCAAGTATTCTCTCCAGTGCTCTGGCAGATCCCGACACTGCCGCAGTCTAGATAGTTTCAACTCTTCCTGTGAACTCCAATTCCTTTAATCGGGCCTCCCATGTTTGCCTTAATGTCCAAATGTGCCATGGTATGCTATGCTTTATTCCTATTTTCTTAATGTAGCATTTTAAGTTCGGTGGTATAAATAACAAAACCCCAATAATAACTGGGACAATTGTAGCCTGAACGTCCAATTCTATGGCAGATCGGTGTATTTGTTAAGTTTGTCAATTGCTTTAACTTTGATATTATGTTCACCAGGAACAGTAATATCGACGAGGAGGCATTTTTTTCATCAACTACGGTGATGTCTGGTTTGATTGTCTCAAGAACGCAGTCTGGTTGGATGTGGAAATCCCACAAGATTTTGATTTAGTCGTTTTCGATCACTTTCTCTGGCTTGATGCGGTACTGTTTCTCGTCAACTTTAAGTCCATACCTATTATTATTATTATTATTATTATTATTATTATTATTAGAAAGAGCAGAACACCAACAAGGTGACGATGGCGTACAAACATACGAAGTCCAATATACCCAGCATAACACACAGCCTAAAAGGACATGTATCACCCCCACAGCCAGATGTGAGTGATAAGATGACAAGTTTTGATAAGCAGCGCTTGCAGATAGGATCCATTTAAAAAGTACGTTTATTTCAGGGGTTCTCAGCCTTTCTTGCTCCATGCACCCATTTCACTATTTTTCAGAATGCCATTTCCCACTTCTTTTCAAGGTGACAGGCCAAATTCTATAATTGCTCTCCTAAAACGCTAAATTTACTGTCGTCACAACTCACCTCTGAAAATGAATTTCACCCCTATTGAGAACCCCCTGCTTTAGTCCGTCCCGGTGGTTTCAAGTTGAGGATGTCCCCAAGTGTCTAGGTGTGTCTTACCCTTCAAATAAACAAGCTTCCCGACACCGAGTAATGATGCTCTCCCACTACTCTCGCTCATGAACAAAAATAAACAGTATGTCAATCCCTAGAGGATATACCCAAGTGTTTAGGGTCAGGCAACTGATACAAACACATCTATGGTACGGAACAGGATATTTACTTCAATACATTTTATTTCACCAAAATAAAACATGCAATCAGTTCAGATTGGAAACGACAAGAGCCATGTCTGGTGTTGCATCAGTGCATCTATTATTATTATTTCCTTGGATTTCTGTTGTATACACATTTCCTTCCGCGTCCCAACCAGAGAACAAATGGCTTTATGACATCTTCCACTGATCCTTTTTTGTAAAATAAAAACAAAAATAACCTAAAATCACATACATTTTACATAGATAAAGCTCTTCGTAATGTGTGAGCTGTACTTATGAGTACAATTTTTTGTATTTGTTTAAGGCATGAACTGTCAGAAATGCCTTCAATGAGTCTATCGGAACCTGTTCGAATCAATCCGAGGGCACCAACTACAACTGAAATTATTTATGTCCTCATGTGCCCCATTTTTGAGGTTTTCACTTCAAGATCCTTGTATTTTAATAGTTTTTTGTTGAAGATCCTCAAAGATACATTATTATTATTATTATTGATATTGTTGTTGTTGTTGTAGATTGAGTAACAGTAAGTTTCCTCAAATCTCCAGTATTATCTTGAATCATCTGTCCAACTTAAACACTGTTGTGGCTTAAATAATCCCAATTCAATATAAGCTTACATTAGTACAAGGACAGCACAAAATACGAGCTACAATTTGGAGACATAAAAGTCAAGCAAGTACGGAAATTTAACTATTTCGGAATTTTTATAACTGACGACGAAAAATGTGATATTGAAATCCGAAGGCACGTTGCAACAAAGGAAGTTGCCTCCCAAACGCTAAACAAAGTATTAGGAAACAAGAAAATGTTTTTAGAAACAAAGAAAAGAATACTGATGTGCTATGTAATATCAATACTTCTACTTGACTGTGAATACTGGACAATTTACTCACAAATGAAGAGAAGACTTGAGGCACTAGAAATGTGGTTCTACATATAAATTCTGAGAATACCATGGACAGAGCATGGGAGAAACGGAGAAGCTTTACGGAAAAATGAAACCTAAGAGGACACTTATACTTTGAATCAGAAATAGTATCCATTTCTGCGAGTTGTAATGAGGACAGAGAGCTTGGAGAATTTAACACTTACAGGAAATATTGAAGGCAAGACGAGCAGAGTGAAATCGAGTAAACTACCTAACGAACAGGTGGGAGAACATGCACTGAGAAGGATAATAAGGAGACATACATTGCTTAGAGCTACTAAGGATAGGAAGTTGTAGAGAGACATAATCGTCCTAAAGAGACACGGCATATAAAAAAGAATTGGAACATTGTAGAATGGGACACCGAAAACTCTGTTCTGTAGAGTTTTTATTTCCAAGGAAAGTGGGGCACAAATTAGACAAGTTTTGATTCCTTCACTTTCACTCCTAGCTACACCGGAATAACTACATCCGGTTTTTAAGACACTCTTTTCTTTGTTTAGAGCAAGCGACTTTAATCTGACTTAGGGTATCGTGTTTAAATCTTAAAATCAAAAAATATTTTACTTATTGTGTGATGCTATTGAATATCATATTAGCCATCTGTTCAGCAATGAAAAGTTCAAGACTTCCCACCGCAACAAAATGACACTTCATCCATTTAAGGATCAACATTTTGTAGAATATATCCTAGCAATTTATTATTAAGGACTGTAGAATGATGATCTGATATTTACAATAGTATTTTTCCAACTTAAAGCAACATAAATAAGTTGGAATAAATACTAGTCCAAAATTAACTATGATTACAAATTATTCATCTAAGAAATTCGAATGCTATAACATCTAAAAGTATTTGTGTAAATAGTTCTTCAAACTCCTAAACAAGTGATAATCAAAATGATAAAAAGAAGCAAGGCTGGGAGTATATGAAGAATGAATCAATTTTCTCAATTGAGTTCCTCTCTTTGTCAGTCGTACAGTCGTGAGGACGGGCATTATCATGATTGATGATTACCCCCTTTCTGTTGACTAAGGACATTGATTATTTGATTAATGTCTAACAGTTCATAATGGATGATTCTTTGAATATCCTATTATACACTCAACATGATCTTTAGATGAAGTTATCTTGGCTGTTTCATCGACTGAGCCATTGACGACGACTCTTAACATTATGTTAAAGGATGCATTTCTCATCACCTGTCCAAAAAGAGCACTTGAAGTTGTCGTGTAAGCAATGACTAGAAATATTCGACACATTGGTAGCTATTCCCTTGAGACAAGTTGTTCGGGACCCATTTTCCGACAACTGAAACCTTTCCAATCCTTTGCAATTCGCATAGGATTGTCGTATAAATGATTTTAAATTTATCTCTGAGGTCCCTAACCGTAGTGGCACGATTTTCTGTAACAGCAGCTCCTAAATCCCCTGAATCGAGTGCTTTTGGACGACCCTCCCTTGGCTCGTCCTCTAGACTAAAATTCACAGTTTTGAAATGTGAAAATTACCTCCTGCAACTTCTTTCACTCAATGTATCGACCCATAAACACGATGGATGGACTTTGATGTTTTGCATTGACACCTTTATAAAATTGGCAGAGTACAACATTTTTCATATGTTCTTTAGTTGGGACGTACATAGGCTGAAGTTCCGAACTATATTATTATGAATAACTAGCAGCATGGCCCGGCGTTGCCCGTGCTTGATTAAAAAATATTACGACTCATACAGCAATCGCTATCACTTGACTTAAAATATTTTTTTGCCCTTCCTTGCCTTTAAAGGAGTGCCCTTTGCTTTGCTGATGTTGCTACATGCCTTACTTCTTGCCTATCTCACACTGCGAATTTTTTCTAAGCTCTATACTAAACATTAAATCTGTTACGAAAAAAGAACTAAAGAAAATGAACACAAAACGATCAGCTTTAAAAAAAGAACTCGTAACTGGAAAAACCTAATGAAAAAAGAATGTTAACAAATACTTTTTCACACCCAACACAGTTCTGCGAAATCAGAATCAACATTGAGTTTAAGCAAGCGAATGAACCAACTGGAGTAAAGTGCCATGCAGATTTAAATTTTTCCCACTTGTGACGAATGCAGCTATCGATTTTTTTGCATGCTAGCATGTTAGTTAACATTTGTGTCACTCAGCTGTTGGCTCTCACGCTGGCCAATAGAATCTTCCTGCCTATTCGTGGCAACCAGCAATTGGCTCTCACTCTGGCCAGTAGAAAATGGCCGCAAACTACATGAAAACTGCCATAGAAGCATGAAAAAGTCGATTATTTCCACTATCGATGGGAGTTGGGAAATGCAAAATCGGTCTTGGCCTTCCCGCTAACTTGGAGCATGTGCATGTAAATTTTGGTGCAAATTCGTTGAAAATTGCGGCCGTGCATTCGTCACACACACACACACACACACACACACACACACACACTGCCTTTTATAGATAGAGATATTCTTATAAGCTGAAAGAAAAATATATAAATTACACATAGTAAGCATTACTAAACAAACATAAGGAGGCAATAATTTAATACATTTTGTTCAATATTGTTACCTTAAAAATCGGACAGAATTTTCGTTCGAATCCTATATATATATATATATATATATATATATATATATATATATATATTTATATATATATATATAAGTGTTGGGCAAAGGGGGTCTTAGGTTTATTTCAGTTGATTATAATCGAGTAGCTGATATTAAACAACGATCCCCATACTGTTTAATAAATAAATGGAGCGACTACTCAAATACGAATATCCACAAAAAAGAACGTTTATGTAATAAACACCCTGAGGAGCTGTCGGAATGATTCTTGGAGGGCCCTTCTACGAAATACTGGAGTTGGGATGTTGAAGCTAACAATTATTCAACTAAGTGAAAAACGTTTTACTTGTATAATAATAATAAAATATATGTAATATAATATATAAGGCGCGAAAAAAAAAGAACGATAAGCGCTATGATAAATATATGTGCGTAATTTTACTAGCATGTTTCATAGGTAGATATAAGCGGACTAAGGAGGCGGATGTATGTGTGTACATGTTCTTCCAGATTTACAAAAACACCTCATCTATGTGATTCAGTCAAAACTTCGAGAATAATATTTACGTTTTTGCTCACCTTTTAGGCTTCGGCGCTTTCTAAGCGTTTTAAGAACAGTTCTCTGACTCAAGCATACATTCAGCCTCAACCAATGGGGAATCGCTGATGACAATTTGGTTGAAACATAATACGTCTATGCTGACAATCTTCACCTGGCAACACGATTTCTCAAGGATACACATAAGTTTTTCTCAGTAAGTCACTTAACAACTCAGTGACTCAACAATAAATCTCTCCCACAACGTTCTCATTTTTCTCTGCTATATTTTACTTTCTCTCTTTTTCTCTCTTTCTCTCTCTCTCTCTCTCTGTATATGTATCTGTCTATCTATCTCCTTCTTACACACTCACTCACCCATTTTCTCGTTCATTTTCTCACTTTTACTTTCAATATCTCTCTCGCTCTCTTTCTCAGTTCCTCTTTCTCACTTATCCAGTCTCTTCCACTCTCTCTCCTAGTCATTCACTTTCTAACTAACTCTCTTCCTCTCCTAGTCACTTTCTCTAACTCATTCTCTTCCTCTCCAACTTGCCTATCACACTCTCACTTACTCTCACTCGTTCATTCTATCTTACTCACCCTCTCTCTTTCTTTTTCTCCCTCACTCACTTCCACACTCATTCACTTTCGCTAACTTCCTTTCTTCCTCTTACTCTCATCGTTCACTGAGCCTCCCACTCCCTCTCTTCCACGCTTTCATTCTCATTAATTCGTTCAACATCTCATTCACTCACTCACTCACTTTCACTTTCTCTCTTTTTCATGTTCTTACACTTTATATCTCACATTATCTCACCATGATTTAATCTTTTGATAGAAATTTATTAAATTTAGCTTAGTCTGGCACAGGGTCAAAGTAATGGAGCTTTCGATGAGGATCCGCATTAAGAGCAAATTAAAATTTCCCATTCATATTAATTAACAACATCATTATTCACTCAACAAGATATGTTCAGGCCTTTCTCTGACCTTAGGACACCATTTTGTTAAAATTTCTTTCGAAAAACAATGGTTCTGATTTGATTAATTCTACGAGATATTTCAAATATCTTCAATTTGTTGGAACTGTTCACTAAAAGAAAATGTTGCATGGAGTGGGATAAATGACAGTCTGAAGATGACATAGCATGTGTAAGTACTTTTCAATACATCGCCATGAGAGTTTACTGCGTCAAATTTACAATAGCCGGAGAAGTACTCATTAATGCGTAGCGTGTCCTGGGCAAGTAGGCCTGGCATAGCTCATCCCTCTCTTGATCAAACCACAGTCTACATCCTCCAACTTGAAGGCTCGTCATGATCACGATCACGTGGCCGTTAATTTAAACGGGAGAACCCTGGTTGTTGATTTAGGAAGTCCTGTGTCATTAGTGCACTGGCTGCATACATTACTCTAAAGTCCGGTTTACCCCATTGTACCAGATTGCCCTTGAACCTACAAGAAGGTTCTTACGCTCTTTAGCAGATCTTGTTTTTAATCCTGCTGGGTGAATAGTCAACCACCTCACCAGAAAAGCCTGATAGAGGAACTGGTTTAGTCGTCGATGACCCGACCATATGACAGGTAGTACTCATAGAGTGACCTAATATAAGTGACCTTATGTTACTCTGGGTGTTCATATATTTATGATCTTCTGTTGGACTCACCTAATCTTAGTATATATCAATTCAAGTGCATCACTATGGCGTAATGGTTAGTAATATAGCCTCATACACCATTACTACTGTAGTGTGTTTTCTTTTACTAATTACTTACCCTATACAAAGTACAAGAGCCACTCAATGTAGAGAGTTACTTGAAGAGATTAAGATTGTAGCGATCGGAGAAGCATCTTCTCAGAAGTCTGTTTCATAAAGTAGTGGTTCTGTGAAAAAAAATATGTCCGGATAGAACTTCCTTCTTGCCAATGGATTACGAAGAGAATGAGAAGGATTTGTTCCAGGGTACGTGGCATGGTGGGTCTTAACGGTAAAAGTCAGTCATTTCGTCTGTGTGATAGGGCTTGTAGAATGAAAGATAATTCATCACCCCCAAGCCTGCGAAGACTCTTCTGAACTCTATCAAAACTGGAAAGCGATGACTGGGCAGTTCCAGCAGAGACATGGCAACAGTACTCCATTTTTGGTTTGATCTGGATCTTGTAAAGATGAGCATGTTAGGAGGTATCAGATATTTACTGAAACGTTACAATGAACCGATTATTTTTCCAGCATCTGTAAAGATGAATCGTATATATCATTTTTGTGTCCTTATCCAGCACAAAGTTAATCGTTAGGTAAGGCCAATAAAGGATGTGCAAATATGTATGGATTGTCAAGGGTTGGGCACATTATGTAGTATTAAACTTCTAGTTAATATGACACTATTTGCTTGTAAAATCAGTTCTTAAAACTATGTCTTTCAACTGGCAGTAGAAATCACTTCGTTAATACTTTAACCGCAAAACAAGCACAAAGATACAAGTAAACATTTCTAAGGTACCCAAGTAAGATATTGTCTTACAGTTGTAACGATGAATGTTCAGCGATAAATATTAACAAACAGAAATAGATGCGAAAAGACTACAGCAGATAAAGACATACAGAAAATACTGTGAGAGAGAAAGACAAATGTGAAAGAAACTGAGATAGATAGATAGATAGATAGATAGATAGATAAATTTCGATTCTTTTTAATCTTCACTAATATTCAAGGCCCGAGAATGGTATGTGTGAATGGCATGTGTGATATAGACGTCAGAGGAGGAAGCAGTAAGTGATGTTTAGGAGTATATGGGGGATAGATAAAGACTGACTGTAGACTTGAAGCGATTAAAATATTGTTTGAAGAAGTATCTACGCGGGAGTCTGTTCCACAAAATAGCAGTTCGTGAGAATAAGCTTTCTGATTGTAACTTCCTTCTTATAAGTGGAACGCGAAGAGAATGAGTTTGATTTGACCCTGTTGACGTAGCAAGTTAGCGTGTATATAGAAAGTCTATCCGTAAAAATATCGACTTACTCAATATTAATGAAAAAAATAACATACATAGAGCGATGGAATTTTCAAATAAATAATTATATTTACTCTACTCTGTATTGAGCACTCTTTTAAGAATAGTATTTGTTGATTATTGGAATTTATTCCGTCTGCAAAAATCTCATATATATATATATATATATATATATATATATATATATATATATATATATATATATATAACAATAATAAATATACACTTTTTCACGGTAGCACAACGCACAATGCAATCGTTTTCAATCAGTACCTGACGACTGCATTGTGCATGAAACTCAGAGTTGTGCTGATGATGAAAAAATTTATATTTATTATTAATATAAATTATAGCTTTTTTATTATACATCGAGCACTATCTTATTAACGCCAGCACTCAAGACATATTTTTCTGTTATAAGATTTCTCGTATATTCAGTCTGGTAGACGAAAATAAATCAATATATTTTTTAGTAAATGAACGGATCGTTTACTCAGATATGTGTATTCACTAAAAATAATGTTTAAGTAATAAAATCGGTCGGATTAATAAATTAAAATCCATCTGTTTCGTTAGATATATATATATATATATATATATATATATATATATATATATATATGACAGACTGGAGTAGTTATGAAGACTAAGATAGATAATATAGTGAGATATGAAGGGTTGATACATAGAGCGATCAGCAAAGTAATTCGCCAGATGAAAACTAATAAATTCCTGATATCATATATAATTGTCAACGCATCTAATTTAATCCAATTTCTTCTCGAAACAACTGCACCTCACCCGTCTTCATTCGCCCTTTTTCTGCCTAGAAAAAATTCTATCTGTCTGACGCATGCATAAAATAGTCGCTTGATTCAACACCGGGAAGAAAGCCAAAAACTCTCAAGAAATTAAGACACTCGCAAATGTTGGCAAACGAGAACAAAGAAGCAGAAGATTATGAAAGGAAGATAATAATAAACGCGTGGCAGTAGGTGTGACAATATCTCAGTTCTTTATTTTCGACATTGTCGCTATTTCTAGATGTTGATGGACGGCTCGTTGGTGCCATTGTTGATAAAACGATTGCATTATAAAAACAGTCAATTACAAGGTCTAATGAAAAAACAATAATTGCCGAATACTGGGAAGATACTAATTACATAAAAGTATAGTCCCGTCCATAAACTTTTTGAGATGCTTATTAAAAATAGACCTAGTGTAATAATATGTCCATCGTTATCATCGGTCCCCGAACCGGGTATGACCGTAGTGTCGATGTGCAGCTAAGCACATGACCAATTCCATTGACATATCTGGTTTGAAAACCGGAAGAGGCGTAGCATATGTCTTCGGAAAGTACACCTGACGGAGCCCTTCGCTCTCTTGGTTGAACCACAGCCAATGTTCTCTAAATTGAAGGTTTGTCTTAGTCACGGACACGTGACCGTTAATTTCATCGAGAGATGTCATGTCATTACTAGATTCTGCATACATAGCTAGGAAGCCCAGTCTACATCATTGGCTAAATGGTCATTAACCCTACAAGAATGTACATCCGCCTTTTGATATGTTTTGTTTTTAATCCTGATAATTGTGTAGCCACCATCCTCACTAGAAAAGCCAAATCCAGCCATGCAGCAGGTAGTACAGTGTTGCATGGTATCAGTAGTACTCATGAAGTGGACTGATATAAATGAACATATATCATTATCTAATTTCTGTTCATGGCGATAACTTAAGATAAGGAAAATTCTACTGTATGTGAATGCAAAAGATTCCAATTAAAATCCGTTTTCACTTGTGCATTCAACATATAGCTTTCAAAATAAACGCTGGGGAATTTACACACACCTAATATATTAACCCAATTTAATTCATAATATATATATATATATATATATATATATATATATATATATATAATATTAAAAGGCTCGAAAATTTAAATGAACATAGCGTCAGATGGCTGAAATAACCTTAAATGGCAAAAGTATTTGAACACCTGCGCGCCGTGATTTAAACAAATTTTTTGATACCGGTTGTCATCGTTTAATGTAAATGATTTCCCTGATTTTTTATAGTTCTTATTCATTTTTAGTATCAGATTACTGAAAAATATGGGTGAGCACATCTTAAAATGCTTTTGAGCTACAGTTCATTTTAACCAAAAGGCGTTTATATATATATATATATATATATATATATAAAATGTTAGCGTCTTTTTGGCTAAAATGAACTGTAGCTAAAAAAGCACACACACACACACACACACAGATATATATATATATATATATATATATATATATATATATATATATATATATAGAACTTGGTAATCCGTATGGGTAATCCCAAGGAGGATGAAATCCTGAGAGCTCAATGTAAATCCAGAGCTAATTTTTTAAAGAAAAACAGACCACTTTAAGGTACCATTATAATAATTTATTTCACCAGAGCCCTTTTTTTAGACATCTAAATTACTATCAAGCATTAAAATCTATTCTTTACATAAATTGCTAAAACCCAATTATAGCTTCTTTCTCTTAATTCCCTCTTTTTTTTTTTTTTTTCTTTTTTCCTCTTTCTTTTCTCCCTTCTCCTCCCATTTCAATATATCACTTCTGTTGTTAACTGTCTAAATAGGTCAAGGTCTGGTCACCCTCCTTCCCCAATACTAAGTATGCTTGAGAGAGATATGAAATGAATCCCTCCTTATTCTCTACCATGTCTCTTTAACTATCCCTTTCACACTCTCTCTTAAATTACAAAAACTTACACTACCCATCAATTTTAATTTCATTTTTCGTTTCATTTCATTTTTGGAAGTGCTATCTGATGATCCGGCGTCCTTTAAAAGGGCTCTGGTGAAATAAATTATTACAATGGTACCTATTGGCTCCTGAAAAATTAATTTCAGTTGAGCTCTCTGGGGAGGAGGTGTGGGTTTGTAAACAGTGACTATTATAGCTAATATAGCGAGACTCTTCGCAAAAAGCGAATTGAGTCACTGTCGGTCACTGGGCGTGTTTCTAAAAAAATAAAAATAAATAAATACGCTAAAATCCACCTTTACTCCTGCCGTGCGCCCAAATTCAGTCGGATTTCAATTCTAGTTAGAGGCAACCGGATGTCTAGCCACACTGATGAGCTGCGAAACAGTCTGTCTATGGATGACTTTTTTGTTTGGTCGTACGAAGATTTGTTTTGTTCTCTATCACCGTAATTCCCCACCTGATGAGACGTCTAAAAAAGGTTTTCCTCTTTTTTTGACATTGAAACAAAAAATGTACAGTTTTGTAGTGGATATGTGCATGTTCTAATGTAAGCTACATAAGATAAATAAATATTTACGGCTCTACTTTATGTATTGAGCACCATTTTTAAATTAATGTTTTGAATGCTGTAATCATACTGTTCGTTTCCTACATTTTTATATATATATATATATATATATATATAGGATGCGACAGATATACCTTCCAGATAATGCTAAGACATTAGCTAAATGAGGACACCATTTCCACTAATACATTGCCATATATTATCATATAGTGGTTACGGAAAATTAGTAAGTTTCACAAAACACAGTCAGAGATTCCAATAGATATGAGTTGATTGATTTTACATGTCAGCCTCTGTTAGGTTTTTTAATGTATTAAATCTTTATTCACAGAGGATTAGACATTTGCAGACAACCAAAATATATGGTGGAAGCAGGTCAGCTTCTTAGCTACGCACCGACCCTCCGACTACACCCGGTTATGGGATATGTTATTATCTTTGAGTCTTATTTTCTATTTATCTCAGGAATAGATAAATATTAGTCGTTAGTATTTGAGTCTATTCGAAAATAGGTAAGCATTGGTCGTTTATAGTTGAATCTATAAGCGTTTACGTGGTCGGTGTCTTCTTTTTGCCAACCGATTATACTCCTCTACAGAAGAAATAACCAACGTATTCTATGCCCCACCGTCTGGACTTAGATAGACACATGCAAATAAATTGTAATAGACATGAACATACTAAGGTTGAAAATGACACAGAAAGACTGACTAATATTTAACTTAGATATAGAGATTTCTGATGATATAACGTAAAAAGATATACAGCAATTCGAGAACACATCTTTAGCGGGCCATAAACGGAAAAAGCCCTAACGTAATGTTATGCGGTATGCATCGAATTTATCTTTCTCATTTTTCTTTGACGTATCGAGCACATATTAACATGGCAGCTTTCAATCTGACGCAAGAAATGAAACCATACACCGTGCTTTTGGCACGAGTCGCCAACCTCAGTGACTCGAAAACAGTTCCTTGAAAGTGGCCAGGTGAAAAGCGGAGATGACTGGTGACTCAGCTTGGTCCTCACAGCGAGGCCCTGAGCAACGAGAGCAATTTTATGACATTCTAACTCTTCCTGCATGGTCACCGCATATATCGAAGTGATAATGAAATTGTGCGTCAAGTAGGTAGCCGTAAAGTTTCCAACACGATTCTGCCACCTCTCACATGTGACCCGGAATTGACTGACCGAGAAATCTCAAGATCATGCCAGCCCCAACATTTAAATTCTCGCTCCAGATTTAAATCCTCGAGATTACGACTTTTGTAGCATCGTCGTGGTAGAGATCAATGATACAAAGTACAAACTGAAGACCGCCATTATGGGCTTGATGATCAACACGAACAAGAATCCTCATCCGGGCTTCCAAGGCTTCATCGAGACTATTCCCGAGACTGATAAAAACTTCACTGAATTATTTTTTTAAGTTGGACATGTGTATAATTTTTTTAAAAAATATACTGAGTTTTAAAAACCTTACGCAGCTGTTCCACTGCATATTTTTATTTCAATACGTTCTCGATTATATGGCGCTCTCTGCATAACTTATACGTTCATATAAAGGATATGCTAAACAAATCGGTATATTTTCTACATCATCATCACAACTGTTTCAACTTGAAGGCACACTGTAAATCAGTGTGATTTCTCTTCTTCGAAATGGCTGCTTCTTTCTAAACACGTCCATCTGATCAGGCTCGTTTGTGTTTCTTCAGCACCCACAGAATCAATTTGTGGCTTATACCGTAATTATGCTGAGCGAAACTTAATTACAATTCAAGTACGTGTCCCACTAGGGACACATCCGATTTTCAATTCGCAGTTGTCCTTCTCCTACACTGGTTGCTAGTCACGGCTAGAGAGTCTAGTCTGCCTTACTATTTAACTCATAGATGAGGGGAGAATAGGTGGATTCATACGTTACCCAATGGTATTTGTGCAAAAGAGAATAAAAAGATCTCGATCGGAATCCGAACTCGGCTTGCCAATTTTTAGTTTCGAGTCTTTAACCATTATACCACCTGCACATCAATTCGCTACTATTTCTTCTATTTTGGGCACTATTTTCTAGAAAAGTCTCATTTTGTTTTTTACTGACTATACATCTAAAAAGACGATATAATGGATTTCTTTTAATTCTACCATATGTTTAATTTCTTTAAATATCCTGATTTTTTTTTTGATTGAATATTTGTTCTTCAACTGCTAATTTATTCTCACTTACATCGTATATTTCGAATGTAGAGATAAAGAATAGACTAAACAGATCGGATTATTTACTACTATTAGATTGAGACATAAATAATTTCTGTTTTTGCTTATCAATTTTATTCTTCATTAAAATAAAATAAAAATATATTTTATTCAATTATATATCCACTATCATTTGCAGTGAATGCTTGCCACTTGCGAGGCAGCTTTTCGATAGCTTTTGCGTAAATTTCCGCAGGTTTTATTGGAAAAGTTTTTCGAACTCTTGAATTTGGTATTTATTAGAGAACTTTTTCCCCATAAAAGCTTTATTTCAGAGATCAAAAAAGGTAATAATCGGTTGGTGCAAAGTCAAGTGAATATGACAGGTGGAGTAAAAAGTGCCGATCAAGTTTCAAACTTTTTTTTTATTCTTGCTGTATGCGGCCTTGCGACGTCAAGGAGGAGAACAGCATGTTTCCTATTAACGAGCGCAAGACACTTTTCGTCCAAACTTTTATCGACGCTGGGTAGTTACTGGACGTGTATTTAGTGTTTCATTACTTTTTAATAATTCTAAATGAACTTCACCACATGACAGCATAAATTTTCTTCGATGTATCTCAACTTTTGGAGACGGTTTTGGAGATGTTTTGGAGATGTTTTGGAGATTTATCCTTGTCAATACGCTGCCTTTTGTGTTGAACATTGTCGTATACACGCCATAGATTCGTTGTGACAATTGGTTCCATAAAACGTTACTTATGGCGCCACCTAATATTTATTTTACTTTTGTCACTATTTTCTAGGGAAAAACCCTCACTTCATTTGCTGATTCTACACCTGGAAAAAAAATTACAGGGTGCGATGGGTAAATTGTCGCAATTTTATATTTTTTAATTTTGAGCATTTTGTCGACAGCACAGTATAGAAGGGTCAGCTGGGCACCGTCTGTGAGAAAAAAAGCACCATGATGCAATTCACTTCGCCAAAAAATTTGGAAACGGCATGCTGAACTGCTTAGAATTCGCACTGTAAGCATTTCAGAGTGTTTGGGTGTCAATCTGAGGACAATGCGGGGTTTTCAGAAAGAGTTGTATGAGTTTAATGGTGATTAAGAAGGTACAGCTGCTCGGAAAACTCACTCTGATCGTTCTGATAAAAAAAAGGACTCCCAAATTTGTTAGTGAAGGCCTTTGACTAAATACGGAGAGCTATATCAAGAACCTTGAGGATGTAGTGTTGCCCTGGCTCAAGACCCTGCACCATGTCACACAAGCAGGAGAACCCATTCATGGCTGTCAGACAATTTCTGCGACCATATCGCCCATTACATTTGACCACCTAATTCCCCAGACTTCAACTCCCTTGATTACTATGTGTGGGTCGCAGTTGAGCGAGAGACAAAAAAACCTTTGTAATACCAAAGATGAACTGAAGGCAAGGATTATGGCAGCATTCAATAACTTAAACAAAGAGACCGTCCAGAAGAGATGCAGGAGACTCCGAAGTCGTCTGGAAGCCGTAGTTAAAATCAATGGCGATTTTATTAAATAAATTTACTCTTTAGCATTTCAAGACATTCTTGTGTACTTTTGCTAAATATATCTGTTAAAATGAGTTGTCAGTGTTATTTTTATTTTTGCGTAATTTAGACTACAATTTATCCTCCATTGCACCACCATATATATATATATATATATATATATATATATATATATATGAAGAAATATAGTCTTAAGGTGTGTTATATTTATGGGATAAAGTGCTCAATATCAGAGATAGGCGTGTGTAAATATAAAAGTGAACATATAAGTCAACATAGGGCGACAGTCTGTTTCATGCTATATGCAATAGGGTGGCCTGACGATTGCATATAGCATGAAACAGACTGTCGCCTCTAAGTGTTGATTTCTATGTTCTTTTTTTTATTATATATATATATATATATATATATATATATATATATATATATATATATATATATTCAAGAAAGAAATTCAGGTTACTAAAAAAACAGAGAATGTCTCATATCGAGAATATTTAACATTGAACATAAGGAAAATATTAATTATTTTTAATAATATGGGAAATCTCCGCTTTTACCTGAAGACGGTCGCGAGACCAGAAACACGTGTCGTAAAATTATGTAAAACAAAGCATAATTTTTTTTTCTAAATAAATCCACATTACAACTAAAAACGTTTGCGGCACCTTTCTTCTCTTCTTTTTTTATATAATATATATATATATATATATATATATATATATATATATATATATATATATAAACACTGAGAAAGAAAGAAATATACAGATAGTCAATTAGCTGTTTTAGTTGTCGTAATACAGTGAGCATTACCTACCTTGAACATTAAAATTCAAAGTTATCTTTTTTTTTCTGTGGGTTACTCGAAAAAACAATGCATTCTATTTTAGTAGGCACCTCATATTTTCAACACTGTCAACAAACAGAATCCATTACTATTCTGGCAATCCTCAGAGAAAGAATGGCGATTTTATTGAATAAATTTACTCTTCAGTATTTCAAGATATTTTTGTATAATATTGGCAAATATAACTGTTAAAATTAGATTCATTTTTGTGTAATAGACGCACCCTCTACCGCACCCTGTATGTAATTTTTTCGCCGAAACACTGTAGAAAGAATGAAAACAATATGAAGAATAAGTTCAATAGTCTGAAGAACTCCTCGAATGATACTGAAACTTCCCAAAAATAATAGAAATAATCTCTTACTATCTCTGCAATTGTATAAATTGATATGTTTATCTATATATGCATACCTGCATATGGGTTGGTAGATACGTATGTCAGTAGGCAAAAAGGCCAGCTTACAGATGGGAACGCCTCATGACAATGGATAGCAGAAAATAACCTGGCACATTCCAACGTACACTGTCTGTTATGCTCATTCTATATGATCTGACAGGCATCATTTCCTCCAGAATATTCTCCGGAAAAAAAAAGAAACGCCTATACCAACAATGACATCGAACAAACTGAACAGAATGACTTATAATTTGTTGAATCGACAAATTGTCGATAAGTTGAAACTTCCTCTAATGATGTAAATCAAGTGAAATCTATTTCCACGATCTTTTTAATAAGTAATTTGTTTATAAGCTACTGTACACAAATTTGAATAAATCTTAAGCAACATCCCGATTGACGTCAGTGTGGCTTAAATAATTAAGAAGAATCAAGAAAACAAAAAACGAAAAATTAATCAAAAAAGTTTATTTCTGAATTTCTGGGATGAGGAGTTACCATTATTTACGCTATTTACATTTGTACTATTGTGATAACAACAACAAAGATGGGGACAATAGTTCAAAAGTAAAAAGTGTAAATAAACAGTGTTAATAAATACGTAAATTTATATTGTAATTAATTCTATCAATTTTAATAGTTTACTTACATTGAAATGTCCATTCTATTTATTAGTATAAACTATTTAAGTAGGTATTTAAGCAACTTGAGTAATAATTATTGTGCAAAAATGGAACAACCTAAGTACTGGTCAAAAAAGTTCCATATAAAAAATCACACACACACACACACATACATATATATATATATATATATATATATATATATATATATATATATATATATATATATATATATATATATATATATATGTTGAATAAACATGGAATAATAATAATACAACACAAAATGTACGTAACAAAATGTATTGAAACAATGAAAAAGGTACACAATATTTACAGGTAGTTTTGGTATATTCTTGGGAAGACTGTTCCTGCAGAATGGGTTGACTAAGTCGCAGTCGGGCAGAGTCTCTGGATTCGATCTCTTAATCTTCCGTCGTTTTCCGGTACCAACCCATATTTATATGGTCGGTACTCCACTTATGTAAATTAGGTGTATCATACACAACATATAGTATCTATATATTCCAATTCATACATATATAAAAGGGATCTATTCTAAATACGACAATTAAGATTTAAGAACGTGAATAATCTAATAAATAGAAAGATGGAATTATTTCGAACTGTCGTCACACTAAAGAATTCCTTTTAAAAAACTGAAAATATCAATAGATCTCAGGAACACTATTAAAAAACGACCACCCATTTTGAAAGCCCGCTAAACGTGAATCAGCGTTACAAATGGGCAGATAATACAAAAATGTTTTATATATATTTATATATATATATATATATATATATATATATATATATATATAAGTACCTTCATTAGATTGCTAAAAAGAGTATAGCATGACAAAAAAAGACGCCAAATTTAACGAAAACAAAACTTTATCATTTAAATGTTTATGTCATTATTAAGAGGAAAGATCAAAGTACTTTGGGGCATTTTTTTTTAATATTTTTTAATCGTTCCTAGTACGTCCAAAATTTTCGTTAAATATCTTGTTTTTTAGTCAGCAAAATTGACAGATAATCAATCATGTCAGCTACTTTTTTCCATTTAAAAAAAATGAAAATCTCAGTTTGAAATTGTTTTAAAAATCGATTATAATTTTTTCAAAACTTATTTTAAGAAAATCAGCAATTATAATGTTTATTTAAAATATTTTGAAACAAGCTTAACTTAGTTTCTGCGCTGAAAAGATGTAGTTTGAAAATAAAACAAAGCAGGTCATAACATTTCGCGTCACTTGCCAGGTGACGAAAAATATTTTCATAACGTTTTGATAGCTTACGTGAGGATAATTCCTTTAGTTTTGATATGGAATAAGATGATTCTAAATTTCAAAATTTTGCTATTGCCCATCAAAATGATTGGAAGAAAGCGATCTAAAAACAATAATGGAAAAGAGAGGTAACAAAGCGTAGACGAAATAGTTCCAGTTTGTTCAATTGCAGCCAAAGTATTCTAAAATACTGCCAATAACAAAGGCGAAAATTAAAAATACCTAATAACAAATCGAATATAGCATCAAAATTTATATTATTTTTATTTGTTATGTAACTAAATGCATAAGTGCCAATAATGTCTCCGTAAAACTTGATATTTCCAGTAATAAATTCTTAATAAATATTATTACTGTTATTATTTTATTTAAGTGTAAGGTAGATCTACATTTACAATTCCTTACAGCTAACCATGAAAAGAAATGTTGATCAAAACGGCCTAAAACCTTTAAGAACGTATTGCCGCAAAATTATCAAATGTTGAATACGCTCCTCCTTTGTACATTGAGTGGTGGTGTTAATAAAATAGTGACCAATGTAATATAACCGAGTTATAAATTGTATATTATTAAATATACATTTTTAGCACAACGCAATCTTCAG
Organism: Acanthosepion pharaonis; assembly: GCA_903632075.3. Lineage (NCBI taxonomy): Eukaryota > Metazoa > Mollusca > Cephalopoda > Sepiida > Sepiidae > Acanthosepion > Acanthosepion pharaonis. Next base: position 1,927,348 of record CAHIKZ030000479.1, read on the forward strand.
GTGCTGAATTGAGACAATTCATTATCTGAAGAATGCTTTGTACACGAAACTCAGAGTCGTGCAGCTGGTAAGGAAATATATATATAATTTATTTGTTTATTCGTTATCCAGGCCAGTAGATGTAAATAAATAAATATACTGTTTAATAAATAATTAAAAAAAACAGAGAATCTACTCAAATATGAATATCAATTTACAATAACGTTTAAGGTAAATTAAAAATATGTCGGAATTAATCCCTTTCCTACACACACACACACACACACACACATATATATATATATATATATATATATATATATATGGCATGCTGGCAGAAGATAAATTTTGGCCCTGAAAATTGTCTAGCACGACACCGTGAACCAATTTTCCTAGTGGCGGTTCCAGTAACTGATTCAATATAATCATTACAGTCAATGTAAGAGGAAAAATTTATACCAGGAAGACGCAATGATTTACAATAGAGGTTAGCATCTGGCATCCTGAAAGAAGGCAAAAAGGTTCTCTTATATGATTACTGATATGATTAAAGATGAACGGTTTCTTTCTGGAAGCGTTAAATATATATATATATCTGTTGTGTTGTGTCTTTTTTGACGATATTTTGCAAAATTCCTTTAGTAACACCATGTGTCCGAAGAAAGCAAGTGTAAAGAGCAGCGGCGAAAAGCCGAAACGTATGATTTCGCTTGAGGTAAAGTGGGAAATTATATAAAAAAAAAAAAAAAAAAAAAACATGCGGAAGTCGTACGATTTGGCGGGACATTATGAACGTTCTACATCGACGATAAATAAAAAATTATAAAATTTAAAAAAATTATGTACAGTAATGGATAAAATGTAAATGTAAAAAAAATTAAATTAAATGATAAAGTTAATCTTTGGTATCGTAGACTAGAATAACTGTTGCTAGGCTAGCTGTTGTAGAATCCCCCCTCTCTCTCCCTCTCCTCTGCCAGTTGGCCTAAGACTTGTCTGAACTTCATGGTTTAGTACAGATTATTTCTCAGGGGCGACTCCATCAAAGGACAGAGTCGCGACTGAGGAAAATTATACTGAGAGGTGCCCAGCTCTGGGGAAGAGGTGCCCAGCTCTTAGGAAGAGGTGCCGAGGCCGCGCCCTCTCATTGCACCAGAGAGAGGGATCGTTGCTCTCACCGAGGCCAGCGCAACCGACGGTTAAGGGTGCTGCGAGCAATTTTTGTTCCTGGTCCGTGTGTATGCGCTCGGGCCCCTACATTAAAAAAGACCTTGTGTCACAACTCGTCTTAGTCGGGAGACAGAGTAAATACATAGTAAGAATTATTTCTTTACAGTTTTTTTTTTTTTTCACCTTTATTCTTCTTAAACTACATTTCGTGTTTATTCGCATGTTTTTGCTTGTATGAAACCCAGAAATACAAAAATAGGAATGAGTTTGAAGAAAATAAAGGCGATTTTTAGGGGCTTGGAACGCATCGGAATTATTCCCATTAATTTCAATGGAGAAACTTGATTCGAGTCTTTTGAGCTACGAGCACGGTCTTGGAACAAATTAAACTCGTCTCTCAAGGTATTACTTTACACTATATATATATCTTTCACTTGGATTTGAAGCCTTAAACAGCGAAGCGCGTAATCAAATCTAGCTTCAATGAAACGTTTTCCATTTGTCAAATTTCTTATATTAGGTTGGTGCAAAATAATGACGTAATATGTCGTTTTGGACGTATTTTTAACGTCAAAAAACGACATTATTACGTCATTATTTTTGCACCAACCTAATATATATATCTATCTATCTATCTATCTATATATATATATATATATATATATATATATGTGTGTGTGTGTGTGTGTGATAAAATAGTTTTACGGTATGCTCTATGTATGGGTAAAAGTGCTTAATATCATATACAGAGCGTATGCCAATATAAAAGGACAGTCTGAGGGGGGTGGCCTGAATATTGCGTTCAATCATGAAGCCGACTGACCTCAGACTTGAAACTTGACCTCAGTGCCCGTTTATACTTATATATTTTTATCATTTATATATATATATGTGTGTGTGTGTGTGTGTGTAAAAGAAACCAAATTCCTTTGTAACTACAGATGTGACCTGATGGACCAGGAAAAATATATTTTCTGGGGAAAGAAATTATAGTCATGGAACCTTAAGGTTATCTTTTCTTCTTTTTTAAATTTACTCATTTAATATATACAGAGGGAGAGATGCTCAAGTATAGACGCAACCAACCCTTTACCTATGACTCAAGTATAAACCCGACCAATATTTGCCGAATGATTCAAGAAAAATAATTAAAAAATGTATAGATTTTGACACTAAATAAAATAAACTGATATCTATCGTAAAAACTCCCAAACCACCCTACATCGGTTTCCTATATTTGCATATGTGAGGCGCCTGACTGAACACGAGAGTATGCAAATGATACTCTTTTACTCTTTCGTACGCTTTCCACCTCCGAGTTGAATAACAAATCACCGGCTTTCGAAATGTGACAATTTCTGCCCAACGGAAGCACGAGACATTCTGATGTGAGTATACGGCGTTTTCATACTAAATTGTGTTATTCTTTATGTGCCGCCTCCCTTCAGAACATAGGCGAACATGGCTCTCCACAACTTTCTATCCTGTGTAGCTCTTAACAGTCTTTCTCCCTTTGCTAAGGCCTTTATCCCCTACGTTCCGACAACTATTCACACAAGATCGTTAGGTAAGTGGCTCACCGCCACTTGCTCTCAGTAAGTCCTGTGAGGGTTAAATTTTCTAAGCCCTCCTTCCTCATTATGCGTCCAAGGAAATTCAGATGTCTTTTCCCGATTTTGAGTTGATGTATTCTTTCTGTTGCCATTTTCTTTAAGACTTCCTCGTTGATTATTCGCTCCGTCCATGGAATTTTTAGTGTCCTTCTGTAGAACCACATTGCTGCTGCTTCTTTTTCTTCCTCGTCCTCAGGGAAATTGTCCAGCATTCACTGCCATATAAGAGAATTGATACCAGATAGCAATCCAGTACTCTTTTCTTTGTAGGCTTTTTAGTTTTCTTAAAAATTGTTCCCCGCTCCATTTACTGAAGTTCACTATGTGATGCGTCGTTTTCCGCTGTCACTCTTGCTTTCAGTCTGTCCTGTGAGTATCTGATTTTCCAAGCCCACTTTCGTCATTATGTAACATAGAAATTTCAACTGCCTCTTTCTGGTGTTAAATATAAGTTTCATTTAGTCCAGTAGTTTACCTAAACTTAAAAAAAATGGTGTCTGTTGATTTGTCATGCCACCGGAGATATTTAGGATATTTAGTATTTTCAACAGTGCCTTCTTGAGCACTTGATAATTATCTCAATTTAAATGATTGCTTAAGAGTTTTCCTTATTCTTCAGTTACTGGAAGTAATAAATACAATAAAAGCAAGTTTAATTTCACTGTAAAATTCCTTTCGGTAGGCAGGGGAAATGTAAGATTTTTTAAAAAGTTTTATGAATTTAAATAATTACAGGTAAAAAAGAATGTGGCCTTTCTCCAACGACACCAACAAATCTTTGTAATTTATCATCCGATGTTTTAAAAAACGAATTAACGCTATAACGCCGGCGGGCTTGTACAAATGTAAATTTTAATTGACACGGGTAACATTCTACAGAAACTGAGTTATTTATTCCAGAAGATTTCAATTACTTTCTTGTCAGCAAAACGTTTAGAGGATTAGTCCGAAGGGGAAATGCGACAACTAGCAGCGGTTGTCGGAATTTTCAGTACCACGGGTGGAAGACAAAAATCTGGACTCTCAGACTGGACAATGATACTCGCCGATAACAAACGCAATGATAGCCAGAATAGTGGCAGCTGCTAAGAAATTTGTGGGGAGAAGGTTAGAACGAATATATTTTGCAGCATTTGTTTCGAACTTCCGATTCCTTGCTTCCCTACCACCTACAATCTTCAAAAATGTAAATACAATGTCAATCGCCATCTTTTCTTCCTGGATCTTATTTCTTTATTATCCTTTCCTCGCAAAAGTCTTCACATTCCCTTTCAATCCCTATAACGCCCACATGCATCCTAGTGGCATTATCGTCTTGTCTGAGGTGAAATGATTAAAAATATATACATTAAATGGAAGCGGTAACAACAGCCCTTCTTTTTATCAAATATTTGGTCTTTTTGTTGCGGTTTCATTTGCATTAACGAATTTATCTTTCAGAACCAACGCAATTACACCGTCATAACAGACTAGCAACGATAATTAAAATACACGGATCACCCAATTCTTTTAGCTGAATAATCTGGTGGCTAGTAGGAGCGACCACTAGTACGAAATTATCGGAGCAATTGAAACACTGCATGACTTCTATATGACGTCTCTCTTCAGGACGTTGACGGTATACCTCTCCACAACTTCCTGTCCCCTGTAGCTCTTAGTAACGTTTGGCTTTCTGCTATCTCTCCTAATCCCAATTCTGCCAACCATTTACACAAATTCACTAGGTAGGTTATTATTCGCTGCTTGCTTCTGTCTCTCTTGCCTTTAGTATGACCTGTGTGTCAAATTCTCCAAGCTTACTTTCTTCATTATGTGCCCTAAACATTTTAATAACCTCTTTCTGATTCTAAGTATAAGTGTCCATTTTGTTTCCGTTTTCCCTAAAACTTTCTTTGTTACTCACATGTTCAGTTAATGATGTTCTTAGCTTACGTATTTATATATTAATAGGAATTATTCATTTTCATCTAAGATCACAATAATATTGTTTGCTTATTCCATGAATATGTTTCAGGACAATCTTATGTGATTTATAATGACGACTGCACATGTGTACGCGAAGGGGAATATGAATCAGTGGCGTGCATTACTAAGAAGCAAAATACGCATTGCTTACCGTATGAAAATTATTCTGTACCCAGTTTTAAAAAAGCGGGTTGGTAGCATCTGTTTGGGCCCCAACTATGGGCAAATAGTTAACCTCGAAACTGGGGTCAAAACATTATGAAAGTATAAAAATAGACTTTTATTGTAAAAATAGCAGCAATATATAAAAAAAAAACAAAAAAAACAATTGCTAGGAATTATTTTTTTAGTTGAAGCCATAAAATTGTGTTCAAAATATTTAGATTTCGGCATTAAATAACTCACAGAGGTTGATATGCTGCTAAACAAACAAGCAACAATTTAAAATTTATCTTTATTTATAAAGTTTAATGTATTATTTCCTTTAGTTGTATTGTATGACACTCTAGAGGTTGATTGATTGAGGTTTCTGCGCAGGGTGGGGGGGTCTACGGCTGTTCAATTTTTTGGAGAATAACAATAATCTTTCTGTTTCAAGTTTCGGTTAGTATTTAACCCATAGCAGCGAGGAGAAGATGGTATTTGCGCGTAAGTGAATGCAGCCAATACGGCTGGAATTCGAACTGGGTTCTGCGATTTCTCATTCCGTGCTGCATTCATAGCACATCCACAATTCTTTAGGAGAAACTCGGTAGATTTCTACCAATTCTAATGAATGTTTTAAACTTGTAAAGAGATATTTGAAAATATATGCCTCTGATATAAAAAAAAAAAAATCAATTTTCAGTCATCTGTTTCTACAATAAAATGATATGATAGTTTTTGAGAAAGACTAAAGTCAGGTGGTACGTAGTGTGAAACAACGTTTAAACAGAAATTCAGTTGAAGTATGTTTAAAGTGATAAGACAATATTTAAGTAAATTATTCATTTTCATCTAAGATCATAACCGTATTGTTGGCTTATTTCGTACATATTTCTCAGGACAGGCGAATGATATATATAAACTGACGCATGTATATGCATGAAGTATATATATTAATAAGAATAAATATATACTTGCGTACATAGCATAAACTTAAGTAAACTGAAATACATTTTAAGCTAGATATACCGTATACTCCCGTACAAGCCGACTTCATATACAGTGCGACCCTGATATTTTTTTTATTTTTTGAGCATGAATTTTAACCCTTCCAAAAAAAATACCTTTGTATTGTGCAACCGGTCACTGAAAATGTACGATTTTTAACTTCTTCAAAAAAATTACCTGTGTATAGTGCGAACCCTTATTTTGGGCGTAAGAAAGGGATAATGAAAACTCGCTCTATAGCCGAGTATATACGGTAGATAGACGAACAGAAAAAAAGATACGTATATATTGACGAAAGTAAACGTGAAATGTCTGTCAGAAAAACTAAACAGCACAAAGGGTGTGAACAAACTTAGATATTCTAAAATATAACTAAAGTGGATATAAATAGGGTAGGTAGCAAAGACTAATTTTCTCATCAGTCACCTATGAGACATACATCGGCACACCAGGAAGATGACGACATCTCCATGTAATCAATATCTACTTATCTATATTTTCACTCTTTTCCTTCTTGTCTTTCTTGCTTCCGCTAATGTTAAAACAACACATTCCTAAAAAAAAAAAAAACAATTTTTATGCACGAGGGAATATTAATAGCGATGAGACAACGTTACGACTCCTCTTCGAATCAGACAAGATCGACTTAACCGAATATAATAAAGCTTGCTAAAAACAAGGCGAGGCTTACTGATAATCGAATTCACAACAACACTAATTATATACACAGGACTAACCCACTGCCAGGCATCCCATATATAATGGTGTTTCAGGGCATCTCGAGGTGGTGTAATGGTTAGTAAGCTTGTCTCGCTAAAACAGGACCCCTTTTTCGGCCTTGTGCCACATCTAAGCTAAGCTTGGAAAATCACTATAATGGTGTTTCACTTGTTACCGAGTTTATCTTGATTGCGTCCCCGTCGGAAAAAAAAAATTGGAAATAAGTTACTTTGTTTTTTTTTTGTTTTTTTTTTTTAGCCTAAATGAAAACACCCTCTTCGCTAAAAATAACAGTGGCAAAAATATTGTTGTTTATCGACACAAAAATTTATCAAAGATTTTCAAAAGGGGCAAACAGAAAAGATGAAATGTTAATTAAAAATGACAATAGTTCTAGGGGTGCGTTACTACATTATAATGTCAGCAAAATCGAAAATTAATGTCACCTTCTCAGTAAGGACACTTATAGTGGAATCAAATCGTTGGTGTGTGTTCACGTACGTAATCTCTCTACTAGAGTAATAGCCAGAATGTGTGTGTTTTTTGAGGTTTTTTGGGGTGGGGGGTTACAAGTGCTTCGTCGTTTTCTTCAGAAGATAATTTCTTCAGATATGTTTTTTATTATTATTATTATTATTTCCTTTGATTTCTGATGTATACTCATTTCTTTCCAACCAGAGCCCTAAGGTCAGAAATGGCATCATGATCTTTTCCACTGAGCATTTTTATTCCCCACTACATAAACCAGAACCCTAAGCTCGTACATTTTACATAGAAAAAGCCCTTCGTAAGATGTGAGCTCTACTTGTGAGTACAGATTTTTGTGTTTCTTCAATGCTTGGGCTGCCAGGGATCACTTCAATGAGTCCATCGGAACCTTTTTCAATCAAACCGAGGCTCCAACTACACCTGGAATTATTGATGTCCTCAGGTACCACATTTTTGAGATTTCGATTTCAAGGTCCTTGCACTTTGATAAGTTTTTAAAGAGCTTCAATGATACATTACAATCTACAGGGACTGTCATGTCAAATAAGAAAGGACATTCTATTCTTGTGGTCTTTGATCACGATGTCTGGGCGATTAGCTTTGATAGTTCTGTCTGTGTGTATTGTAAAGTCCCATAAAATTGTTACAGGTTCTATGTCTGTAACTGGGTCTGGGTGGTGTTCATACTTATTTCTTGCAGTTTCCTTTCCATAAAAGTTGAATAGTTCCCAATGCAGATATTGGTCCACTCTGTCATGCCGAGTTTCATATTCAGTGGGTGTCAATAGCGTGCAACCTGATAGAAGGTCAAGTGTTTCTGGATATTTATCACAGAATCTACATTTTGTGCTGACACAATTTTTCAGTATGTGTGCTTGGTAATTTCTAGTTAGCAAACATTTGTCCTGTGCAGCAAGAATAAAAACTTCGGTTTCAGGTTATTATTATTATTATAAGTTTCACTTAATACATGACCCCAGAGCCACTCAAGGTAGAGGGTTATATTTAAGATGATAATAATGAATAAAGTGTGTGATGGTAATGAAGGAAAATGTCGTAGTAAGTGGAGATTATGAGGATGAGATGAAATAATGACAATTGCCCCTTGACTTGAAGAGGTCGAAATTAAAGTGTTCAGGGAAGCATACACGTGGGAGATTGTTCCACAAAGTGGCAGTTTTGGGGAGCAAAAACTGTTTCTTCTTATATATAGAACTCAAAGGAAATTAGAGTGGTTCAACTCGGTGGAAGTGGCATTGCATGCCTTAGCTGTAATGGTTTCAACTGCTGGAACTAAAGCAAGGAACTCGTCCGAACATTTGCCATGAAAATATCGATAGAGTAACGACAAGTTTGCAATGGTATTTCTGTTGGAAAGAGGTTGCAGAGTGAAGACTAAATCTTTCCTCGCAAAACCGGGTAAATGATTTTTAAATTTATCCAGCCTGGAAAGCGAGGATTGAGTAGCTCCAGACTTGATATAATAGCAATATTCCACTTTTAGTCTAACCTGAGTCATGTAAGCATAAATCATGGAAGGAGTCAGATATTTCCAGAAGTGAACCGACCATTTTTCCAGCATCTTTAGAAATTAGGATTATATATATAACTTCCACTCAAGATCTGGAGTGAAATCGTGAGCGAGTAGACACTCAAACCATGGAGCCTTATTGAGAGTGGAATTGTCCATTGGAACTGGAGAAAACTCTTGGTCTAAATGATGATGATAATGATAATAACTTACCATCAGCATCACTCTGACTTTTCTCCCGCCACAATGAATCATTCCACTCTCAATGAGGCTCTTGAGTGTCTATAAAACCGAAAAATTTATATATGAACATGAAAAATGCGGTGAACCGCGGATGTAAACTTGTTTTATGCCTGCAATTGAATAACATGATGTATGGAAGAACATTATAATAACTACATTTTATTTCCCGTATAAATTAAGAAATACTTTATTTCAAGACACAAGACAATGCTGAGGCGAAAAACGTCCTGCATATCAAGAGAAAAACTCGTCAGTCTTTGCGCGTGTTTGTTTGACGACTGAAACGTTATTTTTTTTTTTTTTATCCTAATTTCAAGCGCCTTTTAATGTGAATGTCTCCTTATCATTGACTTGGAAACTGTCTCTCTCTTTTTTTTTTTCTTTAACTTACTCACTCATTTTCTCTCTCAATCTCCCAAAATATATAGTGGTCCCTGTTCTGCTCTCCTGTTAATTAACTTTACACTGTTCTGATACCACGACGAGAAGACAGTATCCAGTCATATCATTCCAATTCTACTCCTTCATTCCAATCACTCGCGCAGGAAGAGACGATTCGAACGCTTTCGAGGCATCAGCCTGCTAACATCTGGCGAAATAATAGTAAGTATTAATATTACATATCGCTCAAGGACGACATTCTTTAAGAGCCACTAACGTGACACTATAAATATTCCTCTATTTTATCTAAGACCCCATTCATTCCAAGAATGCCTATCAACTCCATTTTGTCAGCTACTGGGGCTAAATATATATATAGTGCCTGTCTTGTAATATGGGTGTTGGTGGGAATGAAACCGAACACCTGGGCATCTTTTCAAGTCCTGAAACTTCTACCAGTAGACTAACAATATCCCATTGCACTAGGGTACAATTTTAGAGAACTTTTTTTCCATTGATGAGATTTTTTTCTTCAGTTCTTTTACATGGTACTTTATATTTCTTTACTTCTTCCTTCTTCTTGCTTATCTGCTAATATTCTATTGCATTTACGAAACGCCTTTTTATTCTTTCAAGCCTGCTTTCATTCATATTCCATTTTTTTATTAATTTTACCCCCAAGTAAAGCAATAAAGCTAACTAGGATGGAAGAGTGATTTCATTGTTTAACTGTCTATCAAATCCTTATAGGTAATTTAATGCTGAAATTTAATTTTTGGGGGAGCTTTGAAGTAATACAAATGTTATTCTGCTTTCATAATTGAATACATGGTAGATGATACTCAGCTTTTATACATATACATGTTTGTGTAGACATTATTATTAGAGGCGGCGATGTGTGTATTTTATGCTGTAATTTTGTTGAAGTTATATTTTGGAATATTGTAATTTTTAATAAATTGTAGGATATTATATGGATTAATGTCATGAAAGAGATTTTTCATGTTGGTTGATTTTATTTAGCGACATATCAACCTCTATGGGTTATTTAATACCGAAATCTAAATATTTTGAACACAATTTCTTCGCTTCAGCTAAATATATTTTCAACACAATAGGATACCTTCAACTACAGATAAAATATATTGTTGGTAATTTTACTATAAATAGGTATTGTTGGTGGTTTTGTTTAATATAAAAAATATATTGCTAGTATTTTTAATACAAAAAAATATTTTTATACTTTCATAGTGTTTTGTGGGTTCGCTATTTTGTCCACAGCTGGGACCCTAACATATGCTACCATCCCGGGTTAGCGTGGGCCTGGTAACAACAGGCACTTAATAGGTGGTAGTTTATTATCATACCCAGGACTATCGGACGAAAGAGGTTACCGAGTGTTAGAGAATATGAGAAAAACTACTATTAAGGAGAGAGGACAATAAAAGAATAAGAAGTAAGAAGAAAAAAGATAACGATTAACATTGCATTTAAATTTTTGAATATCAAAATTGACTGGGAAGCAAGAAGCCGATGAGAGCCCCCAGAAGTGAGAAGTGCGATAGAAAAATTGTTACCATAGAACTTACGGTTACATCGAGCCATTTCAACTGTAAATTGATGAAACCTTACCGTCAATCTAGTACTGCGTTTAAATTTATAAAGTCTTATTTTATTTAATCTGTTCTTCTTTCGTTTTACAGTTATTTTTTCTCTACTTGCATCTTTATTTCTTTATTTTAATCTCTTTCGCTTTCTATCCCATATTAAACCCGGTAAAATCCTGTGTTACTTATAGGACTGCTGTTTCACGATGCTAAATGTTACTGTCGTGGTTTCCATAGCAAGTACAGCGGTACGGCGCGGGGGTGGGGGGGACTGCCCAACCCATGCCCAATTAGTTTTGAATATTTGTTTACAGTGTTAAGAAAATATTTACAAATGTGATGATTGGTATATATAAACACAGCATATACAATTTTGAACGTTTCAATTTTTGCTTCCCATTGAACAGTTCATTTTAAGAAAAAGTTATTTCAAAAAATTACTATTTTCCAGTTCATATGTAACATAATGTTGCCACTGAAATATATAAACAATCTTTAATAAGTTTTGCCAATAGCCAAAAGAAATATTACGTAAATTTATGAACTATTATGGGCCAAAGTTTTAAAACAATATAGTACAAATGTGTTTAGACCATTACAAATTGCGTAATAGAGTATTTTTTTAGTAAATGTTCACTCAGATACAAGGCCCAAGAGCTACTAAGGTAGAAGGTTACTAGGTGGGGTTGTTGGATACAAGTAAGAGAAAGAAGCAAGTGCAGTTTATTGACCCTTGAATTGAAGAAACTAAGGGTGTAGTGAACGGGTAAAGCATCTTCTCTGTTAGATAAAAATAGTGATTCTCGGGAAGAAGTTGTCTGAATGCAACTTCCATTTTACCAGTGCAATGCGAATAGAATGAGAATAATTTGACCCTATGTACTTAGCATGGCGGGTCTTAGCTGTAAAGATATGAACAAGTAGAACTAAGAAATGTAGTTCGTTTGAACATTTGCTATGTAAATAGCAATACGCCACCACGTTTTGTCTGTGAGAAAGAGACTGTAGGGTTGAAAATAATTCATTACCTACAAGGTTGCGTAAACTATTTTGAACTCCGTCAAGTCCGGAAAGTGAAGATTGGGCAGCTTCTGCTCAGAGTACTTTGTGCAAACATACTGTATCAGCATATAGTGAACACTGTAGACAATATTGTTGGGTATATATTGAAAAAGACAAGGCATTAGTAAAAATCTAGGCTAGTCCTTAAGAACCGAACTCGTTCGTCATTTGAAGACTATTTTAATTATTAATTGATAATAATAATAATGCCAGGAGTTGATAGGGTTGGGCTTACTACCTATGTAAAGCAAACGTCAAAACAGACGAAGGCGAGATTTTTGGGCGTTGGTGCATTTTTCGAGTAGTGGGGGGTTACAAATCAAAACACCCTACTTTGATGCGATAAAGGTACCGCTCGCTTAACAATGATGAATAATAGTCGGGTGAAAAGAGATATCAACGACAGATCTCGTCTAACGTCTAGTGCATGCACAAAAGCTTTCATCACCCGCTTTCACGTTGCTCGTGACTCTGAATGAAATCATCGTATAGAAATGCAAGCAATACACAGATTTGATATCATCTTCCTTATAAATGCGAGAAAAGAAAACGTGAAACAAAGAAACAAGAGAAAAAAAAAATATTTTTTATCTCAAAACGATCAATGATTCGATGGCCGATTATTTATTGGAATTTATCAAAAGTATTTTCGTCCTTTGGTCACTTAAGAGCTTCTGTGTATTTTCTTAAGCTTAAGCAATCCTCTACATATCTTATCTATTGATGATCTTAGACATTATTGAAGTTTTTAACTGTTGGTAACCATCGGGTTCTCCTTTTGCTTCGAGTTTTAAAGCATCCTAATCAACAATTGATGGTTGTCCAATTCTGAACTTTAATTTTTTTTAATTATTTCGCCCTAAGCAAGGTGATAATGCCACTTGGACGCAGGGGTTACAAGGAGTGAAAGAGAATGAAAACTTAGTGAGGAAAGGTCAATAAAGGAATAGGGTTTAGGAAGACAGATGTCAATTGACGTTGCATTTAAAATTTTGAAGACTGTAGGTGGCAGGGAAGCAAGAAATCAGAAGTAAAGGGAAAATTCCCTGCTTTAAAACGCTTCAGCTATTTTGAATAAAACCGTTAGTTCATTTCCTTTCGCTTCCGGAATTCCGAGAACAGCTTCTGTGGTTCTGATACCCAGTTTCAAATAATGTCTCCAAATTGCCAGAATCTGAATACTTGTTTCTGCCATTATAACATCTGAAACAAAAGATACCGCTGAATAATGGTCATAATGATATAAAACCTATAATATTGTTATCAATATAGAGGAGTCCTAGTGTTTAAATGTGTAAATGGAATTATTATTGTAGTAGTAAAGATAATAATAATAATAATAATAATTCGAAAATACATTTGATAAGACCTAATATATAATAATAGTAATAACAATACCAGTAGAATCATAAATATTCTTTAGATGTGTACATGAAATAGTGTCTGGAGTGAGGGGCTGTAGAAAATAGAAAATACGCCCTATTTTAATGAAAGGTTTAACGAAGAAAGGGGTATCTTCTTTTAGTCGCATCGTTTAACCACCGTACGACCAGTAAAATCCAAGTAAAATATAACGCCAGCTGGGTTCTGCCCAACTCGCTAACCACAAAGAGAACGTACATTTTGTCAAGTCTGTTAACACTTCGCTTTTGATATATTTTTTTAATCACTTTCATATCTAACATCTGTTATCACCTTACTTGTAATGTGCAACTAATAGATCCCATCTTTATGCCACATCTGATTCACTTAATTAATTTGACATCAATTTCAAAAGATTCACACAGCCTGCCAACGACCATCTACCTAACATTTGGCCGTGTATCAAATTCAGCTGAATCTGTGCTAAATTTCATGATAACCCATCCATAGTACTCCGTGACACTTTTCTACGCCATGAAACACACACACACACACACACATTCATATATATATATATATATATATATATATATAGGCAACATATCTTCATTCAAACATGTTTCATTGAATAATATAGACATATTATGTCTACTTATTTTTACACTGATCCTTTCCATTTGTTGAATCAGTTTATTGATGTTAAGATGAAATTCATCCAATTTTTTTTACCCCAAGTACGCAGTTACAAAAAGTTTTTCTTTGTAATTTGTCCCTGAAGATGATCTTAGAAAATATCCTAAGTACTTGGGTCAAAGAAAACTACGACGCAATCTTTGATGAATTTTATCTTATCAAGAAATTGTTTAGACAACTTGAAAGGATCAGTATAAAAATAAGTAGACACAATCTCTCTCTTATATATATATATATATATATATATATATATATCTTACTTATTATAAAACCCAGGTTCTGTGTCTGTTTCGTTTATATATCGTTTATTTCCTACATTTTTCAACCGATTTCAACAAAACTTTACAGGACTACGTAAAATTACCTTTCGGAGGTTCTGACAGCATAAAAAATTGGAAAAACACAATTGTTTTAGCACAAAATCAATTTGCAAACACGATTAAGAGGCATCGCTGTCGAGAATGAAAGGGGGACAACTCATATAGAGTTATACTTATAAAATCCAGCATGTCTGTGAGTGTGTCTCTGTGTTCATTTATATATGGGATCGGATTTCCTACATTTTTCAACCGATTTCAACAAAATTTCACTGGGGGGGCAGGTAGTGTTTCTTATTGTCTTTTTTTTTTTTTATTTTTACATTCAGAATGCTTTTAAAAATTCCATTTACAGGACAATTGTTTGTAATAAAATTCTATTCAATCGGTAGACTGATAACGATTGAAAACAATGTTTTTGTTTGGGTTTGACCAATTCGTAAAAAAAAAACCCAAAAAAACAAAACAAAAAAAAAACTAATTAAGACATGCGTGTCCGTCAATCTTAAACAATAATCTTTGTCAATTTTATTTTTCAGTCTTTATGATGGTCGATACTTGATCTATCTCTTACTGTTACATCCGGGCTCTACTGCTAGTATATAATGTATATAATATATATATATATATATATATATATTGTGTGTGTATATTTATATATATATATAATGTATTGGGTAAAAATCCTTTATTTATAAATGGTTCGTTTAATTTCACTGACAAGGAAACATTATTATTCAATTTTTTATAGTGTCTTAACAGTTTATTGTGTTTCGGAAGCTTTCGTTGTTTTTATTTTTCCTTTTTCATGTAATGTATCCTCACTTTCTCTATTGTTACATGTCGTTTAGCCAGGTTTCTCCAGACCTTACTGAACAACATGTAACAGTCAAAGAAGATCTATCACGTAAAAAAAAAATGAAATAAAAATACGAGGTCCTCCAAAACACAAACAGGTAGGACATAGAAAAACTGAATAAAAGAAAATTATAAAATTTTCTTTCTTTTAAAATCATTTCTCCTCAAGCAGGGTGATAATATCACTGAGACGAAAAGAGTTACTGGGGTTATCGAGGAGAAAATACAGTAAAAAGAAACAGGTTTCAGGAAGAGAGGAAAGATGGCGACTGATGATGCATTTAAAATTTTGAAGATTGTAGACAAGAAAAAGGCAGTAAGTCGGTAGATAATTCCACACATGAGAAGTGCGAGAAAAGAAACTATTAGAATAGAAGTTAGTTTACATCTAGTTATTTCAAGAGTAAAACGATGAAACCAAACTGTCGATTTAGTACTACGTCTAAATTTATGCAGTCGAGGTTACCAAAGAAAAAAAGCTAATTAGAACAAATGCCATGAATTATAGAAAAGATAAAATGTAGCCACTTCATGGCGTTGGGAAAATGACTAGAGTTGTGATTCCGGGTCAGGACCGATAACATCACAAACCCTTCATTAGATTTTGTCGAGAATTTCGCGATAAATAGAAGATGCACCAGACCAGGTGTGGCAGCAATATTCAATGCATGGATGAATGGTAGATTTATAAACAAGCGTGGTGGATATTGTCGTGAAATGATTGTGGAGCACAGCACAATGAATCAACTTTGTCAGCATCAAACTTAGAAATTGATTCAATATAATCATTCCATCACACGTCGCTTGAAGACGTGCATGGAAATATATATGAGGCCTGATCAAAAAGTATCGGGACTGGTACTATAAAAAGAAAGCTACATCGCATATTAATTTGACATTAAATTACTTCGAAGTAGTCCCCTTCTGAAGCCACACGATTTATCCAGCGTCGTTCCATTGACGGACGCATTCCTGGAACTCCTTTTTTTGTGATAGTCAGTAGCTGCCTCGCAGCTTCTCTTGGATTTCTTCGACGTCTTGAAATCTTGTCCCTTTCAAGTGGGATCCGATTTTTTGAAGAGGAAAAAGTTGCAAGAGGCAAGATCTGGAGAATATTGTGTATGTCGGATCTGGGAGATTTTATTCTTGTTCAAAAACTGCAGCATAAGCCGTGGTCACTGATGGAACTTCTGTGATAAGACGACCATATTCTACACATTTTTTCTTCCAAGCACTGCAATAAACAACGGAAGTGAGAGAGAACGTTACAACTTAGTGTGCATGCGCGACACGGTCAATCTGTGCCAAGCAGATTCACTCTGTGTACTTTAGCTTCGTTACCATAACAACAGGCCCGATACTTTTTGGTCAGACCTTGTACATTTAGTTACAAGAAAAGTTCTTGCGGTTTCGGGATAAATTTAATGTTCTACAAACCGCAAAAACTTTGCTTCCAGCCATTTATTTACTGACGCGCTAGAGGTCATTGAACAGATGCTTAGTATTGAGAAAGACCTCCAATAGCCTGGTGAAGTGTAGAAATTAGACAAAATCTTTGTCGAGCATGCTGCTTCAATAGCTGTCCAAAATTCACTGGTATTTGTAGTGCACCATTTTGTACGTAGATAGACATTTCCACCACGTCCCATAAATGCCCAATTGGGCTCATGTTAGGCGAGCATATTGACCACGCCATTTTTTGGTAGCTTCCTGAATACTCTTCAAATCAATCTTGGGCAACTTAGACCTGATGACACTGTGCATTATCCAGCTGGAATAATCGATAGTTGTTGGGGTATATGAAATCTACAGTCAGGAAGCTGTTTTCTGGTCAATGATGTGTTTAGGACCAGCGGACCCAACCATGTGAATACACCCCACACTATTATGGTACCTGTCCAAAGAATTGTCGACATTTGGAGTTCATGCGATCTGCGCCACACCAGCACAGTAGGTCACTCATCGGAACACACATTACCAGTCCTCCATGGACAAATTTACGACGTCATTTAGCCCAGGTGAGATGTTGTACCCGGTGTCGTGATTTTAAGAGAGAACAGGTTGGATTTTCTGATTCCAGTTCATAAGTTATAGAACGCTGAACAGTTTCTTCTCTCGCACTCAACTTTGATCTTCAAAAATTTAAATGTAATGTGAAATAGATCGAAAGGTGTTAAATATTCGCACAATTTCAGAAATGAAACAACTAATTCTATTTTATATGTATACTAGCCTAGAAGCCACTGTTCGGGCGGAGTTTAGGCTATTTGCTAACTGCCTTTTACGTTCAGCGTCCTATGTCCGTAAAAGTTATAATAGAATTTAGAATTTATCTTTATTCAACATTAGATTTTATCTTTATTTTCAACACCTTAATTCGGCAAAATCTTTCTTTGTATACGCAACCGATCTCCGTAGTTTGTTTACATTTATTTGCGCGCAATTTTTTTTTTTTTTTTTAAATCACCATTCTTTATGATTTCTTCACATAAAGTCACCCGTCCTGGATATGACTATAAACTACATCCGCGTCCTGCTTAAGACGATAAACTACGTCCAATATCAAGGCCTCTCATCAGGAAGTTCTGAGGAGTGTGGAACAACCTCTTAATTGCTGGTGTTCCCAGGTCCGCCCTGACACGGAATAGTAGCACCTGTTAGGGTCCCAGCAAAGGGCAAATAGTTAACCCCGAAACTGGGGTAAAAATACTATGAAAGTGTAAAAACAGGTTTTAATACCAGCAATACTTTGTAAAAAAAATTATTTCCAGCAATAAATTTTTGAAGAAAAAAAACTATTACGAGCTATACATTTTTGAGGAAAAAAAATATTGCCAGCAATAGTTTTTTGAAAAGAAATTATTACAGCAATAGATTTTTGACAAAAAACTATTACCAGCAATGAAAATTTTGTCGCCATTAAATAACCCATTGGGGTTGATATGCCGTAAAACAAAACAAGCCAAACCATAAAGTCACACTTAAAAGACATTAGGGAACGTGAACTATGTAATATTTCGAATACGTTACAGTACGTGTGCTAGAAAATGAATAAACCATATAAGCAACGTACCGTGCCCCGATTAAGTTTTAATTAGACGACATCAATTGCAATTGCGACGAAAAGTGAAATTAAAGTTAAACCTTTAATAAAGAATTTTTTTAAACCTTTCACTCTGTTCGATATTTAAATTTAACTTTAAATGAGTTTATTTATTTAATTTTTAATCGCGTGTGACTACAGTTACGCCGAGATTGAAAAACGGACGGACGAACACACATACACTGCGCTTTATTATTATACATAAATATAGACAGAAGATTAATTTGAAGAAAACTATGATTGCATAGTGCATGAAACTCTGGGCCATACTCTTGGCGTGGGGTATTATGTATATTTATTAATATATACTTAATTGTTCTGTCAATTTGCATTGAGCACTGTTCTATTTACACCAAAAGATATATATAAAATGTGTGGGTGCGCGTATCAACACTTGCATTTAAATCTAGTTATATTTATTTGATTTTTATATATATATATATATATATATATATATATATATATATATATGGCACTCTATTTTTACTATGCCGCCTATCTGTCTTGAGCATTATAATTCAGAATAAGCCTCCGAGGATTACCTGAAAAGTAATATATACAGGTTGCGATGGTTAAATTGTCTAAATTATGCAAAAATGAAAATAACACTGACATCTCATTTTAACAGGTATATTTACCAAAATTACACAAAACTATCTTGAAATACTAGAGTAAATTTATTCAATAAAATCGCCATTGGCTTCAACCACGGCCTCCAGACAACTTCGGAATCTACTGCATCGCTTCTGAACAGTTTCCTTGTTTAAGTTGGTAAATGCTGCCATAATCCTTCCCTTCAGTTCATCTTTGGTGTTACAAGGAGTTTTGTTGGTCTCTCGCTCAACTGCGCCCCACACATAATAATAAAGGCGGTTGAACACTAAGGAGTTAGGTAGCCAGAGGTAAGGGGCGGTGAGGTCGCAAAATTATCTGACTGCCATGACTGGACTTCTACTTGTGTGGTATGGTGCAGAGTCCTGTTGCCAGACATAGTCTTCCAGCAGCCACCTTTTGGACTCTTCTCAAGGCATTTGATGTAGGCCTCCGTGTTGAGTCTGAGGCATTCTGGGAAGATGAATAGAAGCATAACGTCGCCATCACTAGTGATCACTCCAGACACCTTCATAATCACCATTAGATTCATCCAACTCTTTCCAAATCATCTGCACTGTCCTCAGATCGACACCCCAAAACTCTGATATGTTCGTATTTGAGCTTCTGGCACGAATGCCAAGAAGTACAGGATGACGTTTCCAAATGTCTGGCGGAGTGAATTGCGTTCTCACTCACTCACTCACACACACACACACACACACACACACACGGTGCATAACTGGCCCTACTACACTATGTAAATCCCAAAAATATGAGCATGCGCGAAATTAATAATATAAAATGGCGACAATTTACCTATCGCACCATAATATATATATATATATATATATATATGTAGTACAGTTCAAAAGTTTCAACCAACCCCCAGAATGGGCATGGAATAAACTTGATAGAAGAGTGAAAAAAATGAAGAGTTCTCAGTCATTGAAAAAGAGTTGAATCCATTATCAAAATTATACTTTGTGAAACTGTTGCAACGAATGTCAAAAAATTGTGCTGCAGCAATCAAGGCTAAAAGAGGATATTCTGACAAGAGCAACATTTTATCATAAAATTCTTTTTTTCTTTTTGTTAAAATTTCTAATGAAAAATCATGTCACACATTTTTTTTAATCGTGAATAATAATTTCTCTTATTTAGAGTGCAAAACAACTACATTTGGGGCCAATTTAAAAATTAGCAGGGCCTGTCTGAAACTTTTCAACTATAGTGTGCGTGTGTATGTGTATATATATATATATAATATATATATATATATATATATATTAGCTGAATATTTAGGCAGCAATCTCTCTTTAATACATGTTTCGTTAAACAAGACTAACAAGATACTTTTGTTTATCAGTATCTTATTACCATATATAAATTACATATATATTAATTAATAAGCAATTTTAATACATAAAGCAACGGGGTACGAAGGAAAATGTGTTTAACTTATAGTAGTAATACTAACGAAGGAAAAGCATAAAAATAATGTAATCTTATTTATCTCGGGACGAATAGTGATTCCATAGTGCAAAGGAAATAAACTGTGACTCTGTTTAAAGAATGAAAGAATTTACCTCAAAATTAATTTTGCTTTATACAAACATTATATAAAGTCCATGAATTATCTTTGGTAATAAATCAGAATCTGGTGTCGAAACACCAGTTTCCTTTACCTTAGTGTATCAGAAACTCTTGCTATGATAATGATTCGTCTCTTAATTACAGAAGGTATCTTGATACACATGACAAGGCTGTAGAATTTATCGGTTGAAATACTGCTGTAACAACAAGAGCAATGCTTGAGTTTAGTAGTCTGAACAGTACTCAAGTGAAAATTACAGGAGATTCCATATTCGGTCTCATTCAGGATTCGAACTCGAGGAGCCGGCAACTGTTAAGCTCTACCATACTCCGTCTAATAATTAGCCTAATTATTGTTTAAAGAAGAATTTGTCAAGGATTATTTAACCATTATTAAGTGATAATGTGTTGTTATATTCAAAGTCCGAAACCATTCTAAGATTTGGTTGAACTAAAGACCATATCCTTTCTTCTGTTTGTTTGTTTTTGCCAAAACTTCTTGACTGGTCCATTCTGAGGTCTTCTTCAGATGTATAATTTGTATACTAAAAAGAAAAAAGATATTTCGCCTCTTTCTGTACGGAAAATATTTATTCCCGTTTAAAGATATTGAACATACATGAGAGATAGCGAGATGAAAAGACTGATATAAACTGACTAAGAGTAAGGTTGATAAACAGACTGAAATAAATTTTCAAATGAACCGTTTT
This sequence comes from Acanthosepion pharaonis, assembly GCA_903632075.3. Taxonomy (NCBI): domain Eukaryota; kingdom Metazoa; phylum Mollusca; class Cephalopoda; order Sepiida; family Sepiidae; genus Acanthosepion; species Acanthosepion pharaonis. The sequence continues at coordinate 1,948,490 of CAHIKZ030000479.1, forward strand.
AATTGTGATTATAATGTAGCGAGTGTCTACCTTGAACATTAGAATTTAAATTCATCTTTTCTTCGAGGATTGTTCCAAATGTAATGCCTCCTATTTTGTTTATCCCCCGCGTACTTTAAACAGTGTCAACAAGCGCTGGATGCAAAACATCTAACCATCAACAAGCATACTATAGATAAAAAATAAAATACAAAGGCAGTTAATACAGAATAAGAAAGAACGAAGGAAAGAAAGACTGATTTATTCATTCATGCAAACTACCCGGATAGATGGAGACTGCTTTGAGGTTTCAACAGGCTAAGATGTAAACAGAATTAGATAGATATTCTTATATCCCAAGAAAAGTTTTATCGGTGCTACTCGCGCTCTATATTATTAAAGACGACAACGACGCTTAACCCATCAAAACAAATCTGGTTTGGTTTGGGCTAGTCGAGGTTACAGTATGAAAACCCTTGTTTAGTCATTTATTATTATTATTATTATTATTATTATTATTATTTGAGTCTATTAGCATTTACTTGGTTCAGATTAATCGTTTAAATTAGTGTTACTTGGTAGGGGCATTTTTTGTGGAGATTTTCCCCTTTGTAGAAAATGCAATCGGCGTATGCTAGGCCTAACCAACAGGGCAGTTAAAGAAATGCGCAGTTAATTCAAAGTCAAGTACAGGATGATAAACACGTGCTATTTGTTGTCTGCAAATAAGACACTGTTTCATTCGGTTTTTAGTTAAAGTCTCTTCCCTATTTGACTATTTTGACAAGGCGGCGAATCCATTATTATTTTGTAAAACGCTGTAGGATACTTAATAAATGCTAAATAAAACACTGCGGGATGAACATGTGTACGAGAACACAAACAGGGAAAGTGAGAGCTGTAGAGATGGGGGTGATATAATGATTGCCAGCATAGAAAAACGAAATCGGTCAATTGAGTTTGAACTGATTCGTGTTCATTTCGCATTCATGCCCTTCGGAAATGCAAAACTTCCCTTTTCTCTGTGCTGCTTCTCATCACCATGTATTATGAAAAAAAAATTGTCGCTTGCTTCCCCCCCCCCCGCGCGAGTATTGACTAAAGAACAAAGCAGGTGACTTAACACTTCATTAAACCGTTCTTCCTTTACCTAGACAGTAGCAGAAAAAAGGTTAATTTAATTTGTATGTATATATACTTTGGCATGCTAACAGATTCAAAGCCTCGTGATGAAAGAGCTGAAATTGTCACTTTTGGCAGGGTTCGATTATGAAAATAATATATGAACTGCTACCCGAAATTTTTATGGCATTGAACCGTGAAATTTTCAAATTACATCTCTTTACCGCAGTTTCCTTCGAAGGATTTAAGCAATTATACCAACAACATTTTTTTAAATATGACATGGAAAATCTTCGGCTTATTTTTTTTTTTTTTTTTTTGTTAATTGAATATGTAGATTTTTGTAAATATGTATCTATGGGAATGTTCCTCTTTTTTTGTAATTTTCGAAAACGGTTAGCACGTTGTGACTTGTAACACCAAAGATGAACTGAAGGCAAGTATTATGGCAACATTCACCAAATTAAACAAAGAGATCACCCAGAAGAGATGCAGGAGATTCTGAAGTCGTCTGGAGGCCGTGGTTGAAGCCATTGGCGATTTTATTGAATAACTTTCTTTAGTATTTCAAGATATTTTTGTGTAATTTTGGTAAATCTATCTGTTAAAATGAGATGTCAGTGTTATTTTCATTTTTGCTTAATTTGTACGTCAATTCATCCATCGCACCCTGTGTGTGTGTTTGTGTGCATATAAACAGAAAATGTCTGTGTGTGTGTGCTATTAATGCACCTTCACATTTCTCAATTAATTTCGATGGAATTGTACACACGTTGCAAATTTATCAAATTAGGTCAAGACCAACTTAATCTGAAGGTGAGCACGACTTTTTACAAAACCCAAGGCAATTTTACACGTGAACAAAATTTCCACTGAATGAGCAATTAATGCAACACGTAGCTTAATGTTACGAAGTTTTATGTACAGTGCTTGATAGTTTTTCTGTAACATTGGCTTCACACAAAAAAATTTCAAAAATCTGAAAAAATCGGGTTTTTCGTACTACTTAAAAAAAAACTTGAATAACTAATTTGTTTATCCGATTTTCTTCAAACATGCCGTAAAAAATTGCCATCATGCAAGAAATAGGATCGCGTGGTTTTAGTCCTGCTCGCTTCCCCGTGTATAATGAAAAATCACGAAAAACTGTTCCCAAAGCCCGTTTTTCGGCCATAACTCCCTGGTTTTTCATTCAGTGCTTTCCAAATTTGCCATGTAAATTACATATGATAAACAAATTGTCTTCGGTGAATGTTTGATTTAGATTATTTCAATTAAGTAGACGAAATCTGCGTCAAACTATGGCCTTTGGCCATTTAGCCAATAGTTTCTTCATATGATTCCATTCTAAATTGGCATTCGAACAACCTTTGATGCAAAGATTGTTTGAAAAATATTATTGAAACGTTAAAAGGGAAAAATTCCCGAAGAACCTCTTACTAACCTTAGCTTTACAATAAATGTGCAAAGAAGCAGGGGACGTTCATGCGTTTGCACTTACAGTTGAATCAAGCTCTGACGCTTCATCCCTGTTTTTGTTTGATTATTAAATTTGTGAACAATGCCATACTATTTGAAAGTTATTTCAGTCATAGGAAATTTACTGAATATCTAAAACATTGAAACAATTTAACCCCGAGCAACGACCACACAAGTAGGTTTTATTGATGGAATTCTTTTATTATGAACAATCAAACACTTGCGAAGCACATACCGCAAAAAAGATGAGTGGTGGAAGTAGTTTTGTATACAAACGGGGACGCAGGCAGACATTTCTAGACAGGTGGTTCGGGTATACAGGGGAGTGCGGTTATAAAATCGCGGCCATGTACACCCGGGCAACGCCGGTTACCTAGGCTAGTATATATATATATATATATATATATATATACTAGCCTAGGTATATATATACCATCCTTCATATGGTAGGATGTCTATAAAAAATATTATGCTGTTTATCAGTAAGAATCATAGATATGTAAAAAATGCAAATCTATACAAGTTGACGGGTACTTACTTTATAAGGTTAGGTTATATTGTCGACTCATCTTCATGTCATGCCGCAAAACAAATCCAGGAAAAAATGCGTAATGTATCGTTGGGTAATTTGGAGTTTTCTCTTGGGCATATCAGTAGTACATTGCCTAATTCGATAGCAACGAAATCTTTACAATACGTATGTATAGAAAAATGACTTTGCTGAAAGAATTGCTGTTTGACCCCCTGTGAAAAATCAAAATCCAAGCAATGAAAATTCATCATTAAAAATAACGTCTTTATAAGTCATGTCCTTTCATGATCTGAACTATCATGTCTCTCCACAACTTCTTATATTTTATTATTTTTATTACTTTTGACTATTTACCATCATTTGTTGTCGCTGTTCTACCATCCATTTACATAGACTCGTTAAGTAGGTTACTATTTGCTTTCTCGATATTTCTCTTGCCTTCAGTTTTCCTTGAGTGTATTAAAATCTCTAGGCCTTCTTTCTTCTTTATATTTCTCAGAATTTTCATCTTTTTGATTTTAAGTGTAGTTCCTATTTTCCTTAAAACTTCCTGTTTGTTCACATGATCTGTCTTTGATATTCTTGGTATTCGTCGTTAGAAGAACCACATATTTGTCGTGTTAAATCTCTTCACCATTCTTCTGTCATGTAGTGTCACTAAACCCCTAAGCTATGTTATCTCTATCGCCATATTGAATGATAACTGGTTTAAGGCGCTTTCTTCTGCTTGTGCGGTCATTTCTGTACACATCTACACACATTTTATCGCGTTTTAATGTCTCATTGTTTACTGGATGATTTCCTGTTGAAGAAACGACTTTCTTTTCGATTCTCTGAATCAGACAAACGCTGACACATCGGTTATATTGGAATGTTTAATCGCACAAAGCTGCCTTTTCGTTGCAGTTTCCTTTATTTTATTAGACACATTATGATCACGCAGTTAACATTTGAAAGTAGTTTTCAATTATAATATGACAGTGACTCATTTTATTTCCGTGATTGCGGAATAAAAGGAATTAAGTAACTGCATTATATTTAAAAAGTGGAATCTCATCGCAAACTGAATATCTATACGTATATAAAAGCAGAATATGTGTGTGTGTGTGTGTGTGTTCGTTTATGTTTGTTCGGATCTCCTACATTTTTCAATCGATTTCAACCAAATTTGACACAGTTACTGCTAATAGTCCTTGGAGGTTTTGACGGCGCCAAAAATTGATTTAAATCAATATTTAAACCAATATTATCGATTTTTCATTTTTGATCGGACGCACGCGTGTGTAATTATGTGCGTTCACTGCACACAAGCAGATATGGGCACTTTTAATGTCAGAATTAATAGCGTTAGCATAATTAGAAAAAATCGGATTTAAATGCTTATATGGGAATAAGACAAGACAACAATGGTCATATTTTGGTTTCGGATGCAAAAGTTATCACAATGAAGAATTTCTGTCGCAACTGAACTTTGCGCTCCAAAAGCCAATCGGATTAGTTGTCATTAGTCACGCGTGGCTCGCGCGATGCGTAATGCTTGCTGCTGATTGGCCCATTCACGCTCCGGGATCATGCGAGATCATGTGAGAACGGGGAGTATCACGCGTGCGCGCATCAAGCATCCCAAATGGGGTAGAGGTTTCTCGCACGTTTTCATCTAAATTCGTGCTACTTAATTGCCTTCATCATCCATCAGTAAACGAAATTAATATTACTTCAAATTTTGTTCGTAAGAAGTGTAAAAATGCTTGTATTTTCAACTTTTGATCAATAAAACTACATCGTATCTCCTGGCTGCTAAAAATTTTCAAAGAAAAATGAAGCTTGAAAATCCCATTTTCTGATTGGCTGACTTTGAGACATCGGTGACGACGTAAATCAAAAAGGCAATGCCTATTTTGGGATAAGGAACTACATAGCTTTCATATTTATTAATAAAAAAAACGATACAATAAAGTCGCCAGATACTATTTTGAAACGTCATCCGCCATTGTGCACTGCTTTGACTAACCCAGCTGGAGGTTAACCAATCGCGTCAACTGTTCAAGGTTGTTGCGACCTCATTGGCACGGTTGCAAGCATTTAACCTTGGGCCCATCCAATCATACGCGCGAGCGGTTCTTTTACGCACGCGTGTGTACGTGCGTGCGTACGTACGTACGTCACCTTAGTATGTGCGCTCAAGGTCAACCGGTCAACCGCCTCTTTAAACCATAACTTTCACGCGTATTCACACTTCTGCGATTACTGCCCTGCACTTGGCTCACTTCATTCGCTTCTTACGGAATCCGCAAGTTGTTGATTACGTATTCAAACTGTTTTTTACTTCTTAGTTTTAACTACACCCGTTTCCGCGTTTATCGAATTTACTTCCCAAATTGCCAACTACTGTTTTAGCTTTAGCTGAATTTTTTAAACTTCACTTTTTTTTATCTTCGATCCCCTTTTGATACAGTTACATATATTTTTGGGATCCCTCTAACCTGCCTACGTTTAGACTACACGTATTTTTTCACTCAAAAACCTACATACTTTTTATTACGTTTGCCTTTTGAAAATTAGTTAAAATGCCGCCTAAGAGAAGAAAACTTTTTGGACGGCACACGGCTGCTGCCTACGCTACAAGAGCAGCAAGGGCAAGTGAAACCACAGAGCAAACTTCGTTGCGCCTTTCTCAGATGGCTTCACGCACTGATACCCGCATCTCCATGGAAAGTACAGCTGAACGGACTGAAAGGCTGGTATCAATAGCATCAGTTATATCATCACGACGCGCTAGACTTTCAACTGAAGTGCGTCCATCAACTGAAGAGCGTACAGAATTCACAGGACGCAATACGCGTTTCTAGGGCCAGGGCTTCCGAGTCCCCAACACAATCCTTCGGCGTTTAAGGAATGCCAGCGCTACAGCATGTTCTAGAGCTTTAGAAAGCCTTGAACAAACCACTTTGCGTCGTCTTAGGAATGCTAGGGCAACAGCATCATCCAGGGTTTCGGAACAACCTCAACAAACCGCTATTCGTCATTTAAGAAATGCCAGCGCTACTGTGTCTGCCAGAGCTTTAGAAAGTCCTGTGCAGACCGCTAATTGTCGTTTGAGGAATTCCAGATCTACTGCGTCTGCCAGAGCTTCAGAAAGCCCTGGGGTACGTCGAGCACGGCTCAACGACAATAGCCAAATCTCAAGGACAGACGCTCAGCATCACGGGTCTGCATTTAGGTGAACAGTGTTTCGCCCATGGACAGCTTTACGTAGGCTGCTCCTGAGTCGGGAGTAAGGATAACGTTTACGTTTACTCTCCAACAAAGTTAAAAATATTACTTATGCAGAAGTCCTATAGTCCATGGTCGGTCACGTTTAAACGCAATGTACACATCTTTATGTCAGCTGCCTCGTAGGTTCCTTCATTTTAGAACCCGGTTTATTTAAAGGTCGTCGTAGTATCCACTTGCCATTACTAAGACATTTCATTAAAGGTTGTCTTGCTCACCAGATGCTCCCTTATCACTTAAACCCCACTATAACTACATTCGCACTTACATGTCGACCACGTAACCATATTCAGTTGCAACACAAAACCAATACGTTGGAAGGTGGATTCGTTTGTCAGCAGTCGAGTGCGTCCAGGCAATTCAGTCCTCAGCAAAAAGAAGTGGGATAATAAAAGAATAGCAGCATGCAAAGTTATAATATGCATTCTCTGCCGTACACCGTTGGTGTGTTTTTCCCCCTTACCATAAGAGCTGCTTTAAGTAACGCTACGTGCGCTTCATGCTCGCCTCAACTGGCTATTAAAAACTACAAAAACCTTTGTGCCACTTACAAGTACTCGCCCCGGCACCTTCCCATACTTCTGTTATGTGGTTCCGTTTGTGGTAGTGGCAGCGCCGTCTTTTGGGCAAAATACACGTTTACCTTTCACACTATTGCGTTTTACTATGTTGCAACTGACACAGGGCTTCATGTAATGTCTTGCACTCAGGGATAATAAAACCATCCCATCGGAATACAAAGCCATCTGCCACAACTCACCAAAAACTTCCTAAGGCCTGTGTTCGTATTGAACTTGACAACTTTTAATTGGAGGTGTCTTACGGCTGATGCTACCATGGCTATCCATTGCTTGCTTTTAAGCCTTACAATTTTTTCTTCCGTTGTGCTGATGAATATCGATAACTTGTGTACATTACTTTTTTTAGGTGGGCGGCCATCAGTTCTACTAGACTTCAGCCTAACATGCGTGTACAAAATGAACATGGCGTTTATGACCTTCCATTCAGATGAAGTTTACTCCCGGGCAACGCCGGGCTTTACTGCTAGTATCTCAACAATTAGACCTTGAAAGTGAGTGAAATAACGGTTAAGCTAGGTGATATTACATGTCATGACTTGTTGTGTTCTTAAATGTAAAATTATGTATGGGCACCCAGTGAGGACCGTACTCACTAATAATAGTCAAGCAGATTAACTTCGCTAACCATTGCCAAATGCTAAGACACTAGTGAAACAAGTGTCTATTTATTGTGTCTATAGTTGAGTTGTAGTAAGCAAGAAACAAGACTTTGAATATTCGATTTTCAAGGCGGACACTTTCCGCTTGAGATACGGACGCAATTTTCTCTCATTCAAACTTGTACTACTCTAAACTATTCTTCGTAAATATCGTCGGAAATGCTGTGGTTAATGTTATTGCCGATTTATCTGTGCCAAGCTGAACTAGCCTTACAAGCGGATGCTGAAAACTTCTCTCTCAAACCAAGAAGGGGTGAAATAAAATGAAAATACTGATATTTCGTTAGTCAGATAGACGTAGATATAGCCGAGAAATTTTCAGCACCCCATTGTAGTAAACTTTTACTGACAGATTCACCCAAACTCTCAAAATCCCTGCAGCAAATCACAAACAAATATCTCGCCAAGTTATTACTCTCAGTTTTAAGGTTTATGGCTTTGAATAAAAAATTAATGGAGTAGTTTTTTTTCTATTATCTCAGGTGTTTCAAGGGATGCTTTGCCAAGTATAAATTCTGTTGATTAATATATATAATACGTATTCTGTTTATAGGATTTTGTGTCGTCCATGACAGGTACAGCTAGCTTGCTGGGCTCTTAATTAGTGCAAACATATTTCCGGTACAATCCGAATAACGGAACATTTCCGCCATATTAACAGACAAACAAATCATAAAAAATGCCTACACACCAATATATGTGTGTGTCTTACTCTTTCAATCTTGCTCTCTTTTTCTCTGTCGGTACTCTTTGTATCAAATACAAGTACGTCTAGAATAGCCATGAAAACTGGAATTTATTCAACTTGTACAATAAGCGTACCGGTTCAAATAAACGTTCCGCTTGGAATTTCTATATACCTTAAATAAATGTGGAGCTAAATAATCATGCAGCAGAAAATTTTTCTTTTTAAATAATATGCTTGCAGAACAAAATAAACACCGTGCTGCAGAGGAGGAATTGATGGAAATAATTTAATCGTGCCGACAGTTGTATTTGGTGCACAAGAGTAAGTACTTTATATGTACACGTACTATAATGGTCACTTACTACTCGTTTCCGAGAGCATCCGTCTGCCAGGTTGACTAGCTAACTCTTATTACATACGCCTGCTCTTTTGTTTATACTGCAATTATGCTGAGCAAACTTTAGTTACATTTTCTGGGAGAGAGTGCATAATCTGGCATAATCTTTTTTTTTTTTTTCTTTTTTACAAGGCCAGTACCCACAAACCCTCGATAAATTACGTGCGAGCGCAACTATCGACGGCTTTTGAACAGTTCCGTCTGTCCAATTTTACTTATAAGTTTTTGGGTCAACTCATGTTATGGTTTTCAGGAACTTTCCAGATGTGTCGCACTGATAACATATATATACAAGGTGGATAACATTTGTGGAGTGATGGATGCGTAATGGATAGCGGCTCGGAATGAGGCAGAGTTCGAATTTCAGTAGAATTCGTTACATGAACTTACACACAAATCTGGTGCGAATCCATTTCTTTTCCCTCCCAACTATGGGTTAACTAGTAGGCTCTTTAGTCTTAGTTGGCAAACTAAAACACTGAATTCAAAACCTAAGGCGGGCTTTTTGGTGACCTCGTGGCACGCCATGTTCAGTTCTTTGTTCTTCCGACAAAAAAAGCGTGGTTGGATCTGAATAAGTCTTCACTACTATAATCAAATCATATATGCGGGTAGTGTGTTCAATTCTAGAACTATTCGTCGAAGACGTCAGGAAAGACTATATATATATATATATATATATATATATATATATATATATATATGTGTGTATGTTTATTACATTGGGTTCTCTGGATTTATATCCTCCCTGGATTTGTGTACACGGATTACCAATTAACTTTATCATATTTTATATATATATATATATATATATATATATATATATATATATAAAGGTAGGTTAATGCCAATGTCCAAACATATTTTTTAAAAGTGCTCAATACAAAGTAGTGTTTAATTTAATAATAATAATATATTAACAGTTATAGCAAAAAACATGTTGACCACCACCGCCTGAAAAAAAATATACAGTGCTGAAACATGACTGCATTTATGTGGCTGTTTATAACATGTTTTTGTTATAATTGCTAATAAATGTTAATATGTATATATAAAGACCACACGTGTGTGATTCCAATTTAGGATCCTTTCTTAATGCGTAGTAGTTATTCATTGTATGCTAAAATAAATTAATAGCCATTAAAAATAGCAGATAGGTCTGATACAAGGCTACATGTATGGGACGCCCAATGAAGATCGAACTCATCGTATAAAAGTAATAATCTGCTAAAATAGCTGATTAACTAGTACACCAGCCAAGGTGTTCACTTTACTAAGTATTGCTTAGTCTGGTACAAGGCCATAAGCGTGTGGTATGTAGTGAGTAGCAAACACATTATGTAATATAATATTCTGCGTGTATAGCTTGTCAACCATTAACCCATGACAGTGTGCGATTTACTAAGGATACAAGACCACAAGTATGTAACGCCCAATAAGGATCTTTTCTTATTGTATAAAAGTCTTGGTATGCTAGAATAGCTTGCTAACCACTGTTCCAGTCCGAGGCACTCGAACTCATGTCTGCTGATTTCATTACTTGGAATGGTTAAAAAAATATCTTAATTTACAGTTAACGAAGTTTTGATTTGTTTATTTATTTCAATGATTCGGTACTGAAAATTGTTAACCTTTCTACTGCAAGGATACAAAAATAATTATCTGCCTTTACCACATCGCATTGAGTAGTAATCGCTCTGAAAGGACGTCTTTCATCATTTCTCACGGCGAGCGATAAAGACTCTACATGGTTATCATTGGCAAAAGACAGTTACATTCTAGTTAGAGGCGTTTTTCTTATCTTTGTTAACATTTCTCACTGTTTATTATTCTCGTTGTGTTGTAACCTATGTGGCAACATGGACAACTTGTGTTTTAGTGCCTTCAAATATCACTGTGACTCTAGTTTCTGTATAAATGGCGTATTACACACGTAACACGGAGTCCTCTTGGCTCATTATATCGTTTTATTTCAATGTTAGTTCAGCTAACGACCCTATTAATGTTACGTAAGAATTGTTTAATGGAATATTCCTTTTTACCTTACTAATCCTTCTACGAGAAGGTGTATATTGGTATATAGCATTCTTCTCAAAATTGTACCTAACATTTATTTTGCACCAAAAATAAAAATTGTGATATTTCCTGATGTCTGCTGTTCTACAGCCGTACTATTTTTTCAGTATCTTATTCATGAAAAATCTAATAACGCAATGTCATATCAAGTAAATCATATCGGAGCCTAATTACAGATACTTTCTCCAATCACATTTTTGTCCCATTTAGTTTTATTTTTGATTTGCTGTTTTTATCGTTCCTCTTCCAGAAATATTTCTTCGAAAAAAATCCCTGAACATCTGTTGTTCGTATGCCTTAGAGTTTTTGTAATACTGCTGACAAGGTTTGTGGTTTCAAGCGAACCCATTACTGGAAAGTATGACATCATTTGGAACGCTTAGATGAAGGGTAGTGAGTTTTTGGTGTCTAGCGAATACGGCATCTGATGAATTTTAAAATCTGGGTGCTTGTTATAACACTTGTAACTCAATAGAAACATAACAGCACTTGATCTCAATTACAAACCCATGAGTAAACTTTGTTACTAATTCCAGTTGTTAATTTCAGTGTATTATTCACCACTCTACAGTCGTAATCATGAAAATACTTTTTATTGAGAGCTAGTTGGCCATTAGCACGCAGAAAACCACCCCTCTCTATGACCTTGTTTATTCACCTCTTTTTTATTTCTTTTACTTATTAAATTGCTCGCCATCCTCCTCAGTGAGCTGAAATAGAGGAGCCGGTTTAGTTACCGATCATACGTCTACGGGGTAGACTGTACTGGATTACATAATACCAGAAGCAGGCAGGACCTGACCTGACACTGCATTCATGCATTTACAGACATATGCACAGCCAGAGCTCACATACACCAACAGACAGGAATGTATACCGGGGAACGACAATTAAGTGATTTCACAAACCATTGCTATTCTCGTGAGTTCGAACCCTAACCAGTCCCCTGCAATTGTTCTCACCTCTTAGACTAAACGGAGCAAATAAGAAAACATTGCCCCAGGGCAATGATCAGCAAAATATAAACTCGCAAACCATTACTGTTGTAATCCGTTCGGTGTTCGAACCCCAATGGGTTTCCAATATGTGTGGCCTTTCATAATGTAATGGTTAACAAGTTCGTAAGCTAAGGTAGGAATTTCTAGAGCACGCTATTCTCAGAGACCATTACAATATTACTAATTTCGATTGTTCACAATATTGTGTATGATAATTGTTTTGCATAACTTATTAAATGATTATATATACATTTTGTTATTAATTTCACTGTAGTCACATACATTCATCTATGCAAATGTATGCACAAAGATAAAATAGAGACGGTTGTCATTTGCATCTTTCGCAATTTAATCATTTGAGAGACCTCTTTCGGTCTTCCATCATTATGGCTGATGCTAACCTTCAGGAGAGTCACTCGTTGCGCCTTTCTGGGCTAACGTTCTTGGCTGACATGAAAACTATATTGAATCCATTGCTAGATCAGCTGCTAAGAAATTTCTTAGACAATTTTTCTCTCCAGAATCAATCTTGCATATCTATAAGTCTATCAATTGTCCATGTTTAGAACATTGCTGCCACAATGGTCCGGTGAATCAGAAATATATCTAGAGATCCTTGATAAAATCCAAAGAATTATTGGTCCTGATCTGGCGTCTCGGCTTCAGTCCTTTTCCCACCGCCGTAAGGTTGCCTCACTGTGCCATTTGTATAAATACTTTCATGGTAATTGTTCTAATAAACATTCCTCTATGGCACCTAGACTCTATGAATTTAAGTGCAGTACTAGATTGGTGGCAAGATTTCATCATTTTACAGTTGAAATGGCTTGGTGTAACCATAAGTTCTATGCTAACCCTTTTTTCTCGCTTGTGGAACTCTCTTTCGGCTTCATGCTTTCCAGACAATTTTAATCTTCAAAAATTTAAATGCAATGTCAATTGCTACTTACTGTCCTCTAGATTACACTTCTTTTGTTCTTGCTCCTTAGTAATGTTTCTGTTTTCTCATTCTTCCACACCCACATCTTAGTGGCGTTACTAATTTGCTTGGGGTGATCTCGATTAAAAAAAATATATATTTTAGACCACTGCCAGTAAATGTAGTTAACTTCTCTTCGGGTATCCTACGAGCCAATACGTGAATGACATGTCAGCCTCGCAGATAGTGTGGTCTGGAATTCACATGTTACAGACATAACAGGACTATTATACTGTAATGCATTCTTTGTTTATATATATATATATATATATATATATTAGTGTGTGTGTAATGCATTCTTGTATATATATATATATATATATATATATATATATATATATATATATATATATATGCAATGCATTCCTTATTATTTTACTACAGGGGCATTCAAGTTTATATAACCAGAATCTGCTGCCACTGTTCAGTTGGTTGTGTGACTTTCATATAGAAAGTGATGAACTGAAATACAATTTCAGATTTTTGTTGTGAAATAGATACCCACTCGATATTGTGCAATCTAGCATAAGAACTCCAAATTGTATGGTCCGGAAAAGTGTCCCGTCTATTTGCGATTACTTTGGATTGGTGAGGTCAGCACAAGATTTGTGAAACAAATCACCCAGCGTGTGCAGATTTGTTATTTTTCTACTAGTCTATAGCTTGTTTTTACTTCCTAACAGATGTTGAAATCCATTCGTAAAGCTGTTCTGCTCAGCATTTGAACTCGGTGATTTATTATTTAAAACGACAGTGCGATGCTGAATATATTGGCAGAAGTAATCAAAGGTTAGAGGTGATGATTAATCAGTACGTAACAGCTAAGATTCCGAGACGACAGTATGAAAATTTGAATACCTTTGTTAATGCTTCCGGTTCTACGATTACAGAATACCTAACAAATAATTCGTTTTGTGCCTCATTTTTTACCAGATTTATTTCACAATACTTGGCAAAGTATACTCGGATTACCATTTGAGAGTGCTTGTGACCCTATATATTAAGTCTAAGCAGCCTTTCCGCTGTAAGCTTTATGAATGGTTGCTGTGTCTACAAGTAATCTCTCTGTGAAGCATGTCACTGATTCTTTAATCGTATTTTTCCTCCTCCGTTTTTTTAAATCGTTGTGTACATATTTATGTTTTGTCTTCGTTTAAGCTTTGAAGGAGAGAGGAGCGACAACCGATTAACTTTTATATTGTTTCTTTTGTTATATTTTTCAATTCACCACTGTACGGAGAGTAATATTTTTGTATGCCTTCTCTCCCCTCCCTTTGTTTTAATATATTTGTATAATGTGAATATATGCTTTTAAAATGCTTATTTTCAAAGCCATAATGAAATACATTTCTTCTGCTTAAATTTAAAACACATGACCATTTTATAAACTAGTTGGTCAGTCTATCAAAACTGAAACGGGTGTTTCTAGATCGATTCTCTGAAAGAAATAAACTATTCCTAATGGTTTTTATAGTAGATATCCCTGAAAACGTACGAGACGTTCCCGTTTGTCATTTTGTTTATCTAAATATCTAACCTTCATGACATTACCCCACACATTCTTTCATTTGAATCTCTTAAACATCCCAGTGTATCATAAATCGTAGTGTAAAAATAAAGCTTGCTAGTCATTACATTAATATAATAGTATCATATTATTAAAGATTTTCTCCCATCTTGCTTGTTGTCGCAACGCTCGGGTTGTTTTTATACCTTGTGACCATCAAGCTAACGGTCTTTCAAATGATCGTATGCTGAGTCATCATTGACCAACCGGTAAGGTGCTGCCCTAATTAGTGTCTCCCAAGAATAAGGAAAGCTAGTTCAAATATTGTCAAAAATTGTTCGTCATTTTCTCATACGTAATCTCTATCTATAAAAGGCAGGTGTGTGTGTGTGTGTGTGTGTGTGTGTGTGTGTGTGTGTGTGTGTAACGAATGCACGGCCGCAATTTTCGACGGATTTGCACCAAAATTTACATGCACTTGCTCCAAGTTAGCGGGAAGGCCAAGACCGACTTTGCATTTCCCAACTCCCATCGATAGTGGAAATAATCGATTTTTTCATGCTTCTATGGCAGTTTTCATGTAGTTTGCGGCCATCTTCTACTGGCCAGCGTGAGAGCCTATAGCTGGCTGCCACGAATAGGCAGGAAGATTCTATTGGCCAGCGTGAGAGCCAATAGCTGACTGACACGAATGTTAACTAGCATGCTAGCATGCAAAAAAAAAATCGATAGCTGCATTCGTCACAAGTGGAAAAAATTTAAATCTGCATGGCACTTTACTCCAATTGGCTCATTCGCTTGCTTAAACTCAACGTTGATTCTGATTCCGCAAAACTGGGTTAGGTGTGAAAAAGTATTTGTTGTTAACATTCTTTTTCATTCGGTTTTTCCAGTTACGAGTCCTTTTTTTAAAGCTGATCGTTTTGTGTTCATTTTATTTAGTTCTTTTTTCGTAACAGATTTAATGTTTAGTATAGAGCTTAGAAAAAATTCGCAGTGTGAGATAGGCAATAAGTAAGGCATGTAGCAACATCAGCACGGCAAAGGGCACTCCTTTAAAGGCAAGGAAGGGCAAAAATATTTTAAGTCAAGTGATAGCAATTGCTGTATGAGTCGTACGATTTTTGAATCAAGCACAACAACGCCGGGCCATGCTGCTAGTGCTTGCTAAAATGTTGGAGAGTTATATTAGGTTGGTTAATTTGGCACTTATTGGTTTATTTAATGTAAAGAGAGGAAAACATAGGTCCGGTTTTATACTCAAGTAAAAAATGTAAACCTATATCCTGTTTAAACTCGTGTATACAAATATCCATCCGGAAGGTAAACCCTTTTTCTTTGGGTGATGGTGTCTTGCCCGACTTTCGACGTATTCTAAGCCCTACTGACAAGCTGTACAGTGTAAAAATGATCAGAATGTTGCTATAAAAAATAACAAAAAGAGGAGAGAAAAATTCTAAAGAATTAAGAAACCACAACTCTTCGGAAAACATAAGGCAACAAAGCTCGGATTAAATTAGCAAATGTCATATTCGTTGTGAAGCTAGAATCGAACTTGCCCAGAGTGGTTTCCAAAACTAGTTTTGCTAATCATCACAGTGCAACTTGTGTTCTAAGCTAAATCAAAGATATAAAAAAAAGTCTGTTGTGGAACACCTAGTTTAGATCGAACTCAAAAGCAGTGGCTTTGGGAAACTAGCTTGCTTGTGATCTTTTTTATGAAAAGTCCGAATACTTTAGCAGAAGGAAGTGGATATTTGCTCCTCTAGATTTCTTCTTTTTATGCGCCGTGTCATTTCAGAGCTTGAGTGATCATGGCTATCCACAATTTCCTGCCCCTTGTAGCTTTTAGCAAATTTTATCTTTTCGCTATCTCTCCTAATCGCTGTTCTGCCAACCATTTACAAAAGCTCGTTAGTTATGTTACACGTTGCATTCCGCTATCTCTTGCTTTCAATATGTCCAATGGGTAGCAAATTTTCTAAGCCCTCTTTCTTCATTATGTGCGCTAGAAATTTCAACTATCTTTTTCTGAGTTAAATATAAATGTCCTTTTTGTTTCCATTGAGCTGTAACAAACGGCTATAATAGTCGAGCTTATTTTGGTGCGTCCAAATGATCCCAGCGTTCCTTTTTGAAAATGACTAGACTTTGAATACGCAGTAAAAAAGCATTTTTTTTTTTCGCACACTTTATACATACAACGGCTTGTGGGAGTACCCTACGAAACATCGCTCTACATCAAGACCTACCTGCATTAAAAATCAACATCTGAAATAAGTTTTTCACCAAGATTCTCGAAGATAGAGATTTCTTGAGCTTAGCACAAGGACATAATGAAGAGCGAATTCTTTCCGTTGATTTTAACTTATGAGAGCGCAAGTGTTCAGTTTACAACTGATCCACTAGACTTTCCATTCAGCTGATTTTATTAAAGTGGTAAAGACTTGAGGCACGTTGGAGTAATGGATAGAGGCTTGTATTGAGGAATCGGAGAGCAGAGTTCGAGTTTCAGTCGAGTTCATTATATTCACTTACGCGCTAATACCCTTTGGAAAGGTATAAATTCATCGCTTATGCATCTCCATCGCTACGGGTAAATAGCAGGACAGATTGGGTCCTATAGCCTTGGGTGTTAACCGGTCTAGGAGAAGGAAAAACTCTGAAATCAAAACCAGCCTGGAGAGGGTTGGGCTCCGTCAGGCAATCTTACTGGGGCTTCAGTACATGTGGTACCTCTACGACCCTAATGGGTTACGTGTCTCGTGATGAAGACTTGTACAAAACACGCTATACTTTATTGGGGAATTGATAACATAGAAATGATACAAAGTGTGCCACGACGTCTTCTGTCCCCCCCTCTTCAAATTTGAATTTTCCTTCTAGATTCGCCGCCGTGGCAGGCAAGAGAGTCTAACCTGCTATTCAACCCAAGAAGATGGATTTATGTCTTTTTCCTGGTCATTAGCCTAAGGAGGATAAAACAGAATCGTCAGAAAGTTTTTAAATATTTTAAATATCTATAAAAATAAACGTATATTTATGCGTGTGTGTGTGTGTATTTATATTTAATGCAATGCTTCGTCTTCAGAATAGTAAAATTGCTGTTTTTATGTGTGTGTGTGTGAGAGAGAGAGAGAGAGAGAACGGAGAGGCGTTTTCATTTCAACTTTATAACGCCCTTAATCGAGGGTATCCTGTGATAAATTGTAATTTAAAAATCCTAAAATTTATTTTTAACTGAACTTTAATTTTTGGTTTTACGAATCTAATAGCAACTTCCTACACAACGAAACAGTCTCGTTTTGCCATGAAATTACCAAAGTTACTCACAATTAACTCTATTAGATTTAGGAAACCAACGCCCTTAACGTGATCATTCATACTTTGAATGTTCGCTTTAAAACGAGATATAAATAAATGATTAAAAAAAATCACGGGCGCACACTTACATATATACATACACATACTTAATAAAAGTAAAATTTGTCGCTTAATTGATTGATAGTATATATAATTTGAGGTGCTGAAAAGTTCTCGAGCCGATCCACTTCTTAAAATGAGCAATATCATATATAACAAAAATTTAAATTCTCAAGGTCCTCTATATCAAATCAACCAACCAACACTCAACAAATTTTATTACGAATATAGTAACAACATATTAAAATGCATATAACATTTAATGCCATTTTACATTTCTACCAATTTCCAATCAGCTCCCTTATATTGAAACGCTTGTTTTAAAAGACAAAATATTCCATAGCTATAAAACTTTAAAATAATTAGTTGCGTATTTTTAAAAATCACCATGGAATGCAGATTTTATCACACTTACAGTAAGTTTGCCATGTAATTTACCCCTGAAGATGAGCTTGGAAAAGATCAACAGTACTTGGGTTAACAAAAACTAAGGCGCTTTTCTCGATGAATTTCATCTTAATATCAAGAAACTGATTAGACGTCTGGAAACGACTAGTATAAAAATAATTAGACACAGTATGTCTATATTATTCAAGGAAACTTGTGTGTGTGTGTGTGTAGGTTCTTCCAAAGATTCGCTAAAAATTAGCATACATGAAGAAAAAATGCCCTAAACTTAATGAAAACAAAGTTTTATCGTCAAATTATTTGTTATTATTAAGAGAAAAACCAGACGATTTTTTTTATTATTAAATTATATTTTTGATCCTTTTTAGAACCTTCGAATTTTTGATTGAGAATTTTTATTTTCTTGTGACCATAAATTACTAAGGGAATTTTTAGCGTCTTTTTGATGTGCAAAACACACTGATAAGGAAATACTTAAAAAATCAGATAGTTTTCGAATTATTATTTTGCAGGACTTATTCACAAATGAATTAATTTATTTTTGAAATCTTTCTTTTTTTTTTTTTTTGAAAATCTTTGTAAAAATACATTTTACATCTATTAATCCCTACTTATTTAAGTTTATGGAATTTCGAGAAATTATTTTTTGTGTGGCACTATAAAGTGTCACTGGTGGGAATGTGACACTGGTATTCTGAATTTAGGAATGAAAGGGTTCATGTGAAAACCCTGTCTAGAATTGGAAGGATTGAAAACGTTAAAAAGGGAAACGTTAAGGTGAAAACGATGAATACGAAAAGGCCGAAATGTAAAACAGTAGAAAATTCCTTACCAATTTCAAATAATTTAGTTTTGAAAAGTTGATTGTGTTGGTATTTCAAGGTCATTGTCGGCCGAGGACCGAATTTAAGTAAAACTAAAAATGTAAAAAATGTAATTTGGGATAAGGGTTTGATTTGGAAATCGCCGATTTTAAATAAATTTTTAAACACGAAAATTTATTGACGAAAATTATTGTTGGAAAAAAAAAGCAATTTTAAAACGAAGTTTATCGTTTTGAAATACCAAAATATCGTTTAGGGTCGATATGTCGCTAGGGTTGGAGAAAATAATTAATTGATGAATACGTAATGAGCTTTGCGGGGTAGTGAGAGTTGGGCGTGATGCATAAAAACCGAACGATTGATGAAATAGCAGTTGTAGTTGTTGCAAGAGGCGATCAGAAGCCGCAAGAAGCTAGCAGAGGGCACTCGAGGCTGGTGGTGACCAGGAGAGGCCGATGATGACCGAGAGAGGCCGGAAAGAGCCACATGACTTTCTGCCGAGAAGAATTGCTAATGATGAGTCTTGATGACGAGAATTCCCGACGACCTCGTGTGAATGTTTAACCTGCTCCAAATTTTAAAAGCAAGAGATACAGTATCACTATAGAGTCAAACGGGAAAGGTTAATTTTGTTGTAACAACGATTTTATAAAACCATTGAAAATTAACCCAGCGTCGTCTTCGTTATTTGTTATAATATTTGTTTTCACCGGCGGAAGCATTCTTGTCCTTTTTCATAGCACGGTTCCGCACACTCGATTCAGCTCTTAAGTGCGGACGGAAATTCGATTTTTCACTGCAGTGTGATCAAAGAACACAATGTGAGCAGAGCAGATGAAGGAACGAAGTGGTCAATAGATAACCATCAGCTGGTCAACGCCAGTACTGACCAGCGTGGGAACAACTCATAATCGAGACAAGCCGGCCGTGTTATATTTGTAGCACTTCATCTTTATATTAATTCTAAGGATAAGTCCTCAGAGAATTTAAACGATCATTTTTTTTTTTTTTATTTTGTTTATTTTTATTTTATTTATTTATTTTTTTTTTTTTTTTTTTTTGTTTGTTTGTTGTTGTTTTTGTTAAACGGGACCTACAGTTACAGAAAATATGATCTGAATCTGAAAATAAAAAATGCAATAACACTAAGACATTATTTAATTAGAAAAGATTTTAATTGCAGGACGATTGCTTTGGTAACAAAGAAAAGAGTACTGAGCTGTTACGTGTCATCTGTCCTCCTTTACAGCAGCGAATGTTGGACGGTCTCCTCAAAGATGAAGAAGAGACTCGAGGCGACGGAGATGTGATTCTACAGAAGGATGCAGAGGATATCGTGTATCGAGCGTGTGAGCAAGGATAAGGTCTTGTAGAGGATGCAAACAAGGAGGAAGCTTATACTTAACATCAAGAAGAGGCAACTGAAATTTCTTGGATACGAAATGAAAAAGGAGGACCTGGAGAATCTGATACTCACAGGTCGAATAGAGGGAAAAAGAGACAAGGGAAAAGTTACGCATGTCATACCTGGCGGGCTTAAGCAAGTGAATGACAGAACGTGGTCTGGGGGAGGTGGCAGAGAGACCAAACTTATTGAGAGCTATAAGGGATAGGAGGAAGTGGAGATCTTTGATCGCCAACGTCCTGAATGGACACGGTACATAAAAAGAAAAAGGTGTTTGCGTTACGTTGTTTACTGTATAAATTTCAAATTTTTAGCGTTATTCTCTTATAATCCATTTCTTAAATAATTTTTAGTCTAAAAATATGTCATTTCCTTATAGGTGTGTGCAAGAGTAGCCAGAGCTCTTTTTAAAATAAATTAGGCTAACTAACAACAGAAAACCGGTTTTTCGCTGAAAATCTATGTGCACACATTATAACAGTCTATTTAGGCAGTAATCATTAAATAGGACAAGCAAGGAATTTCTGTTAAGCTTTTGGTGTGCTTCTGGTGTTGAATAAATCTTTCGGCCATTGTCGTTTTCAAGGAAAGAAGGTACAAAGTTTAAAAATTGTCCGTATAAGGTTTCTTTTATTCAAATTTTGAAGTTGGAAATAAGCGTGTGTTCGCGTGCAATGATTATGACCTGTACAATTAAAATATATGAAGTGTCTCATTGATCACAGAAAATTAACCGCAGGCCCCAGAAGTAAATTTTTACGGGAAATTACTGAGTGAAATAGAAGCAAATATATGCAGAGAGTTTAGGCAAAAAAAATTGTTTCTTTCCCTACGGATAGTTAAAAGAATTAATTACATACAAAGACAGCAATGACGTGTAAAGATTTGGTGATGTTTGATGATGCCTAGGGCCAACACCTTGATTTTATGCCCCTAAGACTCAAGTAATGGGGGAGCAAGTACTGAAAAATGTGAGAAAGGAAGATATTTTAAATATGTAAAATAGATGAAACATGAGACACTTTATTCAAATTAAATATAAACTAAATTTTTATTTCACTCTTTGATTGGATGCCCTTCCAATATGGATGCTCTTTGCACTCTCTTCTGCACTCTACTGAAAGACAGTGAAATTTAGATTGATTTATTGTTGTTGTTGTTTTTTTTTACGGCTTATCAACCGTTTTTGTGTTGTTTAAAGCCAGAATATATTTTTAGATTGTATAAATATATATATATATATATATATATATATATATATATATATATATATATATATATATATAGATTATATAATTTGGGGATTTCTTAGATTTTATGGGATTTTTTATTTATAAATTAACCCATAGATGGAAGAAGAAGAGGTGAATTCATGCCTTTCCCCAAGGCATTTGCACATAAGTGAATATAACAAGTTCGACTGGAATATGAACTCGGCTCTCCGATTTCCAATTTTGAGCCGTTATCCATTGCACCACCTGCACATCCAAACTTACAGCACCTGGTTACATCCAATGCTTCAAAAACCAAACTAGTTGCAATCCTCCATCACCAAGTGAACCCAGAAATTTCACCAATCGCGATGAATGGATGTTCCTGTGCTTTGAGTGCCTTTTGGGACTTAAACTCAACCCAGACCACAAGTGGAACTCGTACATACGATCCATCGTTAAAGATGCTAGTAAAATGGTCTCACCAGTTAGTTATGTGCCATGCGTGATACACGCGTAGGCGATCACGTATCTTTCGATATACGACTGACGAGGCAGATTTTTCTCCCAGTTTTCTTTCTTGCGATAGATCATTTTCCATCCAACGCTACAGAACCCGGTCTGTCCTGCTATTTACCTATAGCTGGGGGAGAAGAGGATTCATACCTTTCCCAAGGGTATTAGCACGTAAGTGAATGTAATGGATTCGACTGGAATTCGAACTCGGATCTCCGATTCGTCTATCCATTACTTCACTGTCTCTCCTACTTTGATCTTTACAATAGCCATATCAGGACTAAAATGGAGTACTTTTTCTGTACTACTGAAAGGTGAATTAATGTTGTAACTTTTTCCAAAAATAAATCCTAATGGCATTTCATTACTAGAATAACAATATTTTTCTTTCTTTTTTTTTCTTTTTTTCGAAAACTATTTGACAAAAAAATAGATAAATCCAAATGAATTTTAATGATTGTTTCACTTTAGCAGGAAAACAATAAAAGAAATCGTTAGCTTTATAAGTGCAGTTCCCTTGAATGAATGCCTTTCTTTTCCTTCCTGCTTTTTTATTTATTTTAATTTCACTTATTTCATTTATTTATTCATTTTGCTGTTGACTGCCTCGTTTTCGATTAGGCAGAAAAAAGCAGACGACTATAAGTTAATCTTGTCGAACAACGTTGAAATTCAAATCACTTATTCTTTTATGATGCTTATAAATTATTTACTTGTAAAATAAGCAGTTTGCCAACGTACTATTTCGTAGGACGTTTTCTTATTATTACTACTTGTCTTAAAAGTACTTAGCGATCTGAACGTAGCTGCTTCGCCTGGCACCGGTAGTGTTTGAGAAAGGAGACGCAAACTCGACAGAAGCAGTCACTCCTAACAAAGTGTGTGTGTGTGTGTGTCTGTGTGTATATACACACACACACACGAGCAGGTTCTGAAAAGTTCTAGGTCCAGCCCATTTGCCAAAATCTGTACAAATGACCAAGCATTGTAATTATTTTTTAAATATCCTTTCTTAGCTGGACCGAGAACTTTTCACCCCTGCTCAAATATATATATTGTGTGTGTGTGTGTGTGTGTGTGCGTAGAAAAAGTTTCGACGTGTGCTTAGCTTACCTTACTCACTGAACCAACCAACTTTCCAACCCATTCTTCCATCCCACACTTTTTTGGCTTCACTCACTCTTCTGATATTTCCTTTAAACTCTCGCTCACTCGCTCGCTCTTTCTCTATCTCTCTCCCCTTCTTATTGTCCCTCCGTCTCCTCCTCACTTCAAGCCTTCACGCGTAGATAAAGTTTTCTTATAAATCTCTCTGTTCGCTTTTACGAAGGTGTATTCCGTCGTGGCATTTATATCACGCACTACTCACAGCGTGGAAGAGAAAGACTGGCTAAAGAAAAGAAACTGACAATTCATCTGTGGTAGGGTCGGGTTTTTGCAATAAGAAAAAAAAGTGTTTTGCTATTTTACTTTGAAAATACTAGAACCCTTTGACTTAAATTATAATCTCCCATTCGATACTATATTATTAATTGATTATTTAAAACTAGACTAGAGCTTTCTTTGTTTTGCCTTGTTTTGATGCAATTTTTTTTTCATTTTATTTCCCTTGACTTATTTTCATTTTATTTCCCTTGTTTTATTTCAGTCTATTCAGTGTTGATTGTTTTAATTTAATTGCATAATGTGTTTGTTTTTTAGTTAATATTTCTCGAGAAAGAAAATTTATGACCATAACTCTACCATTATACACACACTAATTGATAGTAGTATTTTATTTACCAGTTAGTGATTTAGCATTAGTTGTTTATATGGAATTTCCTGTGAATTTGATCTTTTTTAAGGAAATGTTTCACATAGCCTAAAATGGTATCTATATAAACAAAGATGTGCTTATACGAAATTAATTCTAACATCAGTAACTAACAATTAAATCTGCATCATAATAGTTGTT
>CAHIKZ030000479.1:1975000-2210000 GCA_903632075.3 Acanthosepion pharaonis
GTCGGCAACGCCCTCGGATCCTTAGCAAAGTTTATTATCAATGCTTGGCTTGTTTATCAAATATTATTTTAATTACAACAAACAGGCTTGTTATTTAGGTTTACTGTACCTGCCGGCTTATAAAATTTACAAAAGCATTCCTCTTTACTTTAAACTTTTTTTTGGAGGTGGGGGTTGTACACTTCAAGCATTTGGTACAATGAAAACTAGAAAGATTTATTATTGATTTATTTTATTTACATATTGTCTAGTAAATTGTTGGCTTTATTATTCAAACTGTATAACAAGTTTCCCGCGTTCTGACATATTTTGTTTATATGGAACTGATTTTAGAAATCCGTTCTTTTGAAACATATTACGCCTATATAAATGCGCCAGGCATCAGTATAGGGAAGAGTAACATAATATCTAGTCAGAAATGTTAAATACTTATTCAGTTATGTGTGAATTTAATATTGATCGTCCGATAGATTCGTATAATAAACACAATGTGTTCGGATGTTTGATTGGCAAAACCCATTCTTTCACCAAATCAACTCACTCTTTTTTTCTTCATATCTAAGACTGATCATTATGTTATGGGTATAAATACTTATATATCTTTAAACCCAAACTTTGTGCGTAGTTCACTTTGCGATCAAAGAATATTATTTGAAAAGGAACTAGGGAAAATAGGTTTGGAGATATAACTTCTTTTTAATTTTTCTTTAAAAATTTACAGTTATATCTCGTGTGTATGTTATATTTCGTTAAAATCAACTGACAGGTTCTGTCTGTTAAATTTTTATTGTATTTTTCCAATTTTCGAATAAGTTGTGATAAACCCAAGTCAAATTTGTGGATGAACTGCCCGGAGTTCATTTTTTGCCGTTTTTACTGTAGTATTTCCAACCGTTTCAGTCTTTATAATGATATACATTTTGTTAGCATGTTACACAAGATTTTGTTGGCTAAAACCGGATTTGGGGTGCAGTTAAGCATATCATATAAGTGGCGTCATATGGAGATGGTTTTTCATAACTTGAATTCACTGAAAAATTCTTAATAACGTCTGTGATAGTCGAAAGTACTTAAATGATAACAGGACAAATCATGAACTTTGTACAGTTTATCCACGAATTTGATTTTGATTTACGACTTTTTAAAAAATTGGAAAGCAGACTGATATTGTCGGTTGAATTTAACAAAACTTGTTTAACATGTTGACTGCCAGAGGTAAATTACGAAATCTGACTTCAAACGCTAACTTTATAGTAACCAACTTAAACAATAAAACATTTTTTATGAGTTGATTTATAGCTTCAACTGAAGTTTTAATATTGTTTTTCTCGTGATTAGCAGTCAATGTGTTAAATGAATTTTACTACCTAAATATACGAGCTATCATAGTCATTTCCTTATATAGAAACATTCGATATTCATTGGCCGACAGCCAGTGCTAATGTCGGGTGTAATTTTAAAAAAATATTTCTATTAACAGTTTCTCAAGAAAATGAGTTTTTCAAGTCCTAACTGTTATTGCCCTTTCCTTCCTAACCTTTTGTTCAAAGTAGTAAGGAACGTCAACATTTTGATTATGTCATTATTTTCTCTTCAAGTTACATGTGCTATCCATTTTAGCTGTTGCCGCTGTTGAAAATCATCGAGTGATGTAATTTCTGTTATTTGGCTCAGTTCTTTGTTTGTGTCAGTCTACGAAGTTTGAAGTAAGAGGATTCCAATATCCGTCGGGTTTATTCGCTCGGGGTCCTTTTTAATCAAGAGGTTGTGTACATATGTATTGAATTCGTTTTTTACTGAGAGTGCAGGATTTGTAACTTTATTTTCATACTCTGTTAAGCTTCTTGTTGTTATGTGGTGTGTACGTGCCTTGGGCAAAGTGAAATCAGGCTACACATGAGTTTCACTCTTGATTCTAGCTCTTCTACTTTTCACTGTTTACTTTCCTCCTGGTATTATGACTGCACCTAAAGAACATGCCGAAAATTTGTCGACTACGAAGGAGTGTACTTTCGAATGTACGGTCTAAATTAGTCAAAGGACAGCAATAGTAAACCAATTTGTTCATCGACAGTTGTTAAGACGATACCAGACGCTAAAATATTCTCGACCCAGCCCACTCTCAGATTAACCGAATGTCGGATTCTTCGGAATCCCTTCTTGGTCAGGTCGAGACATTTTCAGCGGCCCTTTTCACATAAGTGATGTTTTCTATTTATTTCCATTACATTATTATTGCGATCCTGTGCAGGAAAACAGGGTTAGAAGTTCAGTTTATTCGGCTCACGTACGATGTTGGCTTGAACATCTGCCAAGAAAAACGAAAGACCAACAGCCTGCCTATGACAACGAATCCTTAATGCTATTCGTCCTACCTTACTTGGCCACCGTACGTAAACCCTTGGTTTAAAGTTTGGGGTCGGGCATCTACCATAAAACTAGCACAGGCGTGAAGATTATGCTATGTGTATCCTGCAACACTATGGTTCAGCTTGTAACAGTTACAGAACCTCCCATCGTTTACTGAAGCCGTGAGATATAAGCGATTATTTTGGTATCATCCACAGGGGTTGAATGCCGTGTGGTTATTGCACCTAACGTGATTGTATTGTGCCAGACTAAACTGAGCTCTTTAAATAACTCTTAGATAAAGACTGAAGAAAATATATGCCAATGCTTAATGAATATTCGCTTAAAGCCAGCAAGGCTCGTGTTTAGTTTTATTAATATAATAATGTAACAAATCTAATCAAATAAAAAGGCAGAGGAAATAGATTCAAATATAACAAACAGAAACAGTCGATAAAAATAAAATCTGTTGGTAGTGTTATCTCTCTCATCTCATCGTTAGCCTCGGTTGGACAATGTCTTTTTGTTGTTAATAAAATCAGGGGTCGCAACTCCTCTTTTCTTGAAATCATATTCTCCTTGTACCTTTTATAAATCTACCATTTGTCCGTCATTCGAATATTGCTGCTGGTGCTTCTGCTATATATCTCGATATTCTTCGCACATTCTAAAGAAACTGCGTTGTTATCGGTCGTGACCTTTCATCTCAACTTCAATCAATTTTCCACTGCCGTAACTTACCTTCTCTGCGCCTTTTTCTATAAATATTTTGATGGCAATTGTTTTGATAAGGATTCTTCTTTGGTACAGCGACATCACGAATTTAAACGCAGTACTAGATGGGCAACGAGGTCTCGAAATTTTACCAATGTAGAAATTAGGAAGGAATTCACTTTCGCACTGCCCCAACGGAGCTTCCCTGTGCCTTTTCTATAAATATTTTCATGGCAATTGTTTTGATGAGCTTTCCCCTTTGGTACAGTGACTTCACAAATTTAAACGCAGTACTAGATTAGCAACGAGGTCTCATAATTTCACTATTGAAATTGATTGACGTAACTGCAAGTTCTATATTAACAGTTTCTTCCCTCACTTTTCACTTGATATTCTCTTCCGGCTTTTTGCTTTCCTGTCAATTACAACCTTCAAAAAATTGAATGCAACGTCAATTCGCCATCTTCTGTCTCCTTGAATCCTGTTCTTTTATTTCCCTTTCTCTTCAATAACGTTTTTTTTTTTTTTTTTTTTTTTTTTTTTTTTTTCAATTTTTTCACACTCAGTAACTTATATCATGGGGGCTCTTATCATCTTGCTTGGAGTGAAATGATTTTAAAACTTATTAGAACATGGATACCTGTCAGTTGTCAAATAATTGATCATCTGCGCAACTACAGTGTTTATCATGCGATAACATCGTTATGTTGATGCAACCTATATGAACTACTGTATACCCACAATGAATATGCAGGATTCTTTAGCGAGGTTAGTCTATTGTCTATGCTTGATTAACGGAGCTACCTCGAGAATGATGTGGCTCTTCACTAGTGATATTTAGCTACCCCCCACCACCACCACCACGAGGGTTACATGTGGCACAAGGCCGGGTTTAACGTGGGATCTCCGAGCCCGTAGGCTCGGCTAAAAATATTCCCTCTTTGAACCCGCATAAACGGGTTCAGGAGCAGTCAACCACCCCGAACGAGACTCTGCCCTTCGGCGGAGCCTCGTCCGTGTTCCTCTCTGCCCGAAGGCAGAGAGTTAGACTGTTAGCCAAGTTAACTCTTCACTGGTATGGACGAGGCTATGGAGATGCTATGGCAATTCCAATTTGGTGGTAGATTTAATAAAGAATGATAAGCTGCGAAAAAAATGTTAAAGCTTTTCTAAAATGACAAGAATGTCAAACTTGAAATTAATGGAGTGATAACTCGGTAAATTGAAGTATGCATGTGTAAGAGGGAGTGTGTGGCTGCGGTTTCCGTTTTACGATTAGGTTTAGTTCTAATAAAATGGGTTACCGATAGTTACAAATTAATCTTTTAAGTGTCAAACTCTTTATTAACAATTAACGGCGCTACCTCGAGAAAGGTGTGGCTCTTCACCAGCATGGACGATCTTCACTATGAAGAGGCTATGACAATGCAGTTGCAACAAACGCATATTTGATGCTTCCATAGTGTTGTGTGCATGCGGACCAGACAAGGACTCTCGAAAAGTACCTTCTCGTAAATTTACTACACTTATGCAGGACTCATTAGCACTCATGTATGTAACATGTCCCTTTAGAACATGGGTGGTCTTAACTGTCCACAACTTTCTATCCATTGTAGCTCAAAGCAACATTTGCCCCCTAACTATCCCTCCCAGTCCTTGCTCTGCTGCCCATTTACACAAATTCGTTACGTAGTGACGATGTTTTCTTCTGGCCATCTTATTTTCACTATGCCCTGTGAAAGTGAAAGTACTAAGTGTCCCTGTTGTCAACATGTTTCTTTAAATCTTCCTCGTGGTTCACATGTTCCATCCACGGTGCCCAGCATCCTTCTTCATAACCTTATCCCAGCTTCCTCTTCATCTTTGAAGAAATTCACTGGCATGCAGGATGACTGAGTGGATTTAGCGGAATTAACAAACAATCGACAAGATAAACTGTGAATAAATGTTAACGCTTTGCTAAATTGATGGGAATTGTGGGTGGGGGCGTTTTGTGATTGGTTCCATTTCTGATAAAATGGGTTACCGATAGTTCCATATTAATATTTAAATGTTAAACTCTTTATTAACAATTAACCGGTCCATATCGCGCCCAACAGGTGATTTTTTTTGCAACTGATTTTCTTTCGCCTTTTCAAAAAATTTTTTCCTTAAAATTCTAGTATACTTACTTTTATTTATTAACGTTTTATTTGCAACACGCTCCATAATTATCTGATAGTAAAACAAAAATGAGATTGAGATCTCTTTACAAAAAACAATAAATTACAGCAAAATAGAAAAGTACACTGACGTGCCAAAAGTCTTGGAATAGCAGTATGTCCGCTTCACACACCTTCCCGCTCTTTTAAATGATTTATCCATTGTTTCCTTTTTATGATTAGGTTTCCGGTTCATTCTAAGTCTTCTAAATCTGCTCCTACTATATATATTCAGATTCTTGGTAAAATTCAAAGATGGATCTGTTGATCCTGACCTGGCATCTCGACTTCTGTCAGTTCTATTTTATTAGTTTCTTTTCTTGCAATTCTCGCCTGTGGAACTCCCTTCCAATTTCTTGTTTCTCTGCAACGTACACTCTTAAAAAAAAATTAAATGCAACGTCAATCCCCATCTTGCCTTCCTGAATCCTGTTCCTTTAATGTCCTTTTCCTCACTTCTCGCTAAAGTCATCTCATTCTCTTTCACTTTCTGCAACCCCCTGCGTCCTAGTGGCATTATCACTCGCTTTGTTTGAAGTGAAATCATTTTTTTAAAAAATGCCCTTATATAATATTTCACCCCAAGCAAAGCAATAAGACCACTCAGACACAAGGGATTGCTAAGTGTGGAAGAATAAGAAAAATAGAAAAATTATTAAGGAGCTAGAACAATAAATGAAGAGGAATCAAGTAGATAGATTACGATTGATATTGCATTTAAACTTTTGAAGATTAAAGGTGACTGGGAAACAAGAAGCCGAAAGAGAGTTCCACAGGCTAAAAGTACGAGAAAAGAGACTGTTAGCAGAGAACTTACGATTGCATCATCAGAACAATTACCATGAAAGTATTTATAGAAAAGGCACATGGGAGCTATATTAAGGCGGTGGGAAAATGCCTGAAGTCGGTATGTCAGGTCAGGACCAATAACATTGCAGATTGTTCTTTGGATTTTATCAAGAATCTCTAAATATATAGCAGGGGTACCAGACCACATGTAAAAACAATATTCGAAGCATGGGCTTATAAATATGTAAGAGATATTCTGGAGAGAAGAATTGTCTCGTACAACACAGTAAACCAACTCACTTAGCAGTAGACCTAGCAATAAATCAATTATAATCTGAAATATCGTGAGTCAGTGTGAACAGGATCCAAGTTCGAATGGGGCATGACAGTGGGTGTCAGTGGATTCGAACTTGGATCCTGTTCACACTGACTCACGATATTTCAGATTATAATTGATTTATTGCTAGGTCTACTGCTAAGTGAGTGGGAAGTATTAAAGCTAACTGTGAACAGTGCAGTGGCTGACTACTGGTCCTTAATTATCGTGACTAGAAGTAACTAGTTAAAATTGTCTACGAAAACAGACAAGTGACACTAGCTTAAATCACACCCATATTCAATGCAGAAGATAGCAGACGCATTTCAATACAACGTTCTTTAACTTCTATGGGATTAGAAACCCTAATACGCCGGACACAGCGTCTTACCTGGGCTCATGACGTCGCTAATTGCAACCTGAGAGATTAGGAAAGTGAAACGAGGTCCGATCAGTCACGGTTCCTGTTGTATTAGACTGGTTATAAGCTTCGGTTGCGACACAAAGCTCATGTGGCTGTAATTTCCAGTTGCTATGGACTACATGTATCTCAAGAACGACGGGTTATTCAAACGGGATAATGCACTGTGGTATCAAGCCCAAGTTTCCCGGAATAGATTTCAGGGTATTTCTGGAGCACCCTCCTCCAATGAATGGTGAGGCCACAACGTTCGTCCAACACGAACCAAATCGTGCATTTATGGGACGTAGTAGAGAGGTCTATTCGCACACAAGATCCTGCATGTACAAATACTATATAGCTGCAGGCAGCTATCGCGACAGCATGGCTCAACATTACTTTAATTGCTTTCCGACTACTTGGGAAAACTATAGCAGATCAAGTTCCTACACTTCAACAAGCTAGACCAACTAACACCGATTGCAGATACGTCCAAATTAAGGACCGAATAAAAACAATTAAATTTACACATAGAGCAGTCGATAAGCAGGATGAAAAGCCAAAAAATAACAATTGCACAGCTCGTTGTATAATGGTATACATTCTATACCAAACTTATAGTACAGTATATGAGAAACTGGAAAATATAATATATGTATGAAGACCTCCTGAAAAGATATCAGCATGACTAAAAAAAAAATTGCAAGAAATAAATTTAAGGAAAACTTGAAAGTTGGGATCAGATTTAGAAATTCTATACCTCTAATACACGAAATTAAAATTAATCTCTTTCCACAGTAAAATAATACACTTTTAGACAAAGTATAAAGTAAATTGGGAAAGACTAAAGGCAGCAGCTGATCCGTTGACGGCTTATGGCCATATCACGTTGAAACACCGACTCCCGTACGATCATCGATGTTAAGCAATGTTGAGCCTGGTCACTATTTCGACGGGTGACCGCTTGGGAATAATAGGTGCTGTAAGCTTGGATGTACGAGTGGTGTAATGGTTAATGGGTAGGAATTGTTAATCGGAGAGCCGAGTTTCAATTCCAATTGGGTTCGTTATATTATCATACGGGAAAATACCCTTGAAAAAGGTATGAATCCGCCTCTTCCCTCCCCAGCTATGGGTTAATTAGTAACACTTGTATCACTAAATCATTATTATCTCAAAAAATTCTCACAATCTCAAAATATATTTTGGCTTTAAATAACTTGCAAAATGTTGATAAGCCTTAGAAAAGGAATCAATTAATTAATCATGATACATTGAAAAAGAAATTAAGATGTAATGTTTCAAATGGTAATATGCTCGTTACTTATTACTTCTTAGTAAAAATTATTGGTATTCCTCTCAGATTCTAACAGTGTTATAAGCTTACTCCTCTCCCAGCCTATTTTCAGGACACGCCACTGTACTCTACAATATCACAGTACAGTAAAAACAATTGTGTATATTTTAGTAGCTATGGTATTTCGATATGTGTATAGGCTTAATTAAATACGTATGTTTCAGCGTACAGTACGTATATTTAATTTCCTCCTGTAATACGTCCTTACTTTCCTGAAATACGTACGTAAGTTTACGCGTGACTGTATCTATATACAAGCATTCCCCGTTTTGTGAAAGTCCGCTTTACACCTTTTCACTCTTTACGAAAGACCGACATTTGTATCGGTTTTCGCTAACCGAAAGAGAATTTTTTGCTTTTATGAAAAGGGACTAAAAGCGAAAAATCACTTTTATTTCTCAGCGAACAGTTTTAGTGACAGGGACCACACCGATTTATTTTACGCATCCGTTAGCCAGATGTCTTTTATGCATCCTTCTTATCATTTGTTGTTCTAAGCAACTTTTGACTCATCACCATGTTATTTTTGTCCTTGTTCTTGTCATTCATTCATAGTCATATTAAATAGGTTACTCGTCGTTTCCCTCTGCTTATCTTGCTTTCAACATGTACTGTGAGTATTAGTTTCTCCAGGTCCGCTTTCCTCATTAGGTGTCTTTCTGATTTTAAGTATCACTTGCAATTCCTGTTTTCGTTAAGTTTTTTTTTTCATTCTTCATATGTTCAGCCTGTGGAATTTTCAGCAGTTCTTTAAGTTTCGTTTTTATTTGTGAGGAAGTTGCCTAGTATTCACTTCCATAGAGGATATTAGATATTACCCAGCTGTACATTAATCTTCTCTTTTTTTTAAGGACATTTTCCTCTGCTTTAATACTCTGTTCAGTTTCTGGATGGCACCTTTCGCTACACCTAGGCGCCATTGATATAAGAAAAGACTAAGGGAGATCATAAAGATATTACGCTTAACGTAAAATGCATGTGGCGAAGCAGTCAAGCATATTTCAAGTCTTCCATGCTCATTAGCCACAACAGACGACGAGACCCGACCTTCAACACCGAGGCAGGCAGACAGAATATTTTTCTGAAAATGCTCAAAGAAAATCTTTCAGCGTTCTCAAATATATCCCATATGAATTAATGTTTTTTTTTTGTTTTTAGCTTGTTTCTTTTCTCTTTTTTTTTTCGTTCACTTTCCGACAATTTGGATTTGTAGGAATGCTCTATTTTCGGGTAGCTGAAACAACTTGTATTTATTTTTTCTCTAAATTATAAATTCATTACTCTTTTTTATTTAATTTTCAGAGAAATATGATCCTGTTTTTCATTTATAAATCATTTAAAGATATTTAATGGGTTTTTTTTTCTGTTTAAGCGCAAATAGTGCTCTGACACTAATTAGAAAAATTCAAATTATTTCAATTAATCGTTGAATCTCAATTCGTAATAATTTCTCTTTCACAAGTTACTATAGAACAATTGAGGAGTCTAACCCGTAGATATTCACGTGAACTAGACGTTTGAAAAGAATGATTTTTTTAAAACTATGCCTGTGCAGTCATTCATGAACAAATTATTGTATCACTTTGATTGGAAAAGAAAAATTGTAAAGGCTTCTATTGCATTCTGATTTTTCTTTGTTTTTGAAAAGGTTATTTTTTTCAAATGTGATTCTATGGCGCTAATCTACCTTCAGTATCGAGAAATGGTTTTGCTTCCCGCAATTTTTTAAATTCCCTATCACTCCAGGGTGTAGCAGATTACGAGTCTCCGCTGATTCATCTTCATAGCTGTAAATTACTATGAATTATTTGAAACGACAGTGGAGTTCTTTCCCGTTGCCCTATCCACATTTTTAAAATAAGACCAACCGTCATTTATCACATAGAAACGGGGAGATGAAAAGGCTTCATGCCTTTCCTAAGAGTAGTAATGCGAAAATGAACGCAGCCGACTAAGCCAGGATTTGAAATCTACTAACACCGATTATCGGCATTTCCACATTGACCACCGTTACGCTCTCTACACGCGGGAATGTTGTCATAAATTCGCCGAAAATGAGAACTCCGGTTGGAAAACCTGAATGTATAATAGTAAAACAGAAAATCAAATTAAAAAAATCGTTTGAAATTTTTATATTTTCGTGGCACAATTTTTTTTTTTTTTTTTTTTTTTTTTTTTTCAACAAATGATGTTTATGATAAAGGCTTTTAATTCTAAGATGGATGTCTTCTGGGGAGTTTGAAATTATCTTCATTGGCCCTTAGGAACGAGTTGGCGGCGGAACTTCTGAGTGAGTATAGGGTACTGGGGACAAGATCAGTACGCACTTGACATGTGTAAAGGGAGAACTCATTCTGCGTGGTCGGTTTGTATGTACAGGCGGTTCCCGAGTACCAAACGAAGTTTATTCTTACAGATCTACTTAACCTAGATTTCTCCCCAAACTCAGAAAAACAAGTATGGAAGACTGACTACATGAATACCAGAACTGTACATTTGTACAAAATCTGCTGTTACACAAATAAATTAAAACACATTTGTACTGCCTTGTATAACTTTGAATATACACGAAGGATTGTACCATTCTTGTGAACTCAGTTCGTTGTTACACAGCCTACCTATAAAAATAAATCTCTAAAATACATCTGTTATGCACTATTTATGTATCTATGAATACATTGCTATTATCATTGTTGAGCGAGAGAGCAGTATTCCAGCAAAGGAATATTGGGTTACAAATATACAAAGACCAATATATCCACCATAATAGCCATTATTATTACTACTATATTGTTATTGCGTGCGAGGTCAGAACGCAAACAAAGTAATGGTGATTTTCTAAGCGTAAAAAAGGCCGAAAGTAAGGGGCACCCAGTGAGAATCGAACTCACTATTCAGTCGTAATTGATTTAACGAGACAAGCGTGCTAAATATTACACCATGTCGAAGTGCTCTCACGCCAACAATTTAATACTGGTAGACAAATATACAAAAATCATGTGATCTGTCCCGTATACCCTTATCATACTGGGTGTCATCATGGATATATATCCATTATAACACCCAGTATGATAAGAGTATACTGGACATACGGATCACACTGAAAGGTGCGCGATATGGTGATTAAAGCAAAGCATAATCTTGGAGATGGGGCCCAATTAGAAATACCTTTATATCGCGTCACCCAGTCCGCTCAGACGGTCTCCAATGAGTGTGTTCTTAAATATCTAGATGAGTGTGTTCTTAAATATCTAGATGTAACTTCTAAGTGACGTTGGCTACCTAATCCTTTAAACTGAAACAAAACCCTCGACATCAGGTCATGATGCTCCCTCACTACTCCAGCTCATGAACAGAATGTAAGTTCAGGCAACTGACCATGTAAATCTGTCGTACTGAACGGTATATTTACTGTAGCCCATCTTAATTAACCAAGATAAAAATCTGTACATGTCAACAGTTCCAGTCAGTTAAAAACAGAAGTTAGAAGTGCCATGTCTGGTGCGCCATCAGGGCATTTATTATTATTCACTTTTTGATTGTTTACACCAGCACTGACGGGTGGCTTAAATTGGAGGCAGCAAATCTTTTCAATATGCAAACAACCCTAATTTCCAATTCCTCTTTATTGCGTTCTTCGGTAACGTTTCAAGAGCTCTGATATAGACTGGTACCTTCATGTTCCACAATTTCTTCAACTCTCGTGCAAGGTCGAGATACTTATCTACATTTTCATTTTTTTGTAAATCTAGACTTTGGTCTGCCGGAACAGACAAATACACTGACCGTTTGACATCCCTTCTCTCTCTCTCTCTCTCTCTCTCTCTCTCTCTCTGTATATATATGTATATATATGTATATATATCTGCTTATTTATCTAATGTATATATTCGCCTATCTGTATCTCTCTCCGCCTTTCTCTATCTCTCAACAGGACCATTCCTGCATTTAGTTAACTCTTTTGCAGTTATTTTCATTTGCTTCAGGCCTTTGTGACTATGACGAATATATTAGAAAAGGCAAAATACAAGTACAATAAACAATACAAGGCATATTCTTAAATAATAGGGCTACGATGTGTATAGAGCTACCTTTCCTCCCGTATACAAATTAATCCTTCTACTCGTACATACCTTACTGTACAAATTAATTAATCTGTAGTGCAGAAGGAACATTCGTTCATATTACCAAAATAGCATGTCCGAATAGAATGACAACCTTTGGGCGGCCTGTGGATTTGGCTTCATTCAGATTTGCTTTTCATAGTCGTAGTCAGCACGAACAGAATCAGTTCAAAGAAAACAAGAACACACGTGCTGAGAAGGAAGCCACATCCATTTTTTTCCTTCATCGTTTCATTCGCATCCAAAGTAATTCCACGGTCATTGCCTACATCCTACATGTGCCAATGAATGAATCTGGTATTTATTGACGGGACATGAGAGGAGAAGTTGTGGGTACATCATGCCCAAGCCCAGTGATACACAAAGTGATCGAGAACCAAGGAGGACATAGGAATTTTCGGGAAATGGCATATACTGACATTTAATATGAATCTTGCATTTCATGACTTAAAACCGCTTCGGATAAAAGGAAGACTGATAGAGACAAGTTAAATTTCCTTTTAGATGCCTTGCTAGCGGCAAGTTTGCTTCAACTAAACGCAGTCAATCGATGACCGATTGTATGTACATTGTAGAGATTTCCCGTTTATTGATACTGATCCCAGCTTGATTTTGTATGCAGGTAGCAATCGCTCATTTATAAATTTTTGATAAAAATGCATAAATCAAGATTTCAATATATTTTTTTAATAGAAGCTGTTACTTTCATACCTCAAGCGATCTTCAGACAATGTATTAGTCGTCTTTGCCCGACGTCCATATATAGGCCAATGGGGCATATGGAAAATGGGGGCAGAAAAAAAACTGGTCCTTCGCAGTTCTTTTATTTATGTCTAATGTGTCAAATTATGTCTACTCCTGACGTTGTCTGTGTTTAATTTATTTATTTTTATTTACGCATTTATTTTTTATTTCTATTTTAATTATTTATTTTGTACACTTCCTTCGGTTCAAAATTTTGGCATTTGAAATAAAGTTTATTATATGTCGGTAATCAAATATTGTTTAATCTTAGGGGCGTGATAATGTAGGAAAACAAATTCCTCGGGATCTCCAATACTGAGTAATCTTCCCACACACATATTGCAAGTTTTAAACACACACACACACACACATGCATGCATATTGGGTGTAGTTGGACAATAATTTTTCATTTATACAAGTTTGATCAAAGACCAACTAAAATTCATTGTTAAGGATTTTATATATATAATTTCGGTCCATTTTCTTGTTTTTCAGTATATATTTACATATTTAAATATAAGTTGACCAGTATCTGAGTACTTTCTAATTCCATAGGCCATTATGAGAGAGTTTTGTTTTTGGAACAAATATCGCGTTTTTACGTGACAGTTCGTGTTATTGCGACGTTCTTTTTTATTATTATTATGAAATCCATTTGATATTTTATTGATATTGGGTTGTTTTTTTATGATTAATGCTTCTAACAATTTGTAGTCGTTTTTACAGTTTATGATATAGTAGGCATATATATGTATTAGTAGTAATATATATATATAAAGCATGATGTTTCTTATAGATCAATGTTTACTTCATTTTTGCTGTTTACCTGTTTTATTAAATTCACTTCTATCATTTCACTGTATCTTATTTTACAAGATGAATGCGCGAAGAAACTATTAATATCGAAATTCAAATTCTAATAACAGTTATGTCTGGCTTTGAATAGAAATCAGCTACGTTACTACAAATGGCAAACTGATATGAGTTAAAAGTGATCAGTTGACAAATTTTAAAAGATTTTTAATAATATGGTGCGTGTGATTTATTTATAAATTAATAAATATCTAGAAACATCAATAAATCCGTAGACTAATGATAAAGAAAGAATTTGTTTTAATTTTTCAGATACAAATATTTATTTTTCAACATAATATCCTCTCTTGTCAATGCACTTCATTCAGTGATCAAGTATCTGAATACTGATTTGTAGAAGCGGACTGTCGGTTTTGACCTCAGTCTATTTTATATTTACATACCTAATATTGAGCACTTTTACCCATAAATATAGCATACCATAACACTATTTTTTATCGTGTGTGTGTGAAAGTGAAAGAGTGTAGGGTAATGAATATATAGATAGAAAGATTTGGGTTTACGAATATAATAGAGAGAGGTGATATATATATATATATATATATGTGTGTGTGTATTGCAAACGCAAAATGGTCGTTTGTTTCACATTGTTGGAATCCTGGGGAATAAAATATTCACTCCACCCAATAAACAAATAAATTAACCAAAAGTCATTTTTTCTTTGTCTTTTTTTTTATTTCATTCCCAGATGTGAAAGGAATGTGAAATAATGCGTTAGTGCTGATGGGTGGGGTCTGCCCTCAGGACTTTGGTGATGTAGGTAGTTGGGGC
Organism: Acanthosepion pharaonis; assembly: GCA_903632075.3. Classification (NCBI taxonomy): domain Eukaryota; kingdom Metazoa; phylum Mollusca; class Cephalopoda; order Sepiida; family Sepiidae; genus Acanthosepion; species Acanthosepion pharaonis. The sequence continues at coordinate 1,989,639 of CAHIKZ030000479.1, forward strand.
ATGCATTGGGGAAGACAGGATCAAAAATTGAACGGAACATGGTTACATCAAAAGAAATCTTTTGGTTTGACATTCACTCACTACAAGGGTGGGTCTACCTTCTAAGTTACTGAAGGCGTCAGGTCAAGTTGTCCACTTATGCATCTCTTCCATCATTCTCTGAATCGGGTTAGCAAATCCTGTCTTGGTCACTGATTCACAAGACAAAGAAAAGGGTCATTATTAAAGGCTGTAGGTGGGTCATAAATATTTCAGTGACTCGAACGCTTTGCTTAGTTCCAGCTGAACTTGGTAAAATTTCTTGGATTGTTCAGTGACTACTTTAAAACACCTACCATCATTGTCGTCGTTTTCTCGACGCTTATATCATCACGCACTTTGTGTTTCTGCGGATATGTGAGGAAGATAACGGTTAACCTTAGACTTGTACAGGTTAAGATTTTAGTGTTCGGGGAAGTATTCCCTTGAGAGTCGGTTCCACAAAACAGCGGTACGTGGGAAGAAGCTGCTCGAGTGGAACTCGATTTCACGAATGGAATACGAAAGGAATGACGGTGGTTCGCTACAATGTGTGTAGCATGGCGAGCCATAGCCGTGAAGGTTAGAAGTGGTTGAATTAATGAATATAGTTCATCTGAGGACTTTCCATGGAAATAGCCAAAGAGCAGTGAGAGGCTTACGACGTTTTCTCTGTGAAAAAGGGATTTTAGATGGAAAATAATTTATCACCGACAAGAACGCTTTTGAGCTCTTATTGAGACTGGAAAGTAAAAACTGGACAGTTTCTTCTCATATACGGCAAGGATACATTTTATTTTGCCTGATATGTCTCTTGTAAATGTAGAGGATAGCAGGAGTCAGGAACGATATACGGAACCGATTCTTTTCCCAGCATCTTTAGCGATAGGTCGTATGTATGAGTTCCGATTGAAGTCTAGGTTGAGTTTAAGCCCCCAAAGAGGCGCTCAAAACACGGAGCCTCCCTGAGGGAACATCCGTTCATCGTGATTAGTGGGAAAGAAAAAAATCTGAGTTTGCTGATGTTACTCAGATCTACGATAAAAACGAGTCTTCAATTCGGCACAAAACTTTGTTAATTTTTTGATATACTTGTTTTTTTTTCCTATTAATTAATAAATTCGGGTATTTAGTATGCATGTATAGGGAAAAAAACGAGTATATATATTGTACGGTACTCTCCGTGGTTTCAGGCATTCGCTGGTGGATTTGTTGGAACATATATTCCTATAAGACGAGGGGGACTACTACAACACATAACAACGCTGTAAACATAACAGCTAATTCGACATATAATATTTCTAACGTTCAAGACTCAACCCGAAGTGATAAGATTCGACAGTATAATTTGTCGTCGAAAAAAACTTAAAGAGCTATAAATAACATAGAAGAGATGATGATGTCAACCTAAACGAATTTGGTGTTAGTTTAAAAAAAAAAAACTCTCTTTTGCTTTGGGACACCATAAAGAAAACATTTTTGATATTACTTTGATATTGGTACGACCTGTTATCAAAAAGGGAAAAGGAATTGAAAGATCTCCAAGTTGGAATTTCAATTCCATTTTATTTTTTAAATTAACTCTAGCTGTACCATCAAACTCTGATACTAGTATGGCATTTTCATATTATTTCTGCTTCACCTTTTAACACTCAAAACCATCAGTCCCATGACCAGGTGTGGTGGTAGGATTACTCCACACCTGAACACTTGACCAGCTACTTCTATACATCTCGGTTGCATGTCAATGTCTAAGTCTCTTAGAATGATCTTCCAGTCAACTCAGTTACATTGTCAAACTATTTTCCCTCTGTCTACATTTTCATTTGCCTACGATGGAACCTTGTAGGATAAAAAGAGCAAGAATGTTGTCCACACCATTTCATAGCAATGAAAACAATGTTGTCCATACCATTTCATAGCAATGAAAACAATGTTGTCCATACCATTTCAACTTTGCTTTCTTGACGTTGAATACGAGGTCTTCCAACGGGTCTACTTCTTGCTGACGGTTTTTCTCATGCTCTGTCATTTATGATGCAAAACTCAAAATCGTCTGTGTGTGCGTTTTTTTTTTCTTTTTTTTTATTGTTTGTTTGTTTTAGTACGAGTATCAGTACTTGAATCCTTCGATCAAAAGGTATAAGGTACAGAAAAAGTTTGATATTTTTATGCCTAAGGTATGTTAAGGCATTGGTATGTGTTCGCCACGGCGAAAAAGAAACGAGTTTCTCTTTTTGTCATCACGAAATCGTGTGTGGAGTCAGTCAAGCAATTCGCCACCCTTGAACCCTTTATTTCGTCCATCGGGTAGATTGTTCTAGTTCCACGTACCATGCCTCAAGGACACATGACCCAGTGGATAAAAGCATTGGTTGAATCCAGTTACTTGACCCAAAGAGTCGTGAGTTCAATACCTGGCTACAAAACCTCGGAGAGTTGAGTTAAAAGGAGCGATAACTAATATTGAGACATACTGAGGCATGGTACGTGGAACTAGAACCATCTACCCTGGTGGACGAAATAAAGGGTTCAATTCGAAATTCCAATCACCCCAAATAGGCCTGAGCGTACAATGGCTGAAACGCCGTGAATATGGCAACGAGGATGAGGACAACAGTCAGAACAATGTAAATAGTGTAAAAGTTACCTCATCTCAGAAATACAGTCAGATATCTTACCCATATTTTTTTTACAGTAAAGTTGCCCCTGTATATGGCTCGGAGCCACACAAGGTAGAGTCTTACGATAACAGACAATTTGTGCGGATAGGAGGGAAGATAACGGTTAATCCTAGACTTGAACAGATTAAAATTGTAGTGATCGGGAAACATCCTGTTGGGAGTCGATTCCACAGGGCAATGGTTCGCGGGAAGAAGCTGTTTGAGTGACACTTACTTCTCATCGATGGAATACAGAGAGAATGTGGGTGGTTTGCTAGTATGTAAGTGACATGGTGTATCCTTGCCATGATGATTTGAACTGGCGGAACCAGGGAATATAGTTCGTCCGAGATATGATTTGATTGTAGTAGTGAATGCGTGTGAAGTGACCACACTTTTCAAAAGAACTGAAGACAGAACTGGAACACATAATATGCATTACATTTCCCAAGCGGCCTTCTTCAGGTTCAAAGTTGCTTTTCTTTTAAACTGGTCGCCAATCCAAGGCAACTATTTCCTACTATATAACTCTTAGCTAGGAGAAGAAATCCATCCCTTTCCCAAGGGTACTTTGGCGAATGTGAATGTAACGAACTTGATTGGAATTCGAACTCGGCCCGCTGATTTCTCGTTTTGAACCGCTAACCATTACTTCTCCGGAACAAAATCTACATTAACGCAACAAAACATAATTTACGATAAATATTGAAAGACCTTAAACTGTCTCATTATATAAATTAGATTTTAACTAATTTCAACTCAGAATTTTTTATTTTATTTATTCAATGTTTACATATCCCACATTGCTTAAGTAATAATTTAGTAAGAAGAAAGGTTAAGCTTAAATAGCCTGGTCGTATATTAATTGCAAGAAACACAGAAGTCACGGTAACTGAGTTGATCGTCATTAGAACTGTTTCGACGTGATGGCACACAGCAGATCAGTATGGTTTCTCATCTTCAGGATGCCTGATTATTGCCGAGCATGCCATCTGCTCGGACGCATTTATATTTCTCCAACACCCACAGAGCCAACTTGGCAGGATATGTAGCAGACAAAACCGGTAAGACAGCTAATTCAGGTTATTCCACTCGGTTCGGACATCGTTTATCGCCATTTCTGATTTTTCCTCTTCAATTTAGCAAAGAGAAGTGCCTGATGTATCCGCCTCCGGAATATTTCTAGAATGCAGGACTATTAATCCACTTACAATTTCTGGCATGATTAATGTAACTCTTATCGCTGCGGAAAGTGGAGTCGGCGAAGCGAATTCAAATCCCGGCCTAGTTTGTTGCGTTTACTATCGCACTTATTCCCTGAAGAGACTCTGTAAAACCATGATTGCTTACGTTCTAAAGGGATATGGTAACTTTTTAAAAAAATCAGCCAACGACTTCGATCTGATATCACTTTGACTGGTGAGTTTGTAGGGAATGCTAAAATGTTTTCAGATCCAAAAAGCTCATTATTATGATAAATTCCCACACACGCGCGCGCGCAAAGGATTAGGCTCTTCTTCAGTGTAATTGGTTTTTGAATATCATTAACAACCAGTTTATACATTCTGCTCAAACAACTTTGTTTTTTTCCCCACACATGACTCCGTCTTAACGTACAAACAACATTTAAAAGTAGAATAAAAAACACGACTACAAATGTCTATAATCAGTTTTTGTTACGAATTAAGTTCTTGAAATTTGATAACGATTAAGTGAATAGCCAAAAGTGCTCGATTAATAATTATTTGACGACCCTTTTGTTCACACTCACGGAAAGCGAAACATTATAGATAATATTTTAAAATATGTCTGTAGTCTTTAATCAAATAATAGTTTGTATAAGTATACAAAGCGAAAGGATGTTACAAGATAAAAAGGTTGTTTTTGCATATGTATCTGAATTATTTCAGTTTAAGTCGAGACTATCTTTTTCTAGTATGTGGCAACAAAGGCATCTGATCAGAGTAAGACTGTTCAATATTGACAGAAAACAGGCAGAAGAACTATTTAGAGCAGCACAAAATGGAGACAGATAGAGAGGGTTCCCAAATAAGCTTAAAGCCCACGAAAGGTTAGATATTTTTATACTCACGTATTAACTGTCAAAATTATGGAATTATGTATACATGTTTGATTAGAAGTAGAGTGCAATAGTGTGTACTCTGAAAAGTATTCCATGTACACACATATACATACATTGCGTTACACACACACACACACACATAGACTATATATATATATATATATATATATATATATATATATATATATATATATATATATATATATATAAAATATATATATATATATATATATATATATATATATATATATATATATATATATAAAATATATATATATATATATATATATATAAAAATATATATATATATATATATATATATATATATATATATATATATATATATAATATATAAATATATATATATATATATATATATATATATATATATATATATATATATATATATATATATATATATATATATATATATATATATATATATATACATAAATTGTCGTCTAAATTACGCAAAAATGAAAATAGCACTGACATCTTATTTTAACAGATATTTAATAAAATTACACAAAAATATCTTGAAATACTAAAGAGTAAATTTATTAAATAAAAACGCCTTTGGCTTCAACCACGACCTCCAGACAGCATCGGAATCGCTATAACTCTTCTGGACGATCTTCTTGTTTAAGTTGGTGAATGCTGCCATAATCCTTACCTTCAGTTCATCTTTAGTCTTACAAGGAGTTTTGTTTTGTTTTGTTTTTTTTTTTTGGGGGGGGGTTGTCTCTCGCTCAACTGCGCCTCACACATAATAATCAAGGGGTTGCAGTTTGGAGTTAGGTGGCTAGATGTAAGGTGTGATGCGGTCACAGAAATTGTCTGACAGACATGACTGGGTTCTCCTGATTATGTGGCATGGTACAGTCCTGTAGCCAGACATAGTGTCTTCTAGCAGCCACCCTCTTGTCCCAGATCAGCATTACCCACTCAAGGCACTTGATGTAGGCCTCGGGGTTGAGTCTGAGGCTTTCACCAACATATTCGGGAGTTCTTTTCTTATCAGAACGATCAGAGTGAGTTTTCCGAGCTACCGTACCTTCGTAATCACTATTAGGCTAATCCAACTCTTTCCGAATCCTCTGCACTGTCCACAGATTGGCTATGGATGAGTATTGCAAATGTTTTTACTATAGAAAAGCATTGTATATAATTTTACTACAGGAAAGCATTGTAAATGATTTTATATGTGTCGCTGATAGTCGAGATATATAATATAAATGTAGGTTTAATGGTCTGAATACAGGAAAATATTACAAATGATTTTACAATAAGAAAGCATTGAAAATTATTTTACGTTAAAAATGCATTTAAAAACAGGGATTTTCAGTGTCAAGAATTAATGCAGTTAATTACTGTCAAACAGTATAGGGCTGTTAAAATGTTTGATTTATATTCCACGTAATAGTAAGGACAAAAAAAAAAATGTAACCAAAAATCCTCTAACAGCAAACAAAAACTTAAGTTTTTGGGGGGTTTTTTTTTAAATAATTGAGTGGTTTTAAATTTTGCAAAACTCGTTTCAGCTGTTACCGAATTCGCCAGAAAGACAAAAACACACCTTGAAGAACTTGACACACTTATCTCATGTGGAAATCTCTCTGCGCACCTCTGACATATCGTCACCGTTTTTGTTGTCAAGCATTATCGAAAATAATGAGGACGTACCTCATCCTAAACGACTTGACCAAATCAGAAAACATAATCATACGAAGTGAATCACGCTGACACATTTACCACCCACGTATAATCTAAATAAATAAACGGGAAAGTGGGTATCTGTATTTAAGTGAGGTCATTTGATCTTCAACAATTGTAACTGGAAAAACACAAAACATTTTTCTTTGAAACCTGCTTGAGTTTTGGTTTGTTTTACGGCTTATCAACCTATTGTGTCATTTTATGCCGATATTTTCTAAACAAACCCTTGTATTTAAACAGTAAACAAATTCATGTTAAATAGTCAGGCTGTTGTTAGTTATGTTTATTTGTTAAAATTATATTTTTAAAATCAGTTTCATATTTTTTTAATGTTGCATTGATTGTCATTTTGCTATAAAAATGTATTGTTGCTCATTTTATTGTACAAATGTACTCTTGATTTTTGTTTGGTGGTTCACTGTTTGCCCATAACTCGGACCTTAACTGGTGCTACCACTCTATTGAGTTTAGTGTTGTCTCTTTTGTGAGTTGTTTATTTTTTCTATCTTGACTTTGAATTTCAGAAGTCTCAAATTTATAGCTGCTCAATCCACTCTTTCCAGCCTTGACAGAGTTCAGAAGCGTTTACATGGCTTTGTGAATGACGAATTATTTTCCACCCTTTTCCCCAGTTGAAACGTTTCAAGCCTCTCCCTCCTCTGAGAAACGAGTTCGAAGTTCCAGTCCGTTTTGGAAATTTATGAATTCATTTGCCCCAGCTATGGGTTAAATAGTAGGACTTGTATCAACTGAAAACGACCTACATTCCTTAGTTGTACCATTTTAGACTTGTACCAAAAATCGCCATGCTACGTCTACAGGGTTGAATCATCATCACTACCATCGCATTCGGACAAATTCTTCCCAAGAACCGGTTCTTTATGGGACATACTACCGAGGAGATGCTTCCCCGATCACTACAATCGTAACCTTTTCAAGTTTAGGGTCATCCGTTATCTACACACAGAAACCTCAGTCAGTGGTGTTGTATGAGCATAAGAAAAGTCAAGTGCAAGTCATGAGGTTATGTAGGAAAGATAACGTTTAACCTTAGACATGAAGAGAGATCAAGAATGTAGTGATCGGAAAAGCATCCTGCTGAAAGTTTGTTCCACAAAGCAGAAGTCCTTGAGAAAGAAATGGAATTTACTTCTTATTAATGGAGTATTAAGGAAATGAGGATTATTCAAACTTTTATACAAGGTATGGCGTGTCTAAGCTGCAAAAATCAGGGCTGGTGGAAATTAAGGAATGTAGCTCATCAGAACACTTGCCATGGAAACAACGATAGAGTAGAGAGCGTTTTACGCCTTTTCGTCTGTGGGAAAAGGCTAGTAGGGTGGAAAACAGTTCATGACTCACAAGGCCGCGCTGACGCTACATAAATATATATATGTGTGTGTGTGTGTGTTTCACTATAAGATTTCGGGGAGAGGGGAACATGAATCCATCCCTTTCCAGTTATTTTACTGAGAGCTAATGCTCTGGGTTATTTTCGTCATAACCTCTTGTTTTATCTTATTTATGCTGATTGGATGGTTGGAAAAAGTGTACCTGCATATAGGCGAGGTTTATTTAGCGTCATTAACTTTCAATTGATTATTTATATATTTATTTATTGCTTATTATTTTATATATTTATATATTTCTTGAATTTATTTTGTTTTATTTCGGGTAATCTCCATTTGTTTTAAGTTTCGGTATTTGAAATAATGATTATTAGATTTAAGTTTTTTGTTTTATTTAAACGTTCTGCTTATAATGTGGTTGTAGGTAAACTAGTAAAAATTTGTTTTCGTGTCTATATTTGGAAATGAGCTCTGATCTTTTGTTTGGGATTTTATCTAGGTTGAAAACGTAATTATTGCTATTTTCTCTTCGACAGAAAAGTCTGCATGGTTTTGAGGTGTTGTTGTAAACTAGTGTTTTTCTTATACTACATGTTAATTTTAGTGTGCTGTGGTTTGTAATCTTGAGTTGGCCATATATGCTTTGAGAGGCTTTGATAGAGTTGTGCGAATTGCACACTTTTGGAAAATAAGAAAAGAAGGGCTAGCTTACAACACCTTAAAACAGGGCTGGAACTTTCCCTAATTGACTTGTATATGCGTGCGCACACGTGTGTGTGTATGTGCGCGCGCGCGTGTGTGTCTAATATAATAATTCTGTGACCTAGTAAATTATAAAGCTACTAATATTGAAATCTACATGAGATTCCATTTTCCGTACTTTTAACCAGTATATAAAGGGCTCAGGTCATATAAATAATATATATATATATATATATATATATATATATATATATATATATATATATATATACTAGCAGCATGGCCCGGCGTTGCCCGTGTTTGATAGAAAAATAGTACGACTAATACAGCAATCGCTATCACTTGACTTACCCTTCCTTGCCTTTAGAGGAGTGCCCTTGCCGTGCTGATGTTGTTACATTCCTTACTTCTTGCCTATCTCACACTGCCAACTTTTTCTAAGCTCTATAGTAAACATTAAATCTGTTACGAAAAAAGAACTAAACAAAATAAACACAATACGATCAGCTTTAAAAAAACGGAAAAAACATTTTTAAGGGTTGACCGATTGTCGATTTGCACTCTCTTTGGGGGAGGGGGCACTCAGAGTTGAAACTTCACAGGATGACTCCCGATGGCCTCTTCATAAATCCGCTCGGTTTTCGCTAAAAACTGACATGCGGTTCATACGCAACCTGGGCGTATCGGCTTTGGGGTTTTATCGATTTTCCGCGCTGTTTAGGGGCCCGTGGTCATGAAACTTCTGGACAACGCTTCTAAAGGTAGACTCTAAGAGGGTGTCAAATTTGGTTGAAAATGCGATCATTCCTTCTGTAAGCAGAATTTTTTCGATTATCGATTTTTTTCGAACCTGATTCCGAACTCAAATTTGCAAATTTGTGTTGAAAACCGCATCGAAATCGGATGAGAAATACGGCCTGGGGAGGTGACAACGCCCACGACAGACACACAGACAGACAACATGAGAAACATGGATAGTATATACACTTGTATATATATATATATATATATATATATATATATATATATATATATATATATATATATATATATATATATATATATATATATATATATGTGTATATATATATATATAATATGTATATATATGTGTATATATATATATATATATATATATATATATATATACATATATATGTATACTAGCAGTAGAGCCCGGCGTTGCTCGGGGATGTAACAGTAAGAGATAGATCAAGTATCGACCATCATAAAGACTGAAAAATAAAATTGACAAAGATTATTGTTTATGGACACACATGTCTTAATTATTTATTTTTTTACGAATTGGTCAAACCCAAACTCAAACAAAAACATTCTTTTCAATCGTTATGAGTCTACCGATTGAATTTTATTATAAACAATTGTCTTGTAAATGGAACTTTTAAAGCATTCTGAATGTAAAAATAAAGAAAAAGTGTGCAAGGCAATAAGAAACACTATCTGCCAAAAAAAAGTGAAGTTTTGTTGAAATCGGTTGAAAAATCTAGGAAATCCGATCCCATATATAAATGAACACACACACACACACACACACAACCTGGGTTTTATAATAAGTATAACTCGATATGAGATGTCCCCCTTTCATTCTGGCGACAGAATCGTGTTTTCAAATTGATTTTGTGGAAAAACAATTGTGTTTTTCCAATTTTTCGCAAGGTAATTTTATGCAGTCCTGTGAAGTTTTGTTGAAATTGGTTGAAAAATGTAGGAAATCCGATCCAATATATATAAACGTACAGACACACACACAATCTGCATTTTATAATAAGTAAGATATATACATATATATATATATATATATATATATATATATATATATATATATATATATATATATAAATTATAAATATATAAATTCGCTTGAAGATGAAATGGAACTAATGCTTTTAATTTAATTGCAAAATTAAATTCGGCGTTTTTAGCTTCTGTTTTGAAACATGGTTGGAACTGTGTAGCGAAAAAAAAACCATATTTTAAATCAATTAATTTATAATATTAATGCTCTGTAAATTTACATTGAGCACTATTTTGTAAAAATAAAAATATCTATAAGAACACCGGATTTTATATCTTACTGCTCTTTCTTTTCATATATATATATATATATATGTATAAATTATACAAGCGGGAATGCCGAAATGTTCTCGGATCGACCATATATTTTTAAGTGATGTTTGGTCAAATTTTGTTAAGTAAATCGGTTTTAGAAATTTTTAGCACCCCCTGCATCATCGATATATATATATATATATATATATATATATATATATATATATAACGCATTGCAGCATAAATAAACTTATGGAGAAGGTGATGACATTTGCAAATCTATTTTATCCCCGTGACTGGACGTGTTCAGTAGGAATATAGTTTATCTACGAACATAGATAAATAACTTTATTGTTTGCTTATCGGTCTGTCCATCTGCAAGCAGTCGCTACTCAGTCTGTCATCTGCTGCTTTTATTATTATTAATTTTTTGAGACAGAACTCGTTCTACGTGTCAATTACACCACTGAATTGGGCGTCCTGACGAGAATGACGAAAATGTTAATTTTGTACAAACATGTATCACAGTCAGGCATAGCAGTTATTTAGTTCACAAACGTCTGTGCTCATCTTTATTTTCCGTGTCCGGTAAGTTCACCAAAAGGAAGTTCACCACGGGAATAGTTCACTGTAAAGAAAAAAATTAAACATTTTTGATGGGTTTTAATTTTGTTGATTAACGTATCTAAAATATTTTTAAAATAGAGTAAAAGTAAATAACTGACAATATGCGTTTTATTTTAATTAATTTAATAATTAAAACTTGGGTTTCTAATAACTGATATTAGGCGATATCCCTCTCAAGTAATTAGGAATATAAATTGTTCCTCCCTCGTGTCGTAATTTATTTTTTTTTTTGTTTAGTTTTGCTTTGATTTTATGTGGTTTTAATTTCTTCCGTTATGCTCATTTCAGTCTGTTTAACCAATATGGAAATTTCTAGATTTATATTATATATATATATTAATTATAAAATCTAATGAATTTATATGATGAACTTTTCTCGCACTGATTTGATGGTGGTGAACTTATGTGTAAATTTCATTTTCATCTACTCAGATTCGCAATTGTTTACACACCAAATAGACGTCCTATTTTTATTTATTAAACACTTTGTATTATGTATAACGACCTGCGCATTCGAGAAATCTTAGTAATGAAAGTGTCTTCCCTGGAAGAGATCGAACCTGTGTTCTTCTTTTTAGGGGAAAACACTGTTTGATCCAGTGTGCTCTACCACTCACCTACGAAAAACGGCATACTAAACAAAGTTCTATTTCGTCATTTTTTTTCCAAAGGAGAGCACATCCTCTTCACTCGAATTATTTTCTCGAAAACTTCATACCAATAGGTGTTCAATGTTTAATAAAACTTCATACTGATAGGTGTTTAATGAATGAAAATTGCTTTGTTTACGTTTGTCTGGCTGTTCATATGTCTATACATCTTACTTGAATAAGAAATGAAGTAACAAACATGAAAAATAGCTAAAATCTTACATACAAGTGAAAGAACCAGATGGCGTTATGGATATTCCATGAGATCCGCGTTCGAATCTCACTATGGTCGATCAGGAAGATGACTTTTTGAGGTTATCGAATCCCAGCGTGTGGCACCTCTGGAGAGTGTCTAAAATCCATACCAGTGGTTGCCTTGGAAATAAACGGAATTGGTTGTACTAGCACGAAGTTACAAATCCTTTTTCAAATTTTTTATCATACCAGATGATACGCCCTCTCCCAGAAACTGCAAATATGATCTGCTCAGAGTAGGTACGGTATAAATCACAAATGGGTTCTATAGATGCTGAACAAACACCAATATACTTGAGCAGGTGTCTGCAACAGGGATTGCCTAGCCGCCCTAACAGACATGGCTTACTCGGATATGAATAGCCAGCGTTCATACAGATCGATTTAATCTGCTAAACAGAATAAGATATGCCCAATTTTACTGCAATTAAAACCTCTGGAAGAAAACAAAGCCTTTTTTTACTATTTTGCTCTCTATCCATAAACATTTTAACGTCTTGTAATTTTTAGGCATTTCCATTCAAAACTGCCTTTCAATCTTTCCTTCATTCTTTTTGGTACCTAACCAACAAGTATCTCTTCCATTCTCTCGTCTCCAGCCCTTCTCCTTTACAGTCATGTATATTTATTTTTCCTTTCGCCTGGTTTTGTTATACGGCCTTCTTACCTTCAGTATTCCCTCTTTCACTTTTCTCCTCCTCCGCTCTTCCCAATTCCTTTCCACTTCTCTTCTGGGTTTCTCGACCAGAAAGTAACAAATGACTGAAATAATATAGATTATTTGAAACAACACTGTGACTATTGAACAAAACTGCTTGTCTTACAATTTTTACACAAACGCGAAAAGCTCGACTGCAATAAACATGTGAAACACTTCAATATTCTTCAAAATTTTCCGCAGGCCTGAACTCGATATTCCCAGTCAAAATTTTTTTTTTTTTTTTACAGTGTAAAACTGTTTCATATATAAGTGGAGATTGAAGTCAACATTCAGAGGCGAATGAAACACTGTCGCCTTTGGGGTTGACTTCAATGTCCGCTTTTATATTTACATAAATAATTGATATTGAGTACATTAACCCATAAATGTAGCATACTTTAAAACTATATTTTATCATATATATATATATATATATATATAGAGAGAGAGAGAGAGAGATTATTTTCATTTTATTCTCTTTTCTACTTTGATTTATATCCTCATAAAAAATGTGGCACATTAACATAATAAGGACAATTACTCAGCATCGTCCTCATTTTTCTTCTTGCGCCAGGCTATGACATACCTATGATTAAATTGCTTTACTATAATCAATCTGCTCCACCCATCAACATTCCGTCTTTGTTTATTTTTTATTTATTTATTTTTTTTTTGTTTCTTACTGCCACTCCCTTTATTCAAATAATCAATAGGACTAACAATTGTATAGAGACCTTTTTATCGGTTGCACCTGTCAATGGCCTTGCCACAAGACCACTTATACCCAACACACACTTTTAATCAAAAAACCACAATGGTAATAAGTGCTTAGGATCTGTTTACGTCTCCTCTGCGGGATTACGCGGTCCTGCTAACAGCAATTTCATTATTTATTTGGCTTTACCAGAATTGTGGCCCGCTTGGCTATTCATACTTTTAAAAGATTAAGAATTCCATTCAAGAGTGTAATGAAATTTATCAAACCCAGAGCATTCAAGACGTGTGACAAGGTAGGAAAATAAGATGAAGGATGAAATTTTTTATTTCTCTTCTCTGTCCCCCTTTTGTTACATCCTCTTCTTCCTCTTTATTCTTCTTCTCCCTCCTTATCCTTCTTTCTTTTCCTTTTTTTTTCATGCTTTCTTCTTCTTCTTCTTCTTCTTTATCCTTTCTTTTTCTTTATCCTTTCTTTTTCTTCATCTTTCTCTTCTTTTGGTTCTTTAGCCTTCTCTTCTTTCTCTTTCTTCTTTTCTTCTTTTCTTTTTATCTTTGGTATAAACAAGGACTACAATAGATAACTGGTTAATACGAAATGATGAGATAGGTAAACAGATGTGAACAAACTGAAACAAGTCGATAGAAAACCCGGATTTTAATTTTTATAGCAGGCAGGCCTTGCTCACTTGGAAGATTAGTGAAGTGGGTTGAGCCGAAAACATTTCATCATCCATTTGTATAGACTCTCAGGCAAAATCAAATTGCAGAACTTGGAAGGACGGTGACGATTTTTGACCTGGCTACAGTATGTTCATGATAGGGAGTACTAGCTCACCTACAACCCTTCTTTTATTTTGTTAACATGAGCAAGGAGCGTAGAATAATGTATCACAGGATGGCATCCGCCATCTGTCCGATCGTATGCATGTGAGTGTACATGCCTAAGTTAACGCCCAAGGAAGATATACAGTCTATTATCATGGTGTCTGGGTGCTGTTGATAATCATCGGACGAATGTAATGTTTGTGTTGAGTGTAATTGTATATGTGTATGAAATGGAGGGGAATATGAAAGCCTTTTTAACTTTGAATTCATTTTCCTAACATCGTTCTGATATATAAAAAATTATATAGCATCTTCTATCTCTCTCTCTCTCTCTCTCTCTCTCTCTCTCTATATATATATATATATATATATATATATATAGAGAGAGAGAGAGAGAGAATACATATAGAAAAGAATATGTGTATGTATATATAGTGCTGTGCAAAGGTAAGTGAACGCATAAGATAATATTTTTTTTTTAAATTGTCTCTTTTTTCCAGATAAACAACAAAACTTAATTAAACTATATATTCATTAAGAAAAACCTTTTATTAAACGAATTATAACCGCTTTCAAAAAATGTTATCAAGCTGGAATAAAAATATTGTGTCAAAGTAAATGAACCTTTACTTTTACACTCTGTATTTTCGTTTTACATGTTTGCCACTGCAAATACTTTTGGCGCAAGTGTAAAAATCAAAATGATACGTGTTAATTTTAATAAGATTCGATGTGGCACTCTCGAGAATTTTCCGTCTAAGTAAATTAATTTCTCTTTTAATAAGTGTAACATTTTTGCTCTTGTTTACTTGTTACAAAATAAAAGAGGACGAAACGCGTCGGCTAAGATAAGCTTTCCTTCTGTCTTTATTCATATTTTCCTTTTACAGATATACTCTATCTGAAATTTTACACATTAGCACACACACGCATATATATATATATATATATATATACTCAGTAGTATATATATAAAGAGAATAGATAACTTAAAATATGTAGCCCTTATCATTTACATGAAGAATAATGCATTGAAATACATGTAAACACTTCTAATATTCAAATTATTTCATATATAACGCAGAGAGAAGCTCACAAAATCCAGAAACAAAACAGAAAATAGCATAAATAATCCAGATAGATAGATTGGTATATCATATCTTATACACACACACATATATATTTATCTACCATATATATATATATATATATATATATATATATATATATATTCGACTCTCTCGTCGAATTCGACGTATGAGAGTCAAGCAGATCAGTTCCGATACCAGCACATGAGATTTGATTATAGTGGTAAAGGTTTTGTGTAGAACCATCCACACTTTTTGAAGGGCCGAATACAGAGACCTGATGCACTACGTACCACAAGGTCCCCAAACGACACTCAGCAGATTTTGAATTCAGAGTTGTCCTTCTCCAAGGCTATAGAACCTAGTTTATCCTGCTATTTACCCATAGCTGGGGAGAGAAGAGGATTCATACTTTTCCCAAGGGTATTAGCGCCGTAAGTGAATGCAATGGATCCGAGTGGAATTCGAACGAACTCGGCTCTCCGATTCCTCAATCCAAGCCGGTATCCATTACTCCACTGTGCTTCATATATATATATATATATAAAGCGCATACATATATTTATTTATTTACCAGCACACATACTTACACATATAACCATTTCACGCCAAACAATGCAATAAAGCCACTAAGACTCAAGGGTCATTAGCGAAAGTGAAGAAAACCGAGAAAACGTTACTCTGAAGAAAAGACAACAAAAAGAACAGAAACCAAGAAGACAGAAGATAACTATATATATATATATATATATATATATATATATATATATATATATATATATATATATATATATATATATATAATTTAAAAACATGCATATTTAAGTTATTTCCACAAAAAGGCAAAAACGTAAACTATAAAAAGCAGACGTAAACTATTTCTACCTACATTTAAAATAAATATGTCCAGCTTCATCGTCGCCCGGATGTCAGCAATATACGCTTGTTTCCGGAGGAAATATTCAGAGATTGACCGACAGTGGAAGTAAAATTCAACTTTTGACGCTAACATCGATTCCCACGCATTAGTATAGTATAACAAGAGTTTGCTTGGTCAATACCAAACCGATTACTGTTTTAAGGGTCTGGCTTTAACATTAGTGTTTTACTCTAAAACGTAGTCTCCTTTTGTATTCATTGCACATCAAACAATACGGCAGAACTCCTCTATATTGTACTTTCCTTCGTCTATTCCTACGCATTCATTTTATTTTAGCAGTCTTGCTAATCTCCAGGCGAATAACTCATTGCGCCTTCTTAGTCTCATGAATCAATTCCTAGGAAAGTTGGTCCATTGTGTAGTGGCAAATAATTTTTCTCGCTAGAATCCATCTTGCAGATTTATAAATCTACCATCCGTACGTGCATTGAATATTGCTGCCACATCTGGTCTGGTACTCCTGCTATACATCGTGAGATTCTCGATAAAATCCAATGAAGAGTGTAATGTTATCGGTTCTGACCTGGCATCTTGATTTTAGTTGTTTTCGAACCACTGTGACATAGCTTCCCTGTGTCTTTTCTATAAGTATTTTCATGGTAATTGTTCTAAAGAGCTTTCCTCCTTGGTATGTCAATCGCATGAATTTAAGCGTGCTACTAGATTGACAACTCAGTCTCATCGTTTTACTGTTAAAATATCTAGTGGTAAACGTAGGTTCGATTCTAATAGTTTCTTTTCTCGCCAGTGGAACACACTCTCGCTTCCATTCCATCTACAATATTCAAAAGCTTAAACGCAACACCAATCACCATCTTCTGTCTTCCTGAAACATGTTCTTTTATTGTCTTTTTTCCTTTTCTTTCACTCTTAGTAACCTCTTAGTGGCTTGGGTGAAATGATTAAACAAATATGTATATATTAAGGTGACTTTATTGTATAAATAAATAATTATTATATTATTTAATTATGTATTTTTTTACGTTTTAATCTTTTTCATTATTCAAACTTAACATACAATAGGATGATATATGATTTAATGCTATTGTAAAGTGATTTCTTTTAATAGTTTATTCAGTGTCGGATTAGCAATACTAATTGGATCAGCGAAATTGTATCATTACTTTAAAAATCGAGTGCCAAACTTAAAAACAGAGTGGCGCTCTATAGTAAAACATGTATATGGCTAAAAGAAATTACCAAATAAGAAATAGCAAAATGTTTACATCTTTTTTTAATCATTTCACCCAAAGCAATGCCGTAATTAAACTAGAACGCAGCGAGTGAAAGAGAATAAGAAGACTGAGAATAGGTACGATTGAGGGAAGCGTTCAAGAAAATAGAAGATAGCGATTGACGTTGCATTTAAATTTTTGAAGATTGTAGCTATCAGGAAAAAAAGAAAATCGAAGAGAGTCCCACGGGTGGGAAGTGCGAGCAAAGAAATTATTGGAGTAGAAGTGGCGATTGCATTTAGCTATTTCAACAGTAAGACGGTGGGCCCTAGTTGCCAATCTTAGTAGCACGCTTAAATTCATGTAGTCTGGACACCAGGTGAAAAGTTCGTCAGGGTAGTTACCATGAAAATATTTATAGAAAAGACAGAGGGAAGCCACGTCACGTTGGTGAGAAAGTGACTGAAGTCCAGATGCCTGGTCAGGATCGATTACATTACAGATTCTTCTTTGGATTTTGTCAAGAATCTCGAGATGTAAAGCAGGAGCACCAGACAAGATATGGTAACAGTATTCAATGCACGGACGAATAATTTATAAATGTGCCCTTGATAAGAAAAATCTTTTGGCACGACACAGTAAACCAACTTTCTTTGCAGTAGACGAAGCTGTGATTTCGATATAGTCACTCCACTTCATATCATTTCAATTGAAATATTATCGTACTTAAAAAATAATTTTGTTTTAATATAATATTCTATTAAGTGAACATTTTTAGCTAATATACTTGGGCTTACGGTCATATAACGTTAAAACACCGGTTCTCGTACGATCACTGAAGTTAAGCAACAGTACCTCGGTACTTAGATGGATGACAGCTTGGGAATACCAGGTGCTATAAGCTTTGATGTGCGGATGGTGTAATAGATAACGCCTCTGAATTGGAAATCGGAAAACCAAGTTTCAATTCCAGTTGGGTTCTTTATATTCACATACGCGCAAATATCCTTGGGAAAGGTATGAATCCACCTCTTATCCCCCAACTATACGTTAATTAGTAAGATTTGTATCACTAAAATCATTATGATCTCAAAAAACTTCTGGCTTTAAAATATCATGCAAAAGGGTTATAACACGTAAAAAAATCTAATATCATTATTATATATAAAAATGTTCAATGACAATTTAAACATTTACTAATAAAACATTAGAAAAATACACAATTTAAGAACAAATAAACCTCGAAGGTCTGTTTTCGAGCTAACAATTATTTTTAAAATGCCCCTTTTCTTTTATTTGATATTTATTGTTGACTGTGAAGTGTACTTAAGCCAATTCCCGAAACCGATTCTTTGATAAGATGTGCAACTGCCAAACGGCGATTTCGAAGCGGCAATACACTTTAAAGTATCCCAAACCATGTCAGAGAGTGGGAGAATTTGAAGGAAGAAGCAAACATTATCTTAACAGCCACATGTATAAGCTGGGTCATTATGGCGATAAAATTAGAGCATATCCTTATATGAATATGGAATCTCTTATGTTAAATGAAGTGCTGAGAATGATTTCGTCTATGCGACTAGGAATGAGCCGAGAAAATCTGCATATTAGTCGCCACTTCTTGTCTGTTCGTCACCCTTTATTCATCATCCCATCATTTTCCTGTAGGAGAGGGCTAGTGTTAATCCCTGATGTCTGAAGTGTCCCAAAATGGAAATTGCGAGGTAGGGTGCAATTTTTGTTTTTAATTTCATTTACGCGTGTGATTCCTATTTTAAGCCCTGCCTTGTACCAGATTCCGTTTGAGTGGGAGAGTGATTAAATACTCATTTTTCAGAAAAGAAAAGAAAGTGACCCGCTCGCTTTTTCCTCGCGGATTGTATAATTTTCTCTTCTTTTTCTTTTTTAATCATGTCACCCCAAGCAAAGCGATAATACCACTAGAGTGCAGGGCATTACAGAGAATGAAAGAAAATGAGAAGGTTTTAGACAGGAGAAGTGAGGTAAAGAGAATAAAGAAACAGTGTTAAGGAAGACAGAGGATGGCAATTGACGTTGCATTTAAATTTCTAAAGATTGTAGGTCGCAGAGAAGCAAGAAATTGGAATGGAATTCCACAGGTGAGAAGTGCGAGAAAATAAACTGTTAGAATAGAAGTGACGGTTGTAACTACCTAGTACATTAGTAAAACATTGAAACCTAGTTGCCAATCTAGTAGCACACTTAAATTCATGTTGTCAATGCACGAAGGGAAAAAACTCATCAGAACAATTATCATGAAAATAATTATAAAAAGACAAAAGAGGTTGTCGAATTGATCGACTGAAGTGTTGTTATAACAAAAGCAATACAAAGAATGAGTTTAATCGTCCAAACAGCTCTTGAAATCCATTAGATTTTTACTTTTTTCAGGATTACGTTGCCTAAATTGCTGATTTTTATGTGTGTATTATTTTTATTATTTTTTAGGAACATGCGTCTTTATCATAAATACTTTGGAATCGAATCCTTATTTCAATTACCCGTTGCCAGTTTAGGACATGCTGTACATTTAGCAACAGAATTCCTGTAATTAGATAGCCTAATGTAAAATCAAGCTCTTTGGAATCTCATGACACTATCTTTGAGGGTTGGGCCAGGTTTTGTTGACTCATGGCAAAAACGAAAATCACAAAGTATTCGGAATATCTTACCAGGTATGATTTCAAAAGCTCACCTTCTTTCGCAAAATACTCGCTTGGGGTTACATGTCAGCTTTGTTGAGAAATGGTAACAGTGGGTTTGTACTCAGGGAAGAGGATAAAAGATTTCGGATAAGTAAATTTCTTTTCACGAATACTTGAGTTTCTCGTTGGTGTAAAGTGTGAGCGCATGAGAACTGTAGAACGTGCGTCCGTGTGTGGACACTGGGGTCTGTATGAATTGAGGCTTTCTCTGAGACGCAGAGAAAGTAGATTAGGTCGTTCGAAAATTTTGTTCGAGTTAAGTAAAAATGTAAAACTTGGATTTTTTTTTTTTTTTTTTTTTTTTTGTTAATTTTCGACATTAATTTTCTTGACCAACATATTAACCTTCTGCCATTTTTCAAACAATTTCATAATTCCGTTCTCCCCATTTATTTTTTCTCAGCATAGAACTACTCTATATATCTCCCAGGGAATTGATTTTTTTTTTTAATTAAGACAATCCAGTAAAAAACAGAACAAATAAAAATCAAAGGGTGAGTACACTGAATGAATAAAAACTTTTCAAATCAAATTGCAACCATTTTTATATACATTTATATTATTTACATGTGGACTATTTTTTTAATCATATCACCTCCAGCAAGGCAATAATGCCACTAAAACGCGAAAATGGGAGTAAAAAAACGCAAAACTGGGAGTGAAAGCGAATGAAAAGACTTTAGGAGAAGAGACTGGAAACCCAATCCTAAACATGAACCAAGAGATAAACTTCTACTCCTGTTCAAAAAACGGGAAAGGAGTATGAACCGGGCGATAAGCGAACCTATCTACTCCTATTATATTTGTTGTCCTCATTCTTTGTTTTTGCTGTCACAACGTTTCGTGTCCTCAGGCCTTCTTCAGATGCTTGTTGATTGAGGTAGCATTCAAGAAATTTCAAAACGAGCACTTTATTTAATCTACGACGGTATATCGTTCTCGTTCCACTGACCATGTCTAGGGATCTTCCATCTAATTCTTATTTAGTACTTCTCTGTTACTTTTCGCCCCGTTTCAACTGACTCCAAGTAGACACTGTCAGGCTCATTTTGCTGACAGCATTTGATTTTTGCATTTTAATTGAAGATGAGAATCGGCACAAATGAAATATATTTACTGAAGTGTCACGCAGCAAAGAATTTAAATGAATATTAATAGAATTTGCTCTGTGACTACCAGGAGTAAAACATGAAAGCAATTTAAGAAAAATAAGATCTACAAAACAGCTGATATTTATAATCAGAAAAAGACGGTAGAAATTTCTGAGACACATTATGAGGAAACGCAGTCTGGAGAAGTTAAAACTCACATATACTGAAGACATGAGAAGCAAGGATAAACAGCTAGTAATCTACTTAACGAGTTCATGCGATCGGATGACAAATCAATGACAAATCAATGATAAATGGGGCTGGTAAAGTATCAGAAGTTACACAGAGTAACGAAAGACAAGAAGTTGTGAAAAGCCATGATCACATTCGTCTTGAAAGGACATTAATATATTTTCCATTCAATGTGTCTAATGCAGAAATATCAACTTTATTTGGATTATTCTTGAAATAATAAAAGTTGGAAGTCAGTTTGTCAGCAAAATCCTGCAGATATTTCTGTACATTTTTTTCAGACGATCTCTAAAACTAAATGCTCCAAAAGTAGTAAAAGCTATTAATCTACTTTTTGGTATCAGCACTTATTACATCAAATTCCAGATTTTACACCGAGTGCAATGTTGATTTTCTAAAAACAGTGAAAAATCAGAAAATTGCCTTAATGGTACATAAATGAAATAATATTTTACTAAAGTAGTTAAATAAAAAGAAAACATTTTATAGATATTTTATAAGAAGCGAGAAAAGTTTGTTATATTTATATAATTAGGTTAATGTAAAAAGTCCCGATGATTTTGCACTCGTTGTTCTCTGGACTTGGTTTGATGTCCTTGTCATAGTGTAATAAATAACATGAAAATAATGCTAGTCATTGCTCAGGATTTTATTCTTAACTGAAGGCTTCTTGAATGTAACCTGAAGTGCTTGTCACAGCGCGATGGTTAGCTTGGAAGAACTGAAAACTATTGCTGGGGAGTTCAGAGCTCACTGCAAGCTCCCCGAAAATAGTCTGTCAAGTACCAGTTGGAACATTTAAATAGAATGTGTTTAACACGCTGGCTATAAAGTTACGACAAGAGAATTAGTTACACAAATTATTATTTGTCTTAAAAAAAATAAGATTAAAGAATTCCCCAGAAAATTGCACAAGATACAGAGCAAAAATAAAAATAAAAAAAAGTCCTGGGAAGACGGAATTATGAAATTGCCTGAAAGATGGCAGAAATCAGTGGAATAAAACGGTAAAATTTATACAATAAAGCTAATTTAAAAAAAAAATATGTAATAAACCAAACGAAATTTTTGGCTAACTAGTTAAAATATTAAACATTTTCTTTTTTCTAAATGTTTTCATGAGAATATTTGAACGACACGTGACACCTGATCGATTGCAAAAGCAATAAAAAAAACTGCGTAAACAACAAAAATACGTCTAAGATTTTCTTTAGCATTGTGCAAAATACGTCAGTCGGAACGGTTGCATCAATCCTGTAGAATGAGTAAATGGACTGTGGCCTTCAATGTGGCATGTTCATAAGCGAATTAATCGGGAATGAGCATTATCTGGTATTCATTTCTAATCCTGGTTCATGTAAGGTGGCTCAGGCAGTAAACTACAAACGCTGGACTCATATTTTCTTGTGTATAATACGAGACATTTTGAACGAAAATTAAAGGCAAAAAGTATGGCTCGTATTATGCACAAGTACACATTTTCAGAAATTTTTACCAAGCTTAAATTACGTCTTATTCGAAACAGCAAGATTATACACAAGAAAATACGGTAGATGAAAAAAGAAAAAACTTTTTCTCAACCAAAGGAAACAGAAACCAAACTTTTAAAATATTTTTCAAATACTAAGTAGACTACGCCGTAGCCCGAATGCAATTGGTGATGCAATTTTTATATAGTGATGGCCAAAAGTCACTTTACCCATTTCCAATAATAATAAACACAAATTTCTAAATGATTTAAAAATGATTTAAAAACAGATAGATGGTAAAAAAGTGGGCGCCCGAAACATGTGAATACCGACAAAAATAAAGAAAATGTAACTGTTATATTGAAATTATAATTGTACAAATTGATTAAATAAAAGTTATGTTATTTAGAAAATTGTGTTTATCATTATTGGAAACGGGTAAAGCAACTTTTGGCCATCCCTGTATATGAGAGTAAATCAATGAGTTCATATCCTGACACGTTATCAAGTGAAATTTGAAATTTTCATCGTATAATAATCGATCAATGTGATTAATATTGAATTAAGTGCATTGACAAGGAAAGAATTTATGTTGAACCTTAAATAGTTTGTAAGATAAAATAAATTCATTTGTTATTATCACACTGTGGATTTATTGTATGAAGGACCTTTTGTCTCTGCAAGTGTTGAAGAAACATAAAATGTTTCTGATTAGTTTACCACTCTGTAATCTCCTGAAACTGACGTATTCGTTTCGTCCTGGGTATGGACGATAAACTACTTCCGACAGCCACACCTCTGACCGAGAGTTTTTGAGGAGCGTGGAAGCACCTCTTAATTGTTGTTTCCAGGTCCACTCTGACCCGGGATCGTAGCACTTGTACGGGTAACAGTTGTGGGCAAATAGATAACCACCAAACTAGGGTCAAAACACTAAAAAGTATAAATAATACATGTTTATAGTAAAAAATACCAGCAATACAACAGTAGTATATTTTTGTAAAAAAAAAAAAAAAAAAGTTATTACCAGCAATTTTTTAAAAGAAATTACTAATGGTCCC
Source organism: Acanthosepion pharaonis (assembly GCA_903632075.3). Taxonomy (NCBI): domain Eukaryota; kingdom Metazoa; phylum Mollusca; class Cephalopoda; order Sepiida; family Sepiidae; genus Acanthosepion; species Acanthosepion pharaonis. The sequence continues at coordinate 2,013,816 of CAHIKZ030000479.1, forward strand.
CTAAAAAATAAATTTCTGCATTAAATGACCCATAAGGAGTTGATATGCCGCTAAACAAGCAAAAAGACGAAAAAAAAAAAACAAAAAAAACGGGTGCCTGTATTTATGAATAAATACTTAGACTCACAATATGTTTATCTCCAGTACTGGTATTTTCAAACCAATCATCTGACCATTTTAACTAGTGTCACTTTGACATATGAAGTTATGTAGCTGACCTCTACTGAAAGCAACTAAAGCTGCTATTAGAATTCGAACTTTTTATTGAAAGCTTCGGTTATCATTAATCTTATTGAATCAAAGACTTAGTTGCAGCATGTAATTCATTGCTATCAGTAAATAGTAGAAAATGAAGCAGCCAGTAAATATTTGCGGCGTAAAGTAATTTTTTTTTTTTTTTTTTTTGCATCATCAGGCTACGGACTTATATATATGAATTCACATCTAAAATAGATGCCAATGAACCGTTTAATTAATCCGTTCCCTTTATATTTTTTATGATCCATTGATTACTCCTGGTATTATATAAATAACTTTTTGGTCAATATCTTTTCATGTTAAAAGTGTTGTTTTTAATATAACACCAACAGTCAAATGGAAATATCTCTCGGAATATCTTTCTTCTTCTATGCGTTGTGTTCCCTTGAGAAAGTGGTCGATCATGACTGTCCACAACTTCCTATTGTTTGTAGCCCTTATGAAGTCTTGTCTTTTCACTATCCCTGTTCTGCCATTCATTTACACACGCTTGTTAGGGAGATTACTCGCTGTTTCCCTATACCCCTCTTACTTTCGGTACGTCCTGTAAGCGGCAAATTCTCCAAACCCTCTTTCCTCGTTATGTATCTAAAGAAATCTCAACTGTCTCCTTCTGATTCTAAGCACAAGCGTTTTTGTTTCCACTTTCTTTAAAACCTCCTCGTTACTTACATGTTCAGTCCATGGTATTCTCATGACCCTTCTGTAAAACGACATTTATGTTGCCTAAAGTATCTCCTTAGTACTGCTTATAATCTAATCGATCAGTTGTTCCTCTTAAAGGCAGTTGAAATTTCACATTATGGAGAAAGTGGGCTTGGAAAATTTAACACTCACAAAGCATAATGAAGGAAGGAAGACCAGATGGAAACAGCGAGTACCTACACATAAACCGAGTTTATGTGAATGATTGCCAGGGCGAGGACAAACAGGGATGGTAATTAGTCAAACGTTGCTTAGAAATAGAAGGGACAAGAAGTTGTGGAGAGCTATGAAAGCACACGTCCTATAGGAACATGACACACAAAAAGATTCACCTTTCCCTTTCTTGCGTCTCTCTCTCTCTCTCTCTCTCTCTCTCTCTCTCTCTCTCTCCACACATGCCTTTTTTTCCTCTGTTTCCTTCATTAGAGCCCACACGCGAACACGAAAATATAAAAAAAATCAACAAATCTCTGCACGTCACACACGCCACTAACCGAAAAAAGAATAGTCAGGAATCTCTCTGCTACCTCTTTTTCTCACTCATCCTCTTGTGCCATTCAATATACGGAAGAAAAAATAGTTCAACGTATCTGCGGAAGAATCTCTTTTGCCGGCCGTATCACGTTACCGTTCTGCCGACGCTGGGACGTGCTCGACACGATAGAGATCGCTTTTGCCTCGAGGGTACGTGAATAAGCTCAGTTCTACCCGGTAACTACATACCCAGGCCAAGAATGGAGGGTGGGAGAAAAGCAGAGTGGAGAGAGAAAGAGAAAGCTGAAAAAGTGATGCGCAGAGATAGAAGACAAAAAAAAAAGACGAAAGTATATTTCCGTGGTACGGTGAAAAATTCGGACGAGAACAGATATGCAAATAGTGATGGGAGAGATGTATCGGATATTTACACTTGAAGTAGACAAGAAAGAAAGAAAATAAAGAATAATGGGTGTAGTTGGGTAGGTGGGGGAAAGACTGGAAAATAAAGAGAGATAAATAGAAAGGATTGTGTTTAAGCAAAGAAAAAAGTAAAAGGAAAGATAGATAATAAAAGAAAGAAAAAACAATCAAGGAAAAATAAAGAACAATGAAAAAGGTATACTATACAACAACGTGGAATACAAATGATCTTGCAGCCAACGAAATTAACCACTACTAACTATACCAAAGATGGTGATACTCTGTAAATATTTGGATTTGAAGGGTGTTCGCACTTCAGGTAATTGATTAGAATGAGTACTGTCCCAGTTAAACTAATTGAAAGCTGCAGTCGACGAAAAGAGAAAAGACGTAATGTTAAGTAAGGAAAAGTTAGACTGCATATTTTTGAGTGACCAAGTAAAAATTGTTACAGCTTTGCTGAAATTGTTTTCATTCATCCACTGTATTGAGTAGAAATTGCGCTTTGAATAACCAGCTATTCCGCTCTTTACAGTGTTGTCTTAATTAAAAAAAAAATCTCTTCCCTGGAAAACTGCAAAAGACATCAATAACCGTTCATCGCCCAGAATTATAAAATCTGGGTGAATGAAATTATGAATTTACCTGAAATGTAGCAGAAGATAACTAAAAACATTAAATATATTGTTCAGTAAAGATAGTGTCGAGATGTTTTTTTTTTTTGTTTTTTTTTTAATATCTACTAAATAGATATAACTAACTCTGGAGGAAAGCCAAATACTGTTGGGTACCCATATACGAATATAACCCGTTCTGGAGCCTTTTCTTTAACGAAATTGCTCGTTGCGTGGGAAATTAATATAATGCGTTCCGAGCCGCGTCTAAACTTCACATAAAAGCGAATTCTAAAGCAAGAAAATACACATATTAAATAGCAAATGCATAAATATGTACGTTGGTATAGTAGGAAATTCGAAAATACTTTATCATTATCATCATCATAATAATAATTGTTTTTGTTGTTGTCTATTAGGCTACGAGACAAAATAGAAGCATGAGAAAAATATTAAAATCGTAATTTTTGGACACGCCTGTGCCCTTTCTCAATGAAAATAAAAATATTTCTCTCTCTCTCTCTCTCTCTCTCTCTCTATATATATATATATATATATATATATATATATATATATATATATATATATATATAGGAAGAGGTTAAATTTTCTGATAAGTACCATATTTGCTTTTTAAGTATAATTCGACGCCGTGTTTCTGGAGCTAAAAACAGGGAATAAATGACGTCCTTGAGTATAATCATATCATGTAGTACAACCATCGCTACGTATTTCTTTTTCTAAAAGCTTTACCATATTATTCATTCTCCATGTCTCACTAAAATATTTAGTTTCCACGATATCAAAAAATAGAAATGAGCCGGATGTTTAGCCATTGCTTCTTCCGTTTCAAAACTTATTTTCGGGGAAAGGTGCTATTCGGTGATACATTTTTGTTAATTGATCTATCATACTTTTCTGTTTGATATGACTTCATAATATTTCTATATATTAATAAACTATGATGATAAAATAATATCGCATTTCATTTAAAAGTGAAAAGAGAAAACTATAAAAAAAATAAAATCAAAATATAAACAAACTTTATCATGTGAGCCAAACTGAGTGTATTTGTAATATTGCTGTTTCAAATAAGAGATATTTTAAGCTACGTAAATATTTCTGAAAACATGTAGTTGTGTATAATAATACCTCTTTTTTTGCCTTTAATTTTAGTTTTGAAATTTTTCGGATTATGCGCAGTAAAATACGACAATATTCGGAAAGTGTCTTGTTGTCACAATGTATCACGACGACTATCACGAAACCCGTAAACCGGTTGAAAATCTTTCTCTTAAAACAGTTCTTCGGGAAATTAGATTTATCAAGGGCACTAACTTTTATTGCTCTTTCTAGTATTCATGGGTTTCCTACCTCGCCTTTTGTTTTCGATTGCTATGTGGTATCCATCCTTTTATATGGTAGTGAATACTGGACAATCTGCTAACAGAAGAGGAGAATACTGGAGGCTGTAGAAATGTGGTTCTACAGATGGATACTGAAAATTCCATGAACGGAGCGAGTAGGTAGCAAAGAAGTCTTAAAGAAAATGGCAACAGAAAGAACACTTCTACTCAGAATCAGGAAAAGTCAGCTAAAATTCCTTGGGTACATAATGAGGAAGGAGGGTCTGGAAAATTTAACCCCCACGGAGCATAGTGAGTGCAAAAGAGATAGGGGAAGGCAGTGAGCCACTTACCTGACTAGTTTGATGGCGAAACGGGAAGCGAGAACCTTATCAAAGGGAGAAAAATTGCTAAGAGCCACAACGGATAGGAAGTAGTGGACATACATGTCCTGAAGGTATGAGGCACATAGGAGTGTGGAAAGTTAGCATCTTTATATCATTATTTTTCTTACTAGTTACATGTGCTATCCATTTTAGTTGATGCTGCTGTTGGAAGTTTTCAAGTGATATGCTTTTTATTCGGTAACACTGTAGTGTCAGTCTATAATATCTGATGAAGGATTGTCTTCTTTAAGACCAAAAGGATTCATCCGCTTGAAGTAATTTGTAATCATTGATGTGAGAAAATGGTTTTATATAGTAGCTCTTTCAGAAATTTAACGAGTTGGACGCAATGTGAGAGCCTAGAGCTGATGAGGTACCGATACTCCTTTTAAAAATATAAATAATGTCGATGTCGTTTCAGTAAATGATATTATTATGAAGTCTGGCTAGGTAAAAGTGATCGTCTGGGGTAAAATTATAGCAAACAGTAGTGAGTGTGAGAGATAATTAGTCTTCATCAATAATTAGTTTTAACTTTAGTCTATAGTTAGTCATAATTAGTCTTAACTTCGCATATAAGTTTTTTGTTTTTGTTTTTATTTTTTTTATCCGTGGGGGTCACTCTTTACAAGGCCCGGAGGCCGCTCAAGATAGAGAGTTACGTTAGGGGGCCATTTATGTGTATAGGTGAGGGAGATAACAATTAGCCCTAGTGTTGAATAGGTTAAGATTGTAGTGATCGGGAAAACATACTGTTTGGAGTCGATTCCACGGGGCAGTGATTCGCAAGAAGCTGCTCGAGTAGAACTTACTTCTCACCGATGGAATATGGTGGGAATGTGGGTGGTTTGCTACTATGTATTTACATAGTAGCAAACCACCGTGGCATCTTCTTGCCATGAAGGTTTGCTTTGGCGGGACTAGGGAATCTAGTTCGTCCGATCACTTTCCATAGAAATAGCGGTAGAGCAGCGGGAGGCTTACCACATCCCGCCTGTGGGAGAGGGGTTGAAGGGTGGAGAATAATTCGCCACCCACAAGCTTGGAAAGTTAGGTCTTGGCAGGTCCAGTCCAAATATGACAACAGTACTCCATTTACGGCTTGATTTGGCTCTTTTAGATAACAGTAGAGGGTAGCGGGCGGAGTCAGGTACTTACTGGAACGGTACAGGGCGCCGACCATTTTACCGGCATCCTTAGCAATGGATCGTATGTAGGACTTCCATTTGAGGTTGGGTGTGAGTTTGAGGCCCAACAGTCTTTCAAGGCACTGTGCTTCACCAAGAGGACCTCCATTCATCTTGATTGGTGGTAGTTCGAAGTCAGTTTGGCAATGAGACGTAACTAGCTTGATCTTCGAGGCATTGAATGTAACCAGCCAGTTTTTACCCTATTGGGTAGTTTGTAAAATATCGGAATAGAGATCAGTCGCCAATCCCTGGTCATCGAGTGTTTTAGAGGTGCGCCCGTATATAATCGTATCGTCGGCATAAATGTTTACAAATGATCTGAGTATATTCTTAGATCATTTATATATAGATCAAAAAGGGGATTGGTCCAAGGAGTTACCCCTTTGGGACGCCTGAGCTGACCCCGCTATGTGACCGGTGGACTGGCCATTAATAACTAACTTCAGGGGCCTACTTGTTAGGAAGGATTTTATGATCCATAACTGGAGAGTTTGTGCAGTAAACAATTACGCCACACTTTGTCGAAGGCCTTTGAGATATCTAGTGCTATGGTGCTTGAGGTGTATTTGTCGTCAAGAGCCTCATTGATTCTGTGAGTGATATTAGTTAACACATCGGTAGTGGATCGAGCCGCCTAAAATCCATCGCTGAAGAGGTTGTTCTTTTCTAGGGGCTCGACGACCTTCTTATTGATGCAGGGTGCTTTTATTTTAGATATTTTTAAAGTACGTCTTATATGCCGTCAGATTTTGTTTTCTTGTTTGACTAGGTCGAGAACATTTCAGCACCGCTATCTGAATATATATATATATATATATATATATATATATATATATATATATATATATATATATATATGAACTCTGAGGTTAACCACGAGTGGCGACAGTCTATTTCATGCTTGAACACAGTCTTCGCTTATTGTTTACCTCAGTGTCCACTTTTATATCTACATACGCTCGATCCCTGATATTGAGCACTTTTAGCCATAAATAAGGCATAGCTTAAAGCTATATTTTTATTATATATATCTGAGATGCCACACAGAATGTTTGAATTCAAACAGTCAGTTGTCGAAGCCTTGTGTACTCTCTTATATAGAGTGATATAGACTGACAGATGAACGCGATTGTTGTGAACGACCATCTTGCCCGGGTTAATTAAGCCGTAATAAAATCTGATGCTGTTCACCAAATACGTAGGAGTATTCAAAAGAAATACGTGAACATACTAAAGGAATGCCGGTGTATGATAAAAAGATGCAAATCCGAAATATGATCGTTTTATCAAATTCTTTGTCTGCCATTCATCACCATCATTACCAGATAGACACGACTATATACATAGATATCTGGGCCAACCGGACTGAGAAGTTTTCAAATTAATATTAGCTCGAGCCTCAGGGGTTCATCCCCCTCCCCCGGGAAGTACCTCTTCTTCGCGCGGGGGGGGTCGGTGTCATTACCCGGCGCCTGATGCGTCCCCAAAAGAGGAAGTGCCTAGGGCGCTTGAGCAATTTTTGAAGGGTTTCCGAAACCCTACCTTTTAAACTCAACCTTGTGTTACATTTCTTACAACGTGTGTGTACAAATAAATACTTACTCTTGTTGGAGTAATAGGAACGAATACCAAATGGGGAGGTGGAGTAGAAAAATACAGCAAAATTAAATATTGGAATTGCGATTGCTAATTGTGGCTTTCATTTCGTACTGAAAAAAAAACACAAGCCTTAATCTCTGTAACAGGATGCTAAGAAGACAATTTGCGTCAGCCAATGGGATACGCGAATAACTCGACACAACTAAGATTATAATCTCATGCCTTTGCTCTCCCATTATTCTTTAGTTGTATCTTCATACTCTTCCCCTCATCTCTTCCAGTCATGGTTGAACCGTTCATCTATTGAGCTATATGTTATGCAAACGTGGATTATTTTCCTATGCAAAAAATAAATAAGGAAGGCGCAAATTTTCTACTGCATCATCTCTTTCATCTTTTGTTTTTGCTCTATTTTTCACTGCATCGTAATTTCGATGCCTTTTGACCTCTACTTGCAATCCAGATTTTTACTCAGTATCTCTTGATATCAGACCAGCAAGTCTGTCTCCCTATGTCTTTCTCTGTATCTCCCTTGACACACACACACACACACACACACACACACACACACACACACAAAAACACAAAAAAAAAAAAAAAAAAGAAAGACTATATTTACTTTGCTTGGTCATCGACATACTCTGTAGCTGAGAGTTCAAAGCATGTCAGATCCATGACAGTTTCCCCTAGGGGAACGCAGGTTCGAATCCTACTGGAGAGCGTATATTTTTTCTCGGATATTCAGGCCGGTAGACGAAAATAAATCTACTGTTTAATAAACAAACGGAACGTCTATTCAAATACGAGTAAACATTAAAATAACGTTTAAGTAATAAAAATCTGACGGATTAATAAATAAAAATCCATCCTCTTTCTTTGCAAATTGCTTTGTTTACGTTAGGCGTGAGTTTATCTCAATCTCGAGTGTTTCTTTTCTATGTTCAGTGGATGTGTTTTTGGAAGTTGAGTTTTATAAATAGCACCCACTTGATCGAAAAGGAAGAAAAGAAGCCAATAAATGAAAGAAAGCATTTAGGTCAAGTGACAACAAACCGAATACTGATTATTTTCTGTTGATGGTCGAGATCAGTAGTTCCCAAAAGATGCGGCGCGCCTCATAGATGCGGCGGAGGAGGATAACAGGTGAGGCGGAATGATTGAAAGACAATCAAAGATTTAGGAACAGTTTCAATAAATTCATATGCCAAAAATAAATATGATTTCAAAATTTAAAATATTACTATGGATTACTTCTAATTGTATGCATGAGTCCCAGTATAAATAGTTATAAATAATTATCGACAGTTTTTATCATTGTGATATTTTTGCATTATATCAAGTATTAAGAATATAGTAACTAGGATCCGCAAATTGGAGGAGAGTTATCAATAATAATGTTCTGGCTTCGAATCCGCGGTTATCTCCCTTTAACCATGTCTGATTTTTTTTGTTTTGTTTTGTTTTTTGTTTTTTTAAATGATTTTTTATCACATAAAATTTGGTGAGGCGCGAGCAAATTTTAATTCCGAAAATGCGACACAGAGAAAAAAAGTTTGGGGACCACTGTTCTAGATTAACATTGGATGAATCCAATTCTGGTTCGCCTTTAGCGATAGGTAGACTGTTCGTCGCGTAGTTTCGATGCCGCCTGTTCGTACTACCACCCACACGTCGGGATGCGGAACCTGTCGGTGAGTTTTGTCAGTGGAAAGAGCTAAGCTTTTAGAGACTGATATGACAGAAATTATCCCCAGGTGTCATTTACCTACCTCCACAGAGCTGAATAAAAACACCTAATTTATAATTGTGAAAACTGTGTTCATGTTATCATTTCTCAACATCACGTATGTTTTCATTTTTGTTACTTTGTGAACACACCAAGCCACTACCAGGTTTCGGTGCACAGCGACATGAACGAGAATCGAGACGCAACCTGGGGATAATCATTGGTTAGTCGGTGGATTTTTTTTACATTAAAGATAGGCATCGTTTTGCAAAATTTATAACGCATGGAAAAGGTGAAAACACGTGCTTTCGGGCTGGATGGCACGTGTGCTGCACAGACAAGGTCGTTCTTGAGCGTTGAACGAAGCGAAACGCCGTGAAAACTATAAGTAACTGCTCCAAAAAAAGCATGGATTTGGTGGGGGCGGGGGGAGAAAAAGAAGCTGGAAAGCTAGCATAAGCTTACTAGCTGGAAAACGAAAAACGCTATTCGTGTGCATGTGTATCAATTAAAAGTAAAATGCAGATACAAGAACAGCAACAATAAACATCCATCCACCGTTTCATCTGACGCCGTCTCCAAGTCTTTGTTGATGAGCATTTCAGCCTCTTGTTTATTTCGTATACTTAAGTCTAACTACCTACTCCAACAATTACGGCCGTATCACGCTGAAAACACCGGTTCTCATACGATCAACAAAGTCAAGCAACGTCGAACCTGATCAGTACTTAGATGAGTGACCACTTGGGAGTACCAGGTGTTGTAAACTTGGGTATACGGGCTTTGTGACAGACGCGGAATTAGAAATCGGAGGACTGAGTTTGAATTCCAGTCGAGTCCGTTACATTCACTTACGCGCAAATAACCCAGAAAAAGGAAAGAATGCACTTCTTTTCAGCTATGGGTTTATGAGTAGGACGTATCAGTAAATCATTAATATCTTCAAAAATGTCTTAGAAGCTAAAAAAAATTCTAGCTTTAAATAATATGCAAAAGGTTGATAAGCCATAAAAGACAAATCAATCCAACAATTATTATGGAAACTTGATTCATGGGGGAAAACGACACCTGTTTTTTACAATAAAAACGATAAAACCTTGACATCTGCACCTGTCTTTTACAGTAAATGCGATAAAAACTTGACATCTCACAAGAAATATAAGCGTTATCCAACCACATCTCCTGTATTTTTTTTATCAGATCTTCATGTTTTTTAGTTTATTTTCTTCAAGAGAAAAGTTTATTTTCCTGAATTAGTCAAATAAATAATATGTCATAGCGAGCGCAAATGCCATCTGAAAAGGTATGAATACATTTACCGCCCGCACCGCCTCCCGCTGTGGGTTAAATAGTAGGTCTTGTATCTGGAAAAAAATCACGCGCAAAGGCGAAAAGACGTTCGAAATCTACTGCAACTCTGCAATTTGCATAACCATCAAACACCCACGCTTTATATTTTTACAATATAAAGAGTCACAAACGTCTTCATCTTCTGTCTGCCGTGTCCCTTCAGGACATTGACAACAATAGCTCCTCACGACTTCCTACTATTTGTAGTTCTTAATAATGTTTTGTCTTTTTACTAACCCTCCACTAACCACTCCTGTCTATTTACACCCGCTTATTAGGTAAGTTATTCGTTGTTTTCTTCTGTCACTTTTGCTTTAATATGTCCTGTGAGACTGTGTATATTACAATAAAGTAATTTGTAACACATCTCTTTATCATCTCTCAGTTGTCAAAGGACAGTCGCAACTCAGAAAAATTATACTGAGAGTTGCCCAGCCCTGGGGAACAGCTGCCCGAGGCCGCGCCCTCTCATTACACCAGAGAGAGGGATCACACCTAGGCCAGCGGTTACGGAGGTGCGGGCAGTTTTAGTTCCTAGCCCGGTGTGTGTGCTCTCGGGCTCCCCACATTAAACCGACCTTGTGTCACAACCTGACCTCGTGGGGGTTGAGTAACTACAAAATATGTCCTGTGAGAGTCAAATTCTCCAAAATCCTCTTCCTCATTATGTGTTCCAGAAATTTCGTGGAGCTGCAGATGGTGTAATGGATAGAGACTTTGAATTAGAAGTAAAGGAGATCCAACCCCATTCAGGTTTGCTACATTTATTTACGTGCAAATCACATTGGGAAAGGTATGGATCCACCTACCACCCTAGTTATGCGTTAAATAATAGGGTCTTTTATGTGGAAATATCATAGTTAGTCTAAAAAATTGTTAATACAATATTCACTTGCAAATAAAAAAAAGAATTATTTTTACAATGCAAAATGTTTCCGCTTTAAATAACCTACGAAGGGTCGGTAAAGCGTAAAAAATCAAAGCAGTCAATCAAACTTGCAAATCTATTGTATTACGTACTAATAACAGTATTAGTTGATCAACTAGATGAAAAATGTTATTAACTTTATTTTTCACTCTGCTATTGTCGTTATCTTTGTTGTTATGATCGCAACATTTCGGTCACTATGCCCTCTGGCTTTCATCAGATGTTTGTTGAACCCGGTAAACTTCAAGGAATTTCGAACTGAACCCTTTATTTAATCTATGGAGATAGATTATTCTTCTGCTGCCTATGTCTGTATCATTTAGTGGATATTTCAGTCTTTCTCCGTTATTCTTCACCTTGTTTTCACTGAGTTTACCACTACACTACTCGACCCAGTGAGTGAATACACAATTACTGTCTCCAAATTCACTAACTAACGCTTTAATCTGCTAGGCTATGTCACGTGGAAACGGGGTGAGCAATAACTGAACAGTATTAAAATAAGAACTAAACGAGATATCCATAGACATGGTCAGCGGAACGAAAACCATCTGCCCGCACAGATTAAATAAAGAGTTCACTTAAAACTTCTCTCGAAGATTACCCGGATTGACAACCCCCTTGGTGAAGATAGGAAGGCAGAACGAACAAAATTGTGATAATAACAACAAAGATGAAGACATTAGTCCGAATTTAAATAATGATATCTGATCATTACTGAAATTCAGACAAAATTTTTTTTTAAAAGTACTAAGTATTTGATTCTTGTTAATTTTTTTAAAATTAATTTTTTTTTTCTCCTTCCAAAATAAATTGAAGACTTCATTTTTTTTTTTTTTTTTTTTTTCAGGTGATGGTAAGGGCTGGAAACGAATGGACTGAACTGGAAAACGTGGAAGAGCATGTGTTCCAGGGTTTGGTCGATTTTAGCAAGCCAGACATGGCCAACGGTGGTAAGGTGCACGTCAATGTAAAGACCATAGGGCAGTCACAATTTATAACATATCTCGAGTACACTGTATAAGTGAGTGATGTTACCCGTAATGCAGTACCACCTCCAAATGTACCAATATCACTACTACAGCTACCACCGGCGATATTTGACCATTGACTGCCACCTTTCATCCCACCGCTGACATCACCGCTTTTTTTTTCACTTGTTGGAATATTACCACCGCCGCCACGCTATTGTTGTTCCCAATATTAACTGGGAGATAGAGAATGAAAGAGAGAATTATATATAATAATTATACACGTATCACACACACACACATATGTATGTATGCAAATATAAAAGTGAACATTGAAGTCAACACTCAGAGGCGACAGGCTGTTTCATGCTAGAGTCAATTGCCAGGCCTGACGGTTGCGTCTAGCATGAAACAGCCTGTCGCCTCTGAGTGTTGACTTCAATGTTCACTTTTATATTTACATAGGCTCTATCTCTGATATTGAGCACTTAATAAATATATCACACCTTAAAACTATATTTCTTTATATATAAAATGGAATGAGAGAGTGAATTTGGTGGCATACAACTCAGGCCCTGGATGAGTGGCTGTTTATGACTAAGCATTTATTTTGGGAGCAAATTTAAAAAATATACTATTCCATAATATTTGTGACATTTGAATACTTACTGCATACACTAAACTTTTATGGAACAGAGATAACAGGCCTAAAATGTGTAGTTAACTCATTACATTTTTTTGACTCGACTTATATTAAAGTATGACCATCATAAAAATCTACAGTATGCCATTATCGATAGATAGAATACAAGTACCGTCAAAAAAATTAAGACACTAAACATTTTTTAATTTGCATTGTCCTTATAAGATATGAAAATCTTTATCTTGCTTTGTATTTTCTTCATTATTTTGAAAACTTCCTAATATGAAACTAAACATTCTAGTAAACATTAAATAATTATGGAGTATTATTTATCAAGTTTTACATAACGTAAAATTATATTTCTACCACAAATTTTACTACATAGCGATTGGTGACTACATCCCCAGAATAGTCCAATATATATATATATATATATATATATATATATATAGTTAGTTAGTTTTATAACTCGTTCAAAGCATATAAAACTTCACTCGGAGCCCGTCATTCTCACATAACCATGTCGAAAATAATATTTGGACTCTACCATTAGACATGGAGCATTGGTCTGTGTGTCATCATGGTATTCTTTTTCAGGAGTGATTTTTGTCTTACAAAAATGTTTATCTATCTATCTATCTATATATATATATATATATATATATATATATATATATATATATATATATATATATACTCTACTTGGAAAAGATTTCGGAGAAGAGGATTCCACATCTATTGCAGGCCTGCTGTTGGCTGTCAAGATTCGCAAGAGACAGGCATTTTTCACGAGGCTTCAGTTTTATCTCTGCAGGTTAGATAGGGAGGTTACCTGAAATATTTTATGTAATCATGTCTGCCTGTTCACAATCTCTGAAGTCAACTGACTCTTAGTTGACTCCATTCCAGATTCTAATTATGCGTTCCATGAAACCACTCTGTTCCACCAATCAGAGACCAGTTCGCTAAACTTAATATTGTTTCGTATCTTCTGATACCGTGTTGAATAAAAAGAGGGATAGAAGATATGAGGAATGCAAACAAAGCTTTTCTGAACTGCACAAACGTTTTTCGAAGAATAAGAATTTGAAAAAAGAACGTAATTTAGAATCTACAAAGTCGTCCTGCGATCTCCCTTCTTTTACGGAGCCGAAGTTGTCAAGACAACTAGTGTCACAAGCATTGACACTATACTGCAAACAACGCCTCCACAATTGGAAGACTATCTGTCGATGCTGAAAGACTACCAGTGTGTGTGTGTGTCCAGGCTTTATGGCCACTCGACAGTTGCACATCTGGTTAAATAATAGTAATATACTTCAAAGAGGCTTCAACAAAGTACAAAGGCTTCATCTTCTCGAATCCGTCATTCCCACACTGTAACGAAAAACCAACAAAGCCTGATGATATTTTGACGTTGTGGTAATGATTTTTTGTCCCGTAACCATTATCGAGATCCAAGACCTTTATGGTTAGGGACAAAACCTGTAGTTGTTAATAGATTTTGTAAATTTCGACAGTATAGCGTCTGGGTGTTATAATGACGTAACGCACTGCACGATGCGCAAACGAATTTTTTCTCTGGGTAGAATGAATCAATGAGTTTTTCAATACACTCAAAACACCAATTTATTAATACACTAAATCCCTTTCTCTCTCTCTCTCTCTCTCCATATATATATATATATATATATATATATATATAAATGTTGTGTGCATGAAACTGTAAGCGCGTGTGTACTTTAAAATTGACAACCATAATGAAATTTAAATCAAAGAATAATATATATAACGTCGAGGCGGAGAATTACCAAAATCGATACTTTATCCATATTCCTAACTCCTCAAATGAAAAACCATGTTTGTTGTGAGGAAGGAGTTAGTATATATTACTGAGCCATTTATGAATATACAATATCATTCTCTTGAATAAAAAAATACAATATTTATCAATCTTAATTCGTTATTTCTTTACTTATTTATATATTTTTTTCAGTTAGAAGAGACATGGCAAATATTAGAAGTCTTACTTTATTTTGAGATTTCTAAGTTGCACTACATAATTGTAAAGAGCAAAAACAAATTTACAAATATCAGTCTGTAGCCTATTGATGTAAAAAGAACATTTAACACAACAAATATTTTCAACATCATCTTTTTTTGCCAGTGCGCTTAATTTGGAGGTAGATATTAATTAAATATATCCAACATTATACAGTGAAAGTTTTATATATAAATTCAGCAAATAACTACATACTTATTGATCCACAATTATGTATCTCTTTTATCGTTTGAAATGATCATTGCTAAAATAAAAATATTTTTGAAATTAATTTTTCTAATATTAGTTAAAAACAGAGAAAGCCCTGATCCAAACCTTCATGAATATATATGCGTGTTTGGATGTTGTCATATTGACTGAAAAATGGCAATTTCCTTTCGATATTTTTTAAAACATCCAAATGATTAAAATTATTTATCATAAATCTAGAAAAAAATATCGAGCCAGCTATGATAGCATGAGTCAATCAGATTAATTAAAACGTAACCTTTTATAACATATCAACTTTTCTGGCCAAGATAATATTTAAAGAAAGCAATATTAAAATAGATACCGGTTAAACGTCTTAATAAAAATTACAAAATCTAATTAAATCCTATATTTTTTTACCATCTAAATTTAAATAAGTATTCACTATTTTATCTTTTTACAATGATGTTCATCCTGTACAATGCCCCAGAGTCACTCGAGGTAGACGGTTACGGAGTAAGAAGCACCATCCCAAGCAAAGTGATAATGTCACCAAGATACATGGAGCCACTGGAAGTGAAAAAGAAGGAAACCGGAAACCAAATTCTAAACAGGAAATAAGGGATAAACCTCAATTCCTGTTCAAAAGACGAGGAACGTGTGTGAACCAGTTTCCTATTACGGAAAGAAAGAAAAAAAAAAAGAGTAAAAAATAGTGAATAACATTTCGGAGTTTTAGTCGGATATGTTAGAAATATGGAGTTGCATTAGACTTTAGAAGGAACCGAGTTCCCAATCCTAAACAGAAGACAAAGGCTAAACCCCTGCGCCTGTTCAAAAGACCTATTTATTTATGAGATATCCGCATTTTATTTTTCTCGCCATAGTTTTCTTTTGTTCTTCTATATCAAATTACCATATTTACATTTTATTTTAACTTTTTCCTATATACAAATCTCGCTGATTTGTTCCCAGATATTTATTTTTTAATTTTTTTAACTGTTTAATTTTCAAATTAACTAAAATGTTATTTAATAACAGAGTTGCTATGGTCACAATTTTTTCCATAGATTTTTTCACTTACAGATCGAACTTTAAACACCCAACTGATTTTCACAAATGCCATTTTACTCGGACATTGTACCCTCTGTCCTTTTTGGTTCATTATCATTCTTATTCTTATTAAATCTATGTTGCTTTTGTTTTATAATCACATGGCGGGTTATAACCAATGATTTAGGGCCAGTGAAGGATGACATTTTTGCTGTTACCTCTTAATTAAACAAGACAGCCATTATTAAAAAAGTGGACAAAACTCTTGGCGGGATATGTATTGTGCTTGTTAGAATTATTTTTGAATTTCTTGGAGAGATTATGTACCAGAAGGGTCGTATTATTACTTTTTGGGGCCCCTAGGCTAATGAAATTATGGGGTCACTCTCTAACTCTCCCTCACCCGCCTTGAATCTCTTTTTTTACTCTTGGTATATTTTAGCGACATTTGCGAAGCTTTAACTTATTGCAAAGTCGTTAAATAAACAAGAATAGCTATTTTTGTTTATTAATAAAATATTATTTGAAAAATACTACTATTTTACTATTTATTGCTAACCAAATTAGCGCATATTTCAACACAACCGTAGTAAAAAAAAAAAAGATATAACCAGCATTATAACAATAAAACAACCAAAATAAATATGAGTTTGTCATATTGATATCATTTCAATTCATGAAAATATTTAGAAATTATAACATTTAGAAAATAAAAACCATTGTTTGATAAAATTTTGAGACGCTCTGGGCCGCAGTCTATACTAGCTTAAAGGATTATCCATGTTGCTGAGTTATATATATAAAGTGAAATGAGGAAATATTTTAAGAGACTTCAAGACCGAGAAGGATCTGTGTCTATATAGTTATCTTAGTCGCTCCTGTATCAATATCAACCCTATATGTTTTGAAATTCGTATTATAGGAGTCAGTTAATTGGTATTGTTTGGTCTACTGTTTTAGAACATTAATAAAATTAATTAACACTCGGACAGAGGTCGAACACGAGACGCTGAATTTATTCACCATACTCAAACAATGGTGGCAAAGTCCACACGTCTCTCGGGTGACTAGTCATATAACAAACGAGCATTACTTGGTTTCTTCCTTATATATTTAGACAGCGATTGGATGAAAGGATTTTTTTATGTTGCTTAGTGGAAACCCTACCAGTATCTATCAGCGAACAAGTTATTCGAGAAAACCTTTTATAAACTTGGAGGCATTATCTTCAGGTAGGATAAGCCAAAACTTATTTTATGGTGGTTATTTCTTTATTCAGTACATTAGCAATTATGAAAAGAAGAAGTTATAAATATTTAGATTATTGACTTGTTTTTCTGTATAGTTAGGACATGTCGAATATTTTGTATTCAGTCGAGGTAAGAAGACGATGAATAAACGATGGCGATGAAGCGGGTGTCTCGGGTCCATTCCTGAGACACGCAAGCTGGCTGGTAAATCGTTGTGGTGTATTCGTGTTCAGTCGGCTGTTGAAGAAGCCTTTTTGTTTTGATTTCGAGCTAATTGCTAAAAATGTCTACAATTGGAGTGGTTCATGTATGCCTTCATGCTTCAATGAGGTCCTTCGTTGTAACTTACATGTTCCTGGGATACCAGCGACAGTCTTAGCAATCGAAATCGACTTTTTCTCAACGCTTTTCTGCAACAGGCTTACGGTCGCATGATGTAAAAATATTGATTCTTGTCCAGTCACCGAAATTAAGCAACGTCGAGCCTGGTCAGTACCTAGATGTGACTGCTTTAAATAACCTGCATAGGATTGATAAGCCGTAGAAAACAATCAATCAATCAATCAATTTCCTACAACATATTTCCAGTGCATTTCTAATGTAAAAAAAAAATGAATGCCCTCACTCCTAACCACTAAGCTGTATCCTCTCTTATTTCTAGTTTATTCAAATACGCCTTCTCAACTAACAGATATTCAATTGCACACTGGCCGAGAAAATGACTCCAATATGCTTTGCGTCAGGTGACATTAAACAGATCACTTTTTGGCGCCTGTATTCGCGCTCCCTGCTTCTTTCAACTCTTTTTTTTTTCTGTTAATTCGCCCCAAAATAAAAGAATTTATATTTACTAAAATTCACACCAAGTTATCTTATAGCGAGGCCCTCCCATTGCACTCCGGTTGGGTTGACTTTTGCGAACGCCCAAATGTGGGCGACTCGAGTGTGCTATTTCTAAGTATGGGGTCTACGTTCGATAAACAATCAAAAAACAGATTATTTTTTTTAATTTTAAGTACTTCGAATATTATCCGTACTTACGAAATGTAAATAATTCCTTGATTTTTGGTAACTTTTCATTCTGAGATTTGGAGTTGAGGCGAGGCAAGCTAAACAAATTTTGATATAGAATTTATAATTTCAAAAGAGTGTCAAAAATTTAATAAAAAAATCTTTGATTTAAAATTTATAATTTCTTGAGGTGAATTAATATTTGTGATAACTTTACATTATTTGGGGTGAACTAACAGAAAAGATCCCAGAGATAAGTCTACAGACGGAACAAGGGTTCTGGTCGAAAATACACGTTGTAAAACCGACAGCTGGAATAACTAAGCAAACCCGATAGAAAAAATGTATACGAAGTCTGATTAAGAAGTATCGGGACTGTTGCTATGGTAACGGAGCTAAGTATGCAGAGTGAAACTGCTTGGCACAGTTTGACCTTGAACTCTGTTGCGCATACACACTACTATAACGTTCACGCTCACTTCCGTTGTTTATAGCAGGAAAGTGTGTAGAGAGTGGTCGTCTCGCCACACCACAGAGCTTCCATCAGAGACCATGGCTTGTGCAGTAGGTTTTGGCCAAGTACGACATTTCCCCCCCGGCCCGACAACCACGATACTCTCCAGATTTCGTGACTTTTTTTCCTCTTCAAAAATCAAATCCCACATGAAAGGAATATGATTTCAAGGCGTCGAGGAAATCGAAGAGAAGGCGACAAGGCAGCTTCTCGCTATCCCCAAAAAGCATTTCTAGGAATGCTTCGATCGATGGAAACAACGCTGGATAAAGTGTGTGCCATCAGAAGGGGACTACTTCGAAGGAAATTAAATGCCGAATTGATGTGTTGTAGTTTTTTTTTTTTTTTTTTTTAGATCAGCAGTCTCAATCATTTTTTATCAGACCTCGTATATCGTTTTTTGTTTGTGTCGACCAAGAGAAGAACCTTTTATTTTTAAAACCTAAACCGATAGTGCGACAAACGGTAAGAAAATGCTTGGATTACAACATTATCTCAGAGTGACTGTGTCCCTATCCTTTTCTGTCTTTTCTCTCGCTCTTCTTCTTTCTCTTGTCAGTTTTAATTTTGGTTTGCCATTAACCAGTCACGACAAGACAGTCCCCAACATCATCTCTCTATCCAGTGCCTGATGTAGCGTTATTAGCATTTAGTAAGCTATTAACATAACCAGAACCCTGTCCTTCTCTGCGTCCGTTCTCGCTCTTTGGGTTTGTTTGTCCAAAACGTGTTTCCTTTTTTCGCCAGTATTAATGTTGACTTCCTATTAATCAGAAGCCGCGACATGAAGACGGTCTCCAACATCATCGCTCTATCCGACCTCTTATCTTGATGTTTACTAAGCTTAGATGAATTCGGTACAAATTTGAATGGGAAGTGCGGGGAAGGAAAATAGAGTAGAAAGAATATATTGCGCCAATCTTCCACAAGAAGCGTACATGTTTGTCTTGTAAATCAGCGCTAGAAATCGCAGCTTTTATCTGATCTCGAATATTGACGTCTGGCACGAGTGTGAAATACAAACTTTCTAACCCTGCAGGTCGACCGATCTTGACATTTGTCTGTACGTCACGAAGCTTAAGGTCTGCTGAGAATTGAACTCGCTCACAGACTAATATGTTAACTTATTTTAACGTGAAGTGTTTCGACCTGCATTCTTTTTCCTTCTACCTTCTAATTTCATTACGAACGCAAAGCCCAGCACCACCTTGGTCTGCACCAGGGGTCACCAAACTACGGCCTGCGGGCCGGATCGAGACCACCGAAAGAGAAGGCCAATTCTGTGGAAGGGGAAAATATGTGACGTCACTATCTTGGGTCCTTCCTTGCTTTTCAGAAGAACGGTTAAGGTCACATACTGTTGAACTTACACTTGTTTTAAATTATTTATCTATTTGTCTTTCTTTTAAATACTGAATCAATTTTTTTTTTTTTTAAAAAAAAGCAATGCTTTATAGATGTGTCGTACTTCATTGCAAAGTAAATTACAAAAATGGACCAAAAGAACATTATTTGGATGCGTTCAATCAAAAGCATGGATTTTAAACCTAATAAATTTAGCAAGATGAGTCATTTTTTGTATTAAAATGCAAGTAAATTTAATTGAAACTTAAATTATTTTAATTGCAATTCACAACACATTAAGACAAAGTTACAACAGATCTAGCGAAGTTTTAAAAACAAAAAACCTCATATTACTAAAACTTTTAAATAAATTTACGATATAAACTCAAAAAGGAATATTTTTACTGACATAAAAAATAATTCTAATAATTATAACAATGTTTTATTATTTTAATTTTAAAAAATGTATAGACGTTAAAAATTCATTTTATTTTTATATAGCGTCGTCATTATATTCATTTTAAAAATGTAACTAATATTTTCGTATTTCATATTGTAAAAATATTTTAAAATAGCTTCGTCACTAATAATTTGTTGAATTAATAAATTATGTTCTTAAAAATGTTAGAACAGTTATTTTGCTTACTATCTTAGATTTTTACAAGAATTTAAAATAGGTTTGGTTTTTAAAATCTTTTTAGATATGTGAATTACATTTTCGACCTGAAGACATAAAAAGAATCTTTAACCTTTGACGAAAAAAACAGGAGTCACAATTGCAGTTAAACTTCAGAAAACATATCTTCATGATGGTGCTATCCCTAGAATTCTACCAAACTGTCCCTCATATTTTTCTTCAATGACAAGATTCCAAGAGAATTCGATTGGAGAATCCTGCGCTTAAAAGTGCTTTAAATCAAAGTATTACTGATGATTTAGCATACAAACTGCAGAATACATTCCATAATATTAATGATCTAGAAGGGAAATTAAATTACTGGAGTGTTGTTAGGCAGCAAAAGACACTTATATGCAGCAGCATCAAATCTCCATATCCAAAAACCTTTCTCTCTTGTAATTGAATCTGATTTTGCAATACATGTTTTGTAGAGATGTGGAAATGAATACAATAGAAGACTATAAGATTCCTAAACATGTAACAGATCAAAATACTCGTGAAATTTTGATAAAAAATATGAAGAAAATGGACACAGAACAACAGCAAATCAAACCTCAAAATGTGATTTCTATATTAAAATTGGTAAGAACCAAACAAATATTTTAATTCAAATTCATAAATGAGCAGCTAAACTTAATGACACAGAATAAGTTTAATTATTCAAAAGAAATGTATTTTCTTCATTGTTGTATAACTGCTCCCCTAAAGTGTACAGTTTAAGATACAGCAAAAATATAATTTTACTTCGCTATTCAATCATTAATAGACTAACCTTATCAACATATATGAATCCTTTGATTGAGCGACATAACAATTTTTTATGTATATTAAAAATAAATTTAAGTTACTAGTACAGAAAGACATCACATTATCATTACTTGTTGATGAAATTTACCTAAAACCTTCGATTGATTATAAGGGTGTTAATATTGTTGGCTTATCTGACAACTGCAGTGAAGCTGCAACAAGTGTTTTTGCTTTTATACTTAGCAGTGTATTCTCACAATATAAGGATGTTGTGTATGTTATGACAACAAAATATCTTCAAGCTGAGAATTTATTTGACATAGTTAAAAGTATAATAATTGATTTAGAGGAGACAAGCTTTCAAGTTTTATCAAACGTAACAGATAATAATGATATAAATAAAAAAGCTATATCTTTTCTTTTGTAGTCCACCAAAGCTTTCAATTATGAAGTCTAGACTTCTTTTCTTCGTATTTGACTCTGTTCATATATTAAAATGCATTAGAAACAATTGGTTTCATCAAATAGATGCACGCATGCTGTTCCCAAAATTTTGTCATAATGAAAATCATGAAGTAGATAGTATCCAAAGTGCCTCAATTTGTACTTTACAGAAACTTCATGCCCACGAATCTGTCAATTTTGAAATATTGTTATAAATTGTCCTCAAAGACACTTTCTCCTAATTTTGAAAGACAAAATGTTAATTTAGTTCTGCAAATTTTTAATGAGTACACTATTCAGGGATTATTGACCTTAGGAAAACAGATATTTGCCTAATTTTGCTGAAGTTGCAGAATATTTAAACATATTTTATGCTTGGTGGACAATACTGACTGCAAAAACACCATATAAAGGCTTAGAAATAAATATTGTAAGCCACTTAGAGTAAATGAAGAAATTTTTATATTTCTCTCTGTATTCTGAATCTTGGAATAGCATTTCTGGAAGAAATGGCAAATTAACAAAGGAAACCCACACTGCATCATACAACATATACATTTCTAGAACTGACCAAATATTATATAGAAGAATTGAAAATGCTATACATATTACCTGACAAATTTCAAACTGATCATCTTCAGGCAAGGTTTGGTTAGTACCGCCAACTTAATGGCGATCAGTATAATATCTTGATACAGCAAGTGTTTCAGTGTTAAAAAAACGAAAAAAAAACAGAATGCTATCAGTTTTAAAATTGAGCTTACCACTTAACAATATATTGAAATTGATTTGAAGAATTTACAAGAACCAATTTGGTATGAAGTGACGGGATCAAATGTTAGATATGTTCAAATTTAAATTCGATGTTAAAGAGGATGACATTAATAAATGCAGAGAAGTTCTTCTTGCTATACTATACTTAGCAGGTTATTGTTGTTAGTAGTTTTTAAGAAAATTAAGAGTTACAAAAATTTAATATGTGGAAGAAATACCTGAAATAAACCTCTATTTTCAGGGGATTAATAGAGGTTCTCTTTTATATCCTAATACAAATTTTGTTCTATATAATTATGTAGTCATTGGTAAGCTGATAAAAAATATTCTTTTCTTCATTTATTAAATCAAAGGAAATTAGCAATGCACGTAGCATTGAATGTTTTGGCAGATTATGAGCTTTTTTTTAATGTTGATACTTGTGAAGATGGTCACAGTGTAGAAAAAATAGAAAGAATGTTTATCTACAAATGCTCTCTTAAATGTTTTTTCTAGGGAAAAAATTAAAATTACTAGTAACAAGTTAAGCAAAAAAAGAAAACTACAAACATTCAGCTAAAATTTGGTATCTGTAACATACTATTTTTTTTATTTTTAAATCTATTTATTGTTTTGTAATTTATTTATTTCATTATATATATATATATATATATATATATATATATATATATAATTTATTTGTAATTTGTCTGTTTATATTTAATTTTTGTTTGTTTATTCCCTAATTAATAATTCAGTTGTTGCTGATTGTAACTTTACATAACAATTATTACAATTAAAATAAAAAAGCATGCGAGTTAATACCATGCTGATTATAATAAAAAATGTTTTAAAATTTGAAACAATGAACGAATTTCAGACTTTAAAATTTGATGAAATGTAACATGATATTAAGTTCATTTACTTTAATGCAACATTCATCAACAACATTATTTTTATAATTTTTTTTTTTTAAATGAATATTATTATTAAATAACTTTCAGTATAAAATCCGACCACGTTTCTTTCTTTTTTTTAAATGTAATTTTAAAAAGTTTTCTAGTTTACAATCATTCGTTATCTACATTGCATTATGATTACTACTGCCTGTCTCGCTAACCTCATGAACCATCTTTGTGACGTCAAGTGACAATCGAGTAGGCCTTCTTTCGGTGGACTTGACCGGATCCGGCCCACGATGTCAGTTCATCCGGCCCGCCACCGCACTGTGCCACAAATGAGCTAAAATATAATTAATTATATGGAATTATAAATAGATTGCAGTTAAACTTACTATGTAGAAAAAAATTCGGAGAAAGCTATCGTTGTTTAAAGCACGACGGGAAGGAAGAAATTTCTCTCATTTTTAATGTTTTTCAAATAGTTTTGCACTGGAATGGCGCAAAAATGTCAACATCGAGTTTCCGAAGAAGATTATTCATGACTTAAACAAACATTTTTTTTTTTTTCATTTTTTTTTTTTTTTTTTGAGAGAGAGATTTTCAGAGAACTGAGTCACATTCTTCTGTTCCAGAATCCGTTTAATAGTAACCTTGATGACTTGCCAGTTGAACTACAGTTGGAATTAAAACTGATTTGCAAGCAAGTGACTTGTCGAAAAAGAGACGCACAGAGAAGGAAAACTTGAGTTTTATCGCTGCTTACCTCATGATGAGTTTTTAAAGTTGAAGAAATTTGCATCAGTATTTCGAACAACTTATGTTTGTGAGCAAATACACTTTCAAAAATGAAGTATGTAAAGTTAGTACATTGAACGAGGTTGACTGATGAATATTTGGAAGCAATTGGATGCAGCAATTCCAAAGCAAATATTGATTATATCTTAAATGGTAAACGATAGTTTCACAAATCTCATTACCCTTTTTCCTGCTTAGTTTGTGAAATTCGGATATTTGCAGACTGGGCGTGATATAACTATCTTATTGCTAACTAGCAGTAGAACCCGGCGTTGCCCGGGGATGTAACAGTAAGAGATAGATCAAGTATCGACCATCATAAAAACTGAAAAATAAAATTGACAATTGTTTAAGGTTGACGGACACGCATGTCTTAATTTTTTTTTTTTTTTTTTTTTTTTTTACGAATTGGTCAAACCCAAACTCAAACAAAAACATTGTTTTCAATAGTTATGAGTCTATCGATTGAATAGAACTTTATTATAAACAATTGTCTTGTAAATGGAATTTTTAAAGCATTCTGAATGTAAAAATAAAGAAAAAAGTGTGCAAGACAATAAGAAACACTACCTGCCAAAAACAAAAGTGAAGTTTTGTTGAAATCGGTTGAAAAATGTAGGAAATCCGATCCCACATATAAACGAACACACACACACACACAAACAACCTGGGTTTTATAATAAGTATAACTCGATATGAGTTGTCCCCCTTTCATTCTCGTGATGCCTCTTAATCGTGTTTTCAAATTGATTTCGTGCAAAAACAATTGTGTTTTTCCAATTTTTGGCGCTGTCAGAACCACTGCAAAGTAATTTTACGTTGTCCTGTGAAGTTTTGTTGAAATCGGTTGAAAAATGTAGGAAATCCGATCCAATATATAAACGTACAGACACACACGCACACACAATCTGCGTTTTATAATAAGATTTCGCATTCTTTGATAACTTTTTGGTAAATAATTGTTGTCTTTATTTTTTGTGTATTCAGTCTATATTAAATAAAATGCTCGTCATTCTCTCCCTGGAAAGGGTTTGGTGAACCTTGGTCTGGACAGTCTCAGTTCTTCCACGAAATTTTAATTCTTCCAGGAAGAAAGACAAATGTACCCCAAAATAATAAAAATGAGATAGCTATGATTATGTGGCAAAGTTTAACCTTCGTGTCCGCCAAAATAAAAAGTGCGGTGTGTCAAAAGGGCAGTTTTTGACATTGCTATTACTATATAAAGTTTATAAACTATTGACTCCCGCGGCAATGTTTGAAGTGATGACTAGAATTTTAATAAAACCCAAACAAATGAAAGTGGATTTATACATTTTCTTTGTTCTTAAGAATGATAGCAAAGATATTAATGTTTAATATCTAATAAACAGTGTTTAATAATTAAACACTATTAGATTGCTTATTTGCAAGAAATTTTTTTTGTTTACAAGTTTATGATAATGTATGAACCAGCTATAATGAAATATTTATTATTTACCATTATATAAAGAAATAAATATGAAAATAATTTTTCATTCATAAATTTATAAAAATACATGAATAAGAAAATTGCATTTACCGGGCATTTCTTTCACTTGCTCTCGCCATAGACATTCACTATAATAGATTGACAGCATCTTTTCCTCTGAACCAAACATTCTTTTAATTTTACATTTTAGGCGAGACCACTAACATTCAATATTTTGAATGCATTTCTTCCTATTCATTGGGTGTATAATTACAGAATGTCTGTAATTTTCACCGCTAATAATACTTTATAGTTGGTTTACAACTTTTGATAATTTTGTAATTTTTATAAATTTTTGAATGAATAGATTTCTTTTCAAATTTATTTCTTTATAAAATGATAAATAATAATAACCGCATTGTATTTGGTTCACATTATTTTTTATAATGTTGTCGATAAACATTACCGAGGGAGTAACCGTAACGTGTCAAGAGAATAAGCGTTTTTGTGGGTGGGATTTGACACAGCGTTTTCTGTTTTTTTGCAGGTACGAAGATTAAACCTCGCCGATTCTATCAGTTTGTATGTAAGACCGTTGGACTTTTCTCGCTAGAATTAGACTAGTATCCACCTGATACCCGGTCATTCTGTTCTAGAGAACTACATGATAATATAGGAACCTTCAAAGAAACGCGTTAATTAAGGTTTAAAATGAATTTTTTAAAAATGAAAAATCTTCTTATATATTATTATTATTAGCTTGAAATAAAAACTTCAAGAAAGATTTTTCATTTTTATTATTATATAATATATTTTATTAATATTATTTTATTATATACAGAGAGAAATGAGGATGACCGAAGATAGGAAAAAGGCCATAGACAGATTTGTTGTCTTAATATCAAGGAGCAAGATGTGAAAGGCAGATTCGTGTTGAAAGACATCAAAATTTCGATACATTAAAAGCCTTTATGGAAAGATAAAACAAAAGAAAGTATTTTTTTTCAGATGCAGTAGAAAATATTTGTGCGTTCGTTATTTCTTTTTAGCATTTGAAACTAATGTTTATTTATTACATTTAAAAAAAATTCATAGACGGACTATCAAGATTAAAATGTATACGAGAGAGAATAATATTACAAATATAATGGTTAACTGGGGTAAGAAATGGCTTGTAAATTTCAAAGCCTCCAAAACAAAACTGCTTTCTTTTAATCACCACAGAGAACCTTTTTCTGCCTACCATCAGGATGAATTGGAGCGCTATTTCGAGTCAATTGCTACACCCGCGGCAAGGATAATTATTTCAGTGTCATGCCAAAATATTTTTCTCGTCAGGATCCATCTTGTAAATTTATAAATCCACCATTCGCCCGTGTATTGAATATTGTTGCTATATCTAGTCTGATATTCCTATTAGGTATCTCGAGATTCTTGACAAAATCTAGAGAAGGGTCTGCAATACTATCGGTCCTGACTAGGCATTTCGTCTCCAATCTCTTTCTCACCGACGTGACGTGGCTTCTCTCTGCCTGTTCAACAAATATTTTTATGGTAACACGAATGAGCTTCTTTTTTTTCACCCAACTACATGAATTTAAGTGATGAAACGATTATATATATATATATATGCCAGGATTAAGAGCAGATGCATGAGATAATGCATAATATTAGTTGACCACACCGCTGTAATTTTCACAGCTCCATCTTTTCTAATATTAATTTTAAGTACATTGGGCAGAATTGAAAAAACGTTCATAACAGTTCCAAATAGAATTCACTGTAGCTGACTTGTGTAAAGTGAGAGGAGGATGAAGATTAGTTCTAATAAAAAAAAAAACAAAAAAAAAACGCTGCAATACTTTCCTTATCTCGCATTTTTGGAGGGGAAAATTGTGACTGAAATATATTACCAATTAAATCATAATTTTATTTATATTTCAAACATATGCTGTGCGTGAAGAGCAGTGACTTGTTTTTTGATCGAATTTAGTTTGTCTAGGTTCCGATGTGTCCACTATACACTAAGAAAATTTATCAAGATGATGAGTCGATAGGGAATCGCCGAATTATTATGTGTTGGGAGTTTTATCAAAGTGTGGTGAGTATTGACGGTTTAAATCTGAAAAAATCTAGTTATCTCAGGGAGTATTGTCAGAACAAATAAAGTTAACTGGAAAAGCTGTATTTAAGGGCTGAGATACGCTCCGCACATGGTTTGGAAAAGCTGTCCAGAGTAGCGCTTCCGATTGAAGAGAAACATTTTTCACTAATTTTTCCAAGCTATTGGAATTTTCTGTTTTGATTCTATTTGTTTGTAAAAACTACTTTTGTAATTTCTAACCTTCGAATAATGAAACGTTCGCTATTGAAACGGTTCTTTTCTATACAACTTTACTGGTTAAAAATCGGTTTCTAATCTGAGGCTTTGTATCTTCTCGAAATCAGTCTGATAACTTCACTTTCATTGGTGAGTATATTACTTTATAAAATTTTTGGTGTTCGTACGTTGTGAACTCCGACTGAAAAAGTCTGTAAAACAGTTTACTGTTTTTTTTTTTTTGTTTTGTTTTGTTTTTTTTTCCTTTCGTGTCTAAATTCGTAGTTGTGAAAACTACAACGGCCTACATTATATAAATTATCTGAACGAAAGTTGGAAAGAAATGCCTTGACAGTGTTCACCACAGTTTTGATCCGGATATTGATATGCCTTTGATTGTCTCATTTATGGTCCGAATCCAAAGTTTATCTCTTTGGCTCTCAGTCAGTCACGATACGGATTTAGTGTCTATACAAGAGACGCCTTTGTCTGCAATATAAATAAAAGGAAAGAAAAAAAAAGAAAAACTGTTAAAAATATTTCCTCTTATCAGCATCAACACTGAGTGACATTTTTTTCTGCCCAAAACGTTTTTCCTTTTACTCTTCGTTTTTTAAATTAAGCCAAAAATTAAAAAGTGTGTGTGTGTGCATTTTTAGAATTTTTGGAGGATATGTTTTTCTTTCTTTAAACAAATCAAAATACTAATTTTGAGATAATTTCATTCCATTCCTTCAGAATTTGCTCTCTCTCTCTCCTCCACGATATTTCTCTCAATAGTTTGTTCCTCTGTTTCGTTTGTTGTATAACACCTACTTGGCTCTTTCTTTCTGTATTTTATTATTACCATATTATAATTCTGCTTGTTCCTTAGTCAGTCAGCAAGTACATTACGCCCTGCTAATATCACATAAATAATGGACTATTCCGTTTGGAATCGGAAGGAAATACAGAAATGTATATCAGATGCTGTTTGGTTACAGTGAAAGAAAAAACGCTCTCATGTGTTTAACGTCTGCTTGAGGGAAATGGAAAAACTTGTAACTTTCACATTTTTTCATTTGTACCCTTCTTTAAATAATAATTTGCATTCATATTTATGATTGTTATTGCTATATTTTGTTAAAGTTGTTAAGCTCATATTTAACGATGCAATAGGGGAATTTCCATGGCTATTTTATAGTCGTGGAACTTGCAAGAAGCTTATTCAGTCATTAACTTTAGAATTAAGATTCCCCAGAAAATTTAATATGAAATGTTTGCGGGTATTTCTAGTTATTATTATTATTATTATTATTATTATTTGTAGTAGTAGTTTACTCATACTGTCAAAAATGGCGGCAACAGTTAAGATTTTGATATTCTTTGAGTGCAACACAACTGCAAAATTATTAGCGATTTATCTGCAAACTAAACATTCTGGCAGAAAAAATCAAGACATGAACTGTGGTGTTTTGTCAAGTCTAAAATAACAGAAAATTCTTTTTCCACTACGTAATCAGAAGAATCCATTGCAATGATATAATTGACTGTCGTTAAATTTTTGTATAAATATTGAAACGTGTCACACAAACAAGGTAAATATTGATGTCAAAATGTCACAGTATATTGTTTTCATCGTTAACATAGTACATGAGCAAAATTTTCAACGTATATATTTATATAAAATTATGGAAGAGATATTTTTAAAAAGGAGGAAGCAAATATGTATTTAATATCCAACTCAGAGCAGAGGTAAGTATTTTGTGGAATCGACTTTGTTCGCAATAACAATCTTCAGACTCTTCCTAAAAATAGCGATTAGCTTCATGCACTCTTCTATTTTTACCTTTTTATTTTTTAATATTTTGGAACACTTTTCGTGGCAGACCTTTTTTAATCATTTCACCCTAAGCAAGGCAATAAAGCTATTAAGACGAAAGTGGTTACTGGGTGTGAGAGAGTATAAGAAAAAAAATATTATTGAAGAGAGGGAACAATAAAAGAACAAGAATTAAGACAAAAGATAACGATTGACATTGCATTTACATTTTTGAAAATCAGTGTTAACTGGAAAGTAAGAAACCGAAAGAATTCCACAAGCGAGAAGTGCAAAAGAAGAAACTGTTAGCATAGAATTTACAAATAAGATGATGAGACCTTGCCGCCAATCTAGTACTGCGCTTAAATTCATAAAGTTCATCTAGGTACCAACGAGCAAAGCTCATCAGAACTTTTCTTTTACATTACTAGAATGATGCGCATAGATACTCTTATGTTTAACGTCTGCTTCAATTAATTTATCTTGAGGACTGCTAGACAACTGATTTTCTTTTTGTCAAACTACTGTATGGCTGTGTTAGTAATATGTCTAGGGATGTTGGTCGGATATCTAAGATCGTTTCACTTTTAAAACAATGGCTGATGTACGGAGTGTCTTGCTCAAGATATCTCGGTACACGGCTCCCTTTATTCTTCCTTTGATTATGTGATGAAAAACTGTACCAAATCATGACAGTACCACCTCCATCTTTCACAATTGAGACGGTGTTTTCTCAGTTAAATTCTTCGTTCTTCTTCCTCCGAACTTGACAATGTGAACTAAGATGAAATAAATCTATCTTGGTTTCATTGGTTTGTGTTTGGCTTTAATCATCCACGGTAAACTTAAGACACGCCTCTGCGTTTAATTATTATTATTTTTTTTTTTCAGAAGCATTATTTTTCTTGCTTTACAAGATTGTAAACCATGATGACAGAATACGTTGTTTGTGTTTTAACTCTTGTCCTCGATAATCGAAAATCTTTTATCAATTCTTTGCGTACTATACTTGGCTGCTACTTTATCTTCTTGTAATTCCTGCTTGCAGAACGGCTAAAATCTTTCGAGGGGCATCAGATCTAGGAGATCTCTCTATCGGACAACGTTTCTTCCACTTGCGAGCTATCGAACTAATGACGCTTGGATAAAGTTACATCACTTTCCTGAAGGCACCGTAATCTTTACTTTTACAATACATGGTGGGCCAAAAGTAGGCTTACAGTTGTTTCACTATTTCTTTCAGGTTTTACTGTAGATTACAGCTCAGAACCAGAGCTAACTTCGCCAAAATGTTCTTTCAGCAAGATAGAGCACCTCCCCATTTTGGCAGTAAGTGACTACCTTAAACAAACCTTTCCACGGCGTTGGTTTGGAAGAAGGGGCAGCATCGAATGACCACCACGTTCATCTGACCTAACACCAATGGATTTCATTTTTTGTGGGGGGGGGGGTTTAGTAAAGAACAAGGTTTGAGAGTAATCCCCATAGAGTGAACGAATTAAAAGAACATCTCAAAAGTCGGGATTTGTGTCGTGTCGTATGTCAGAGCGTTCTGGAGAGGTTCGTGGAATGTTGTAATATTGAAGGAGGACATTTTGAACATATAAGAGATTAAACTGTGCTAAAAAATGTAAGTAAAGTGTTTAACAAATGTACAGAAACAGTTTTGAACATATAAAATTGTAACAAATAAATATAAATGTAATAAAATGTTTTTAAAAAATGTAAAGTGCATTCCTACTAAATATAAGCCTACTTTTGGCCCACCCTGTAGATTAACTATGACATGTCTGTTGTCTGCAGAATATTTTGCTGAGGTTCCGGCATTACAGTTACTACTGCGACGATGGTTAACAATCAACTTATACATTGTACACTTTTCTCAAGAATGTTAACTAGTGTTTAAAATATTGGAGAATAACTTCCAGTTGCTTTAGAACAAACACCTATAAATTCTACAGTGATATTAATTTAATCTTATTATGAATGAGTATTGAATACTTTTTTCTTTATCTTTTTACAGTATATCTTTTGTAATTTTATATTAATGTTTTCAAGTCCGATGCATTAAACACCCCCAAATGAACTCTAATTTCACACCAAACCATCAAAGGAAGACACGTGCCGAGTTGACCTGATGTTACTCCTAACCAAATGTAGAAGTACATGATTCCACATTAGCATCCAGTATTGGAAGCGTGGCAACAAAAATAATAAATTAATATATAAATAACTGCCCCAGGTTAAGAGCTCTACTGGAGTCATATACCATAAACTGATCGATAGTCACTAGTGAAATATTGAACTGAATAAAATGTTAAGTAACAAAGATTCAAGTTCTGTGTTATTTAATCGGTATCCCCATTTCATTATTCTCTTTTTTTATTAATTGTTTACCCAATTCAAGGCCTAAGAGCCACTCAAGGCAAAGAGTTTATGAAAGTAACATATTAGTTAACTGATTACACAAGATAAAAAAGGGCTGAGTAATCTTCAGACACTTGTAAGGTTTCCTTAATTATGTATAAAATATAATTCTGGCAAATTTAGCATCAATTAATATATACTGCAACTAATGTTTATTCAATGACAACTTCATACAGCTTTTGCCACAGTTATGCTGTTGAATCATTCCATCTCAAATCAACCACAGGTGACTCTTTCAGAAAAAAAATCTTTAAAAATTCACAGGTTTTCCTTGATCAAACTTATTGATAAATCTCAAATATTAGATCTGTATTATTAATAGTTTTAAAATTAGGACATCTTTAAATTTCACTGCATTTTTTGCATTTTGCTAAATAAGGCATTCAATTCATAGCTCCAACGATACTGCATATGCAGATTTGAAACTTGGCAAGTATAGTTAATGATTACTGTAGATTAGAAAAATATGAACAGCTCAGTTGCATAGTATGTACTTTTATTTTTATAGGCAAGTGAAAATGGCCACAATGCAAAAAGATGCTGTCCAATTTTTTGAGAGCTTCTCATTTACAAAGTTGTTTTTTTTTTGTTTTTTGTTTTTAAGCGTTTCACCCCAAGCAAGGCGAGAAGCCACTAGGACGCAAGGGGTTACAGAAAATTTGGAGCAAGATCAGACAGGAGTGATAGAAGAAAGGATGAGGAGAAGGGTAGTGGATAGATCAATGCAAGTATGTCAGATACAGCATCCAAGTTAGTTTTCCTGTCATTTATGATCTAATAGATTATTTCTTTGCAGTAAATGTATCCATTCTTAGTATAGAAATGTCATTATTACTGTTTGAAAATTGCTCGATATTTTTTTTTCAACATCTTTAAAATTGTCTATTTTCAAGACACCAGCAAACCAGTTAGTTCATGAAAATTTTCATACTTTTACCACATATTCTTACATGTCTGAAGATCACGTGACAGTTTTGTTTTGTGGACAAACTTCTATCTAATTTTAATATATTTTCTAGAACAGCTTGTCATACCAAAATCATGGTTTTATCGATTTGCCACTTTATAAATCGGATAACAAAAATATGAAGCGAAAAGTTGGTACTGCCTATAATTTCCGATACAAATAAAATAGCTTGAGCTTCATTTTACCTTTTTTCCAAACAATTTAGATGATATGGACCCTAAAAAGAATATTTCAAATGGTCGACAAACCTTTTAACTGAATAAAGAAACCAAACGAAGCACATTAAAATAAGGATTCCACTAGATTATTCTAATTTTAAATACATCAAGTCAAAATAATGAAAAATTCAAAATAAATCAGATTTTTTCATGTGAAACAAATTTATTGATACTCAAAAATACAGATAAGTCAAGCAAAGACCCCATTAAGGATATTCTTAAAAGAGATTGCAAAATCTATCAGTTAATTTAACAGGAAGGTACAGAATGTGAAATGTCCTTTTTTTTTCAAAATAGCTTTTTTTAGCGAAGTTCTTAAAAATGAATAACTTTAAAGTGAATCATTTGCAATACGTTTATAATATTAAAGGCTGTGATAAAAAGCAGAAATAATAAAATGGAATAAAACTGATAACAAAATAAAAGTAAATATACTTTATCTAAAGAATTTCAAAATTTCATGTTTTTTATCTTATGTATGTAAATTCCTAAATGGGTAAAAATCGTAACCCATAAATAATAATTTTCCTCTTTTGGGAAATACTAGTGGATTAAAGTGTGGGTTTATGAATTTGGTTATGTAGTAATTGTGAGTTCAATCTCTGGGCCAGATAGTACAGACTTAGGCTGAGTACTATCATTGGATACGGACCATCCACCACCTTAAATTAAATAAAGAGTTCAGTTGGAAATTTATTGAAGGTTACCCAGATCGACAAGCAGCTGAAGTCTGGACGGTACAATGACCAAAACATTTATGATAATATCAGCAGAAGTGAGAACAATAACCTGAGTGTAAATGAAATATCTGAATTTATTGTGGATCTCTTAATTGATCAAAACCATAATATTGCTATTATAAAAATTATTTTTATCATTACCGATTTTCAAAAAGAAAAATTTCACCTCTTCAATAGGTTATAATCTAAAAATATAGATGACTTTAAGATAAATAACTATCATTATTCTTGAGTTTTATACAAAATTCAACTAAAAAACAACATAAACAATAATTAGTAATACCACCAATTACTACATCACCACACACACACACACACATATATATATATATATATATATATATATATATATATATATATATATGAAAGAAATCTTTCACACACACATATATATATATATAACTTATTACAAACTTGTAAACTTATTTACAAACGTCCCCGTCGACCAAAAATATTGACATTATCCTCAATTCTGTTTACTAATAATTCTATCCCTCCGCCATCCATCAAAACATCCACACTAAAATAATTACTACACGCATGCACAATCAAAGTTTCATTCTATGACCATAATGGCGACATTTACACCAAAACTAATCCTGTTAGGAAATCCACTCGGTCCATGCTTTTCCAACTGTTACATGTCCCACGTAGAAAATACAATATTTACACAGGACCGTAAACTGAAAATATATGTTCGCTACATAGATGATATTTTTATTTTAGCAAATAACATTAAAGAAACACTTAAGACCACATTTGAGAAAAACTCTGTCCTTAACTTTACCTATGAACTTAGTCAAAAAACAAACTTCTGTTCTTAGATGTCCTCGTAGAATACAGCAAATACCACTTTCATTACATCATTATATAAAAAACCCACTAGCAAAAACTCGTGCCATCTTAACTTTAAAAGCGAATGTCCACTTAGGTACAAAATAGCAGTAATAAAAACTTTCTGAAAAGAGCACACCAGAATTCATCCTCTCGACTACTCTTCCTCAAAGAACTTAATAATGTTAAACAAACACTAATCAACAACGGCTTCCCTAACCACCTTATAGACCACCAAATTAGGCTATTTCTCCCCAAAGTAAGCAATAACGATAGTGAACACACAGGCAAAAATTACATACACATTAATTACAAACAAGACGAATCTTCTCTAAGACATATTATAAAGAAATACACTACCCCAATTGACCCGAATAAAAAAAATCAAATTATCTATTATAAAAAATTTAAGACAGCTAACCTTATCCTCAAAAATAACAACACACCAGCTAAGTCAAAATTACAAAGATCGAACATTATCTATGAGTTCAAATGCCCCTTAACTGTGTTCCTGATCAAACCGGACTCATAAATAATTACATCGGTTACACAGCTACATGCTTATCAAGACGTCTTACGTTACACCTATCTGATCACAGCTCCATTAGAAGTGCATCCACCTGTAAAAAAAAGATTAAAAATAATGGAAGCTTTAATAATAATAAAAAAGAAAAAAAGCAACTCTTAACAATATTAACTACGAACAAGGCCACAATGTGCTAACCGTATTCGGAAATTAAAACATCCCTACTACACACTAAGACATACACATAATGCACACACTCAATTAAGCTGAAAAATCGAATCATCCTTGATAATAGCTAAAGGTATAGCCGAAAGCGCTCGGAAATATAAAACATTTGGACAGTTTTTACACACTCTTTGTCTAGAAAAGAAAGCTCTTCTTTGAACACAAAAAATAAAAAATAAAAAGCTTAACCGTAGTATCTTGTCTGTCGTTTTTAATGAAAGGTGCATAAACGAAGGATTGCTGCCTACATATACAACTATATATATATATATATATATATATATATATATATATATAAGATCTTTCACGTGATACCTAAGGTAAATGATTTTTCCAATGATTATTGAGTACATTAAGAGTTTTCTAAGTATGTGAATAGAACACACTAACAAAGTCCTCTATATTTCAGATAATAATGGATTTTCTTAATGTTAATCAGTATTCTTCTTAATCATCTATAGTGCTTTACTCCAACAGGAATAAGAATAATAGTTGTGCTTAGTTATTTCTAAAAAGTAATAAATTAATTTAATATTTATATTCTTTATAAGTTCTTTAATCATTAAGCTTATTTTCATAATCTCAATTTCTCGTTTTTAAAATAATTGAATTAATTCATTGCTCTTCCAGCATCACATAACAAAAGAAATATTCTAAATTAAAAATATCAACTAATTAAAATAGCAGATATGCCGTAAGTTTCATCTACATTTATTTAATCTTCATTCTTCAAATGTATAAGTTTATGTATGTGTGCGCGTCTATTGGCTTCACTTTTAAAAATGTTGGTCTTCTCTAAATCTCAGGTATTTTTCTGCTTCTTAGTAAAACTTGCGCTAAGAACAAAGTTTTAAAAAAAACACTTTTTAGTTCAATCCAAGCAGTAAGCATCCTTATGCTTCGCCTGCCACCAATCATTTTTCGTAGACAACAGTTTTCTAATCTCTTTTTCAATTGGAGCAGAGTCGAAAGTTACAGGAGGAAGGGTACTTGCTCGCTGAGAAAAACTTCTTTTTAATTTTATTTGTATTTGCGCGCCAAAAGCTATTCATTGACCCCCAAACATTTGTCATTCATTACTCATTGTTCTCTGTCTGAAGTGTAGCTGATCAAATTCACATATCGATCTGGCGTTTTAAGCTTTATTATCACTTAATATCACAAGAATATATCACAAAAGAATCCCAGATAGCATAAAATAAATTATCAAACTGCAATCAAACCTCAAGGTTTAAAAAATGTAATCATCTCTCCAGGCCTCCGGGATTCATAGGTTATCGCCTCGCCTCTGGAGATCCCATTTCATAAAAAAAAAACTGCTTGAACGTCTGACAGTGAACCTTTTGCTACAGTATTTAGTTTTTGGCTATTTTTCCATTAAATGTGAACCAAAACATAACTGGATCATGTTACACTGTGATTAACAATGTTTTCTTTTTAAAAGTGTTTTTTTAATGTTATTACGCACATTATTTTACACACGGAATTGATTTTTCCCTTACACCGGTTGTCGACTTCCTTTGTTCCTTTTCTTCTTTGTTATCCAGTAGTCGTGTATAACATTTAGTAATTATTTTTTTATTATATATTTTTTAAAGATTTTTTGATGGTTTTTAAAAATAACATTTTACTGATCTCTCGGTTGAATCTAATTAACAGAATCAACAGCCACGCACGGCTGAGAAATCCGGACTCCGCAAAGCAGATCAAATTCAGGAGCACTTGCGAGACGAAAGAAAATTAATTTCACAACCGAATTACAGCACGCACTTTTCACCCACTTCTTGCAGTGATTTTAAAAGGTAAGGAAATAAATACGATTTAAAATATGATTCTTTGAGATAATCTGTTTTCTTGTCTTTTTTTAAGAGAATATGAAGAAAAAACAAACAAAAAAAGATATTTCGAGCAGACTACAGTGGTTTGTTTTTTTATCCTTTTCTTCATTATTCATTCCCTTGAGAATTTAAATTTGTTATAAAATGTTTCATTCACTAATTCAATTAATGTGTTAGCTTTTGATGAAAGTAAGGTTAAAATTCAATGTCTTTATATATAACATATGCCGCTCAAGTAATTAATTCTAAGAATTATAAAACAAACTGGATATACAAAAAATGCTTGTTTAAAAACGGATGCTCACATGTCACACTACTACACTACACTCAAACTAATTCTTCCAAACATTTGTTTATTATTACTGTTGTTTAACCTTATCTTTATTATCAATGTTTTGTATTTTTTGTTTTTTACTAAATTTTCTCTCGTTCTAGTGTGGCATTTTTGTCAGTTCTTTACTTACGACTATAAAAGCACTATAGATTTAAAATCAAAGATGTATTCCTCCCTCCATTTGAACTCCTATCCTTCTCGTTTTTGGCGCCGATTAAAATCTGCTGAAGATGAATATTGCTATATTTGAATGTCATTTGCGGTGTTTGTTGTAGCCTAATTGGTAAGACGCTGTTCATGTCAGACAGGTTCTCGATCAAAAATACGGGATTCGGATTTCCAAGCCATGTTGATTAACAGCTGTAGAATGGGAGAAAAATAAAACGATAAAAAGCAAGATTAGACGAAAAAAATCTCATTAAAAAAAATGACAAGGCATTTAAGACATTTGAGAAGTTTTACTTTTATTATACTTTAAATCATAATGGCCAAGTCATACTTCACTTCAGAAACACCCTTATCGTCTTTTTAATAACATCCAATCCAAATTTTAATGACATTTGTTTTAGTTTCTGAACATTAATTTTTTAAATGGTAACATGTAAAAATTAAATTTCCACCAAAAGTGTTAATCAATCAATCATCGGTCGAAAAATGATACACTGATTCCACAACGGAAATTTTAATACAGAATGGGGAAAATAGGGATATGACATTGTATATCTGATATCAGGAATTATTCTATGAAATTTCACGTTGTAAAAGTTTTTTTTTTTTTTTTATTAATTGTTTTTTTTAAATGAAAGATTTTCCCTATTGTAAATCAATCATCAAGCTGATCGGACATTTTTGTCCCATGCTTGTGCTTTCTTTAGAAAAAACATGGAGAAATGTCAAGTATGTAAAATTTGTAAATACAATTTGTTATAAATCTCACATTTTCGTTAAAACGATTTTTATTTATTTGGGTTTTTCTAATTCATGATAGGTTGTATAAAACATTTGTCAATATTATATTTACAAAAAATAGCTAGTTAGATCAGTAATTAACTTGCATGATTGAAAACCTTCATCTCTTACTTTTTTAATAATATTTTTTCCTTTATATAGCAATTTCTTAAAACAGTTTTACATTTTTACCATCCAGTTTCAGTGCCTTGTTTTACCATTTAACTGATCATCACTTAAGGTAATTTCATTTTAAAGTTCAAGGTTTATTGATCCTTTAAAAAAAGGATTAAAATCTATATTGGGTTGAGATTTTTAAGAAATAGATGTCTAGATTGTTAATATATTTATATTGTAATTTAAACTGTCTGAATTTCAGCAAAACTGTATTTTAGCATCAGATTGAACCTGAGCATCAGAATCAAACAAAAAAAAAATATCTGGAAAAAAATATTTGTATCTTTAATTGCTCTCAGGATTTTTCAAAATTACCAACTAAATGTGTGTTATAATGTGAGTGCGTAAGTAGAAGATTCAAAAAGAATCTTCTAGAAATATAGAAGCCTGTTTATTAGATATTTTTTTCCTGCTACGAAAATACTCAGTCATGCAGGCTTAATTCAGTTCAACACTAAATTAGGATTTTGTCTGAATTTCTTTGAAAAATTGTCATTAATTTTTTTACTATTTTTTTCTTTTTACAATCAGATTCATCCCATGTAAGGCAGTAAAACCACTAAGACACAAGGGGTTACTGTATGTGAGAGAATTAGAAAACAGAAGCATTATTGAGAAGTGAGAACAATAGAAGAGTAATCAGGAAGACAGTAGATAACAATAGACATTGCTTTTAAATTTTTGAAAATCAAACATGTCTGGAAAACAAGAAGCCAGAAGAGAGTTCCATAAGCAAGAAGTACAAGAAATGAAAGTGTTAGCATAGAACTTAGTTACATCTAGCCAACTCAACTGTAAACCAATGGGACTTGTTGCTTATCTAGTACTATGCATAAAGTCTGGGTACCACAGCAAAGAGCTCATTTGAACATTTAACATAAAAGTATTTATAGAAAAGGCACAGGGAAGCAGTTTTACAGCAGTGGGAAAGTGATTGAAGCTGAGTTACCAGATCAGGACAAATCATATTGCCAATTCATCTTTGGATTTTATCAAGAATCTCTAAATATAAAGCAGGTGCAACAGACCATATGGGGCAACAATTTTCGAGGTATGGACAAATGGTAGACTTATAGATATGTAAGGTAGATTCAGGAGAGAAAAATTGTCTGGCACAACACAGTGAGCCACCTTTCTTGGCAGCAGACTTAGCAATGGATTCAATATAGTTGTTCCACTTCATGATCTTAATTTTGTTGCTTTTTAGCATAATGCTTGTATTACTTTACTTTTTACAGCCATTAAGCAAACAGTAAATATTGTAAAATAAAGAAATAGCCTCTGAAAAGATTTGAACTCATGTCCTGTATCTTTGAGAGTGCTTATTGATAAGACTATGAAGGCCCATTAGAAGGCATAATCTCAAATGTAATCATTTTGCTATATTCTTCTTTATGTGATTTTACTCTGTGCCAGATGAAGGCTCTAGTCTCATTGGAGGCTACATTCTCTGATCCATTTAGTTGATTTAATAATCACTGTATATAAATAACAATCTATTCCCTCTGAATTTCTGGAATGAGATATCATTATTTACATTTGGATTAATGTCCTCATATTTTTGTTAGCACAACATTTTGGCCACTATGCCCCCCAGCCTACTTCAAGTGTCTGTCAATCCAGGTAACCTTCATGAAATTTTAAACTGAACCCTTTATTTAATCTATGGGTTAGACTGTTCTTGTTCTGCTGTCGATGTCTAGGTTTATCTCTTTTTTTTTTTTTTTTTTTTTTTTTAGTACTGCTCAGTCATTGCTTACTTTGATTTCACTGAGTCTATCCGGGCCAGTGATTACTCAAAATTACTCTGAATTCACCTGAAGAAGGCAGGAGAGCAGAATGGACAAAATGTTGTGAGAACAACAACAAAGATGAAGATATTAGTCCAAATGTAAATAATGTAAGCAACAATTTGTTCAATGTTTCTTCATGTTTTTCACATATTAGTAGGCCTTTTGGCCAAATAGATTCTAGAATACATACATATATATATATATATATATATATATATATATATATATATATATATATATATATATATATAAATATGAAATGTAATTTTAAATAAAAGTTTATGGACAGTGTCAATGTTAAGCGTTATTTTCATACAACAGATTTAGATAAGTAATTCAGTCATCTTTTGTAATGGACCTCTGTTGAAGTATATTATTGTTTTATGCATAGAAAAATATATGGATGCACATTACATTTTATATATAAAGATTGACTTAAAAGGTAAATTGTCAACTGGTCTTGTTTGTATTTATTTTTCTTTTCTAAACAGTTACTAGATTCATACAATTTTGTTGCCAATTTATATAGCTTTGAATTTGCTTTCTTTTTTCTTTTTTCTTTTCCTCCATGCTCATAGAAAAAAATTTAAAATGTTAAGACTTAGGTGTAAATAGAATGCACATTAACTTCACAGAATGTAGGTAACTAAGAAAAATATGCTCAGAGGTAATCAGTATTCAATTTAGATAAATTGACCAATGAGGTGCTGAAAAGTTCTCAGCCCTACCAAAATTTGATTTAATCACTCCTGGGTCACATGGGCCGGCCATGTGGAAGGAAGCAGTTCTGCTGGAACATGTACTTCTTGACTACTATGTTCAGAACATCAGTGGCCTTGAGCCAGAGGTTTTCAGGTCAAAGTAAGTCAATATGACATGGTCATTGTTACTTGCATCTCTTAGGACTGTGACAGATGACATGAACTTTGTGTGCATCACTCTGGGGCCTGTGCAAGACCTACCTGTCATTTCTCCTGTTCAACTTAAGCACTTTCAAGAAACTTACTATTGCAAAGCCACTCTACTGTGGAGTCACTATATTAAGTTGTTTTCTATTTATGGCCTATTGATGGTGCATTCTACAATACTTGGCATACCCTGTACAAATACACTAGGACATGGTGAAAAGTTCTCAACCTGACCAAGAAACACTTCCCCACAAAAAATGTTTCATTATTTGGTTAGGTTTTGGAAAGTGGGTCAAGTTGAGAATTTTTCAGCACCCTTGTATATAATATATAATTTTGATATATATATATATATATGCTAGAATGTATGTATATTTGTATGTATATATATTTATGTCAGGTCACAGTACCCAGTACAACCTGCCACATGGTCAGGTCATCAACAACTAAACCAGTTCCCTCACCAGGCTTTCTGGTGAGGAGGGTAGCTAGACACCTAGCAGGAACAAAAACAAGACCTCGCAAGCGAAGATGAAACTTCTTGTAGTGGTCTGTGGCTACCTAGGACAATGCAGTAAACTGAGCTCTTTAACTATCTATGCAGCCAATGCAGTGATGACCTGGTATTGCTGGAAAGAGAGCATCCTAGACTGATGTCAGGGGTCAGAGTGGAGGATTCCCCTAATGAAATCAATGGCTACATGTCCATGGCAAGCATTTCAATTGGAGGACATTGAATGTGGTTTGACCTGGAGAGGGATGGGCTCTGCCAGGTCTACTTGCCCAAGACACCCTACATGTAAATGAATACCTCTCTGGCTTTTATCCCATGCATGTGGAGAGAACTGGTCAGGTACTCCTCTGCACAGTGACCCTATAGCCACAGCTGGTCAGGGTACTGATAGTGGTGATGATAATCTATATCTATAAAATGGAAGACGTGTGTGTGTGTGTGTGTGTTATTTATGCACATCCACATTTCTCAACCGAGTTTGATGAAATTATACACACATGTTGCAAATTTACTAACTTTTCAACTTCCAGCCGACCCCCCCACAACTCCTGGGTTTGGCAGAAAAATCGATAAAACTAAAGATGGGTACGACTTTTTCCAAAAACCAAGTCAAAGTTACATGCAAACAAAACTTTTACTGGATGAGCTGATGTTCTTTGCATTTAATGCAAAACATAGCTCATGTTATGAGGTTTATGTAAAGTGCTTGATAGTTTTTCTGTCATATTGGCTTCACACAAAAAATTGCAAAAAACTGAAAAAATTAGGTTTTTCATGCTACTTAAAATAAAAACTTGAATAACTTCCTCATTTTTTATTTGTTATTCTTCAAACATGTTGCAAAAAATTTACCATCATGCAAGAAATAAGATAGTGCAGTTTTAGTCCTGCTCACTTCCCCACATATAATGAAAAACCATGCAAAACTGTTTAAAAACCCAATTTTTCAGCCATAACTCCCTGGTTTTTTATCTGATGCTTTCCAAATTTGCCATGTAAATTACATATGTCACACAAATTGTCTTGTGTGAATTTTTGGTTCAGATTATTTCAGTTAACAGACGAACTGCAACAAACTAAATTGGCATTCAAACAAACTTTGATGCAAACATTGTTTGAAGCATTAAAAGGGAAAAATTCCCAAAGAACCCCTTATTAACCCCAGCTTTACAGTAAATATATAAAGAAGGAGGGGGGCATTCATGCATTTACACTTTCAGTTGAATCAAGCTCTGACGCTTCATCCTTGTTTTTGCTTGCTTATTAGATTTGTGAACAATACCATACTATTTTAAAGTTATTACAGCCATAGAAAATTTACTGAATATCTAAAACATTGAAACAATTTAACCCGACAACAACCACACAAG
Organism: Acanthosepion pharaonis; assembly: GCA_903632075.3. Classification (NCBI taxonomy): domain Eukaryota; kingdom Metazoa; phylum Mollusca; class Cephalopoda; order Sepiida; family Sepiidae; genus Acanthosepion; species Acanthosepion pharaonis. Next base: position 2,057,562 of record CAHIKZ030000479.1, read on the forward strand.
GTCTTATTGATGGAGTTCCTTTAATTAGAACAATCACACACTTGCAAAGGGCATACCATAAAAAAAGATGAGGTGGGTAGTAGCTTAGTATACCAGTGGATGATGCATGCAAGCAGGGACAGACAGGCAGATATACAATTGCAGCCATGTACACCCGGGCAATGCCAGCTACCTCAGTTAGTTATATATAATAAATGCGAATGTCAGTGTGTCACACTTTTTCAATTAACACAACTCTCAATAGCTCATCTCCATCTTATACATAATAAATGTGAATGTCAGTGTTTCACACTTTTTCAACTTTACTCCTAGAGGGCGTGGCCCAACATATTATGCCATTTTGGAATCAGGCTGACTCTCTGAACAAATTAAACATTCCAGGCCAGATCCAGATCTGCAATCCTGAAATTTTGGATTCCCAAGTTTTCATTACGGTAAAAAATTTTTAGAACTTTGATATAAATTTGGGAATAATCAAAATTAACTGCAAAATCCCACGAAAGTCACCCATGAAATAAAAATAATTGTTTGTATGGAAAGTAAGGACCTATGTACATGAAATTGTCTTTAAATTAAGTGGCATCAGAAGAATCATCGTTAAACTTTTAAAAGGGAAGCTCAAATATTAATGCAATACTTAAATGCAATGATCAGTTTTGAGTTTTTCTGTAGTTTATTGTTACCTGTTGCATCTACTCCTCCCTCCCTACCTATTGAGATGAATGCATAATTAAGAACCCTCCACAGGAGCTAGCTCAAAGCTGCCTGAGAAGGGTGGCTTTTAAGCTAGTGTACATACAGTTGTTCTCAACCCTTTATTCCAGTTTCAATTTCCTGCAGTTAAACCCAGAAATAAACCTTTCATAAGTTTTAGTTAAGGGACTTGATGCTGCCAGTTCATATCTACCAAACAGAAAGGATAAAATGCTTTAAATAAAAAGAAGTTCTGGTCATGGCTTATGCCCATTTTACATTGAAACACTGGTTTTTATATGACCACCAAAGTTAAGCAATGTCAAGCTTAGTAAGTGCCTAGATGGCCACTTGGGAATACCCAGTGCTATGAGTTTGGATATATGGATTGTGTAATGGATAATGGCATAGAATAGGAAATTGGAGAGCAGTGGCCTAAATGTTTGTTAGTCTTTGTCAGCTTTTCTGTGTTACTGCAGTGTTGTACAACAATTCTCCACTTCATAATTCCTCTCAAATTCTCAAATTTCAGTCAGGTTTGTTATATTCACTTATGTGCAAATACCCTTAGGAAAGGTATGACTCCACCTCTTATGCCTCCAGCTATAGGTTAATTAATGACTTGTATCAGTAAGTCATTATTATCTCCAAAAGATTCTTACTGTCTAAAAATATTTTCTGGCTTTAAATAACCTTCAAAAGGTTGATAATCCATAAAAAACAAAACAGTCAGTTCTTGTCATAACAAAGAAAAATATGCTGTTTGCTAACATCTTTGGTAAAAATGAATCTTCTGTACATCATATAACTTACAGTCTATTTTTCTAATTGTTTTATTTTATTATTAGCTATTGTTGTTAACATGTCATTGTACCTAATTTATAAACATAGCTTAATGACAGGAATTTATGCATATGAAAAACCTAGTATATATTGGTTTTGACACTACCTGATTCCAGGTATATGCTGGGTGTCTTCAAACATGTCGAACTCAGATAAAGGGGCACAACTGTATGTGAACACAGTGGCAACAATAAGATTACTACAATTTCCTAAAAAAAGAATGACTGAAAAAAAAATGACCTATAATATTAGATATAAAGCCAAATATTTTGTATTGTAAATTCACTGAACTTATTCAGTTTCTAGTACTGTAACTATTGTTCCTGACCACTTTTTCAGTTTGAGTAGTCAGGAACAACACAAGAATCATTTCAGTGCCCTAAATGTTTGTTAGTCTTTGTCAGTTTTTCTGTGTTACTGCAGTGTTGTGCAACAATTCTCCACTTCATAATTCCCCTCAAATTCTCAATTTGGTTTAAATCTGAGTTTTTCCCAATCCAATTCACAATTTGAATGCTATTATTTTAGCCACTTCTTGATATCCTTCAAAGATTCTTTCCAGTTGAAATGTGTTGCACACTTGAATTTTCATGAAGGTGAAGAAGTGATTCTCAAATACTTGGATGTATGATTTATTATTCATTGTGGTATTCAGGAACAAAAAGTTAAATCTCATTAAGCCTTTTTTCTGCCATGGTGTAGGAATGATAAGCAAGTAAGTTCTACAGACCATTACTACTGTAGAAAGTTCTCTGGTGCTCAGCAAATTTTCATTCAATTTAAAGTACTTCTCATTTTGAATTTTCATTCAATTTAAAGTACTTCTCATTTTGAATTTTCATTCAATTTAAAGTACTTCTCATTTTGAATTTTCATTCAATTTAAAGTACTTCTCATTTTGAATTTTCATTCAATTTAAAGTACTTCTCATTTTGAATTTTCATTCAATTTAAAGTACTTCTCATTTTGAATTTTCATTCAATTTAAAGTACTTCTTAAGTAACACCAGTAGCTAATCAGACTAACATATACCAGGCCTGATGGTAGTTTCCCATATGAGGAGTGCACATATTCAAACCCTGCCAGAAGGCACATTTTCTTTATGAAGACTCTCAAATGCCCAGGCCAGTAGGTGTAAATTTACCCTATTTAAAAAAACAGATGTCTAGCCATCCACTAAAATATAATGTTTAAATTATAAGAAATAGTGTCAGATTATGAATAATATCCATTAATTCCTTAGAAATTATTTTGTTTAAGCATTGAATGTAAAAAATAAAGTTATCTGATATGGGCTTTGATGGATCCTAATGAGAAATATGCATTTCTCAAAGTTGATTGCTTGATTTGTTTTTATAGCTTATCAACCTTTTTAAGGTTATTTAAATCCAAAACATATTTTGGTTATTATAAGAATTTTTTTAATATAATAATTATTGTCTTACTATTTAATCCATAGCTGGGAGGAAAAGAGATAGATTCATATCTTCCACATGGGTAGTTGCACATAAGTGAATATTACAAACACAATAGGAATTCAAACTTGGCTTTCCGATTTCTCATTCTGAGCTGTTATCCATTACCCCACTTGCACAGCCAAGCTTATAGCACTTGGCATTCCCAAGCAACCACCTATCTAGGTACTGACCAGGTTCAACATTGCTTAACTTTGGTGATTGAATGAAATCCAGTGTTTCAATTTGATATGTCTATAAACCATTTCTCAAAAGGGTAAATGAACCTGGCTGAGCAGTCCTAATGGTGGTTTCTCCTTTAAGTTGGCCAAAAGGCACATTTTCTTTGTTATTGCTCAAGAATTCCCAAGCCAATTTACCCTATTTAAAAAAAGGAAGATGTCTACTTAAACATCTGTAGCCACTAAATAAAAGGCTTAGAGTATTAAAAATTAATACTGTTAATTGATATATGAATTTGGGTGGTAATTAAAACTTTTGATTTGTGAGATATCTTATATGTAATGCAATATCTCACAAAAGTATCAGATCAGATGCACAGATGTAGTATATAAGATTCCCTGTCCCGTTTCAGCAGGTTATTTTTTAAACACAAGGCAGTAAAGCCACTAAGGCACAAGGGGTTACTGGGTGTGAAAGAAGTAGGAACAGAACCATTAATTAATGAGTGGGAAGAGAAGTGTAATCAGGAGGACAGTAGATAGCAAGTGACATTGCATTTAAATTTTTGCAGATTAAAAGTTGATTGACTGATTCATTTCTTATGGATTATCAACACTTTGCAGATTATTTAAAGCCAGAAAATATTTTTAGATTGTAAGAAATTTTCTTTTTATTAGATAATGATTCAGCAATGGAAGTCTTAATAATTAACCCCAAGGATATTTGTGCATAAGTGAATATAACAAAACAACTGGAATTGGAACTCAGCTCTCTGATTAACAATTCCAAGCCATTATCCATTACATCACCTGCACTTCCAAGGTCACAGCACTTGTTATTCCCAAGTAGTCACCCATCTAGGTACTGACCAGGCTCAACATTGCTTAACTTCGGTGATTGTACAGGAACCATTTTTTTACAGCTTAGGAACTGCTTGTTGGTTATTTAAAGCCTAAACATATTTCAAATTATAGGCATTTGCTTACCTGGTGTTCCCAAGCAGTCCCCCATCTAAGTACTGACCAGGCTTGACACTGCTTAACTTCACTTATCAAATGAGAACTGGTGTTTTCAGTATGATTTGATTGTAAGTTTACCCATGCAAGATATCATGTGACATGATCATAAATAAAGCATGAAACTTCTCAATTCATAAATTGTAAACAGTATTTAATGAATAAACCTGTGGTTAATTTTCTTGACATTTTAATGTTTATTCACATGTTTTGCAGAGGATATCACTAAACATAAAAAATATTTATAAAATTCCTCACAAGCTCTTGTTTATAAATCTTTTCTTCTTTGGATGGCCATCATTCTCATGATGTCTGCAACCATGCAAAATAAAAAACATTCCCAGAGATATGGTCTTTTTTTCCTGTTGTGATATCTCACCATATCACTGGAATTTTTTTTTTCTTACACAAGTTTACAAAATTAAGGTAGTTTATCACTGATTTGCCTTAGCCTCCACTTCTGATTCAAAATCATAATTATCTGTCTCATAGTTAGCCAGCCAAAGCTAGAGAGACCAGTTTACCCTGTTATTTATCCATAGCTGGTACAAGTGGATTTATGCCTTTCCCAGTGATATTAGTGCAAAGTGAACACAAACAGCTTCAACAAAAAAACTCGAATTTTTTCAATGCCAACAACTGATAATACACTCTCTACCATTTTTTATTATCTCCAAATGTCATTATATATGGTTAGGTTCAAACATATTTCCTCATCTTTGTTTTATGTTTCAGCTAAAACCATCCTATTGTCCACTGCCAAAATATCATGCAAAAGCAAAACAGACAAGAAAATTCATCTGAACCAGACCACATAAAATGATTAAAATACCTTATTGAGCAAACTTTACACAACATCTCCATCAAAATATGTTTTTTAAAGTCACTTGTTTGTTTGTGTTTTGTTTTTGTTTTGTTTTGTTTTTGGTTTACATTCACTTTAGAAAATACAGAGATCACTCTACTAAATATAGGATTTTTTATGTAATAAGAAGTAATGTCTGATTATAAATAGAATCCATTAATAATTTATGTATATGACCCAATAAACTAATAGGTTTGTAGTTTTTTAATTCCAGACAACTATCTTTTTTGAATGGTACTACTATGAGGACTTCTTTCACAGCTTGAATTATCACGCCAGTGATTTCAATGTGGTTGCACATGAGATGTAGGGAATCTCATTTAGGTTTACTTCCAGCTTTGAGATACTCTCAGTGGATGAAATCCATAAGTATAAAAGTGCAGGGCTTGACAATTAGACACATAGTACGCCTGAAATACCAGTCAGGTTCAATTTCTCACATAGCTACCAGCTCGTTGAAAAGGGACCCAGGCATTAAGTGAGGCGTTTACAAAATTTAGTAGAGCACAAAGCCACAAGTATGACACACTCAGAATTGAACTTAGGGCAAAAGTAATGGTTTACACTGCACCCATCTATTTAAAAAGGTTACTTTCACTGAGGACTATATGAGGTTCAAACTCACCAGACTTTCTAGCATTAATAATCATAGTTGTTAAATTTTTTAGTTAATCATCATCATCATCAGTCCCATGACTGTGTGTGATCATAGGGTTGCTGACCACATGATGACCAGTTCCCTCCACATATCTGGGTTGAAAGTCAGAGAGGTATCTATAGCATATCTTGGACAAATAGACCTGACGGAACCTATCCCTCTTCAACTCAAGCAACTGTTTATGTCATCCAACACTCACCATGGTCACAGATGTGGATATTGATTCAACTGAGTTTACCCTCTGTTCTGACCTTTGATTTTAGTCTAGGAAGCTTTCTGCCAAGAAACACCTTATCACCACCACCCTAGCCATATGCATAGCAATAAAGCCCAGTCGATTCCATTGTGCTTGATGGACATTGATCCTACAAAAAGGTTCATCCACTTTTTTGACAAATTTTGTTTTTAATCTTGCTGAGTGTCAGGCCACCCTCCTCACCAGAAAGCTTGGTGGGGGGCTGGTTTATTATGCAGTTGGTAGTATTGGGTTACATGGTACCAGTAATATATTCATTGTGACTTGACATAAAAATTGAGTTTATTATTAAATTTTCAGAGAATAACCTGTGATTTATTATGTCAAAATTTTCATTCGCTCTTCTGGCTGCATAATATAATACAGCAATTACTAAAAGCATCTGCACAATTTATTTGTGATTGTGTTTTTTTTTTTTTTTTCTTTTATCAACTATACTCAGATGTCACTAAATTGTAAGCACTAAATCCACTACTGACATCAGTATGGTTAAATACATTATTTCATAGTGTATTCAAGAATTCTACAAGTCTCATTAGATTAAAATGTTTTTAATTTTTTTTTTTTTTACTTATTAGACCAGAGTATGACAATATCATGTTGAAACACCAGTTTTCATCTGATCACTGAAGTTAAACAACATTGAGCTTGATCAGTACCTATGTGGGTGACCACTCGGGATTACTGAGTGCTGTAAACGTGGATGTGAGGGTGGTGTAATGGATAACCGCTCAGAATGAAAAATCAGAGAGCCAAGTTCTAATTCACGTACATGTATACCCTTGGGAATCGTATAAATCCATCTCTTCTCCCTGCAGCTATGGATTAAATAAGCACCACAGACTTGGTCTTCTAGCCTTAGATGACAACTGGTTTGTAAAAATACTTTAATGGGGATTTACACCTAATTTTTATATACATGTACAAAAGAGAAATAATTGCAATAACTATATTTTTGTTTTGACTGAGTTTGCCATACTACCTGAAATAACAACCTTATCTTAGAGAGGAAATGGTGATTGTGTATGATTAACTTTACAAAAAGTTCATGTTTCTGGAGATGAATAGCTAATGTTTGTTTTTTTTTTTAATAGACACTATAATTATATCTTGTTAATTGTTTTTGGAATATGTTCAGCTTGATGTTTTTCTGTTATTTTGGCCTCATTTATTTTATCATTTAATCCGTATTCATTGTGATGATTTTTCCATAGTTCCTCATATTGATTTTATTTTCTTTTATTCCAATATTATTTAATGCTGTACTTAAAGATTTGCCTCCAAGTCCTCTACACCTAACTTCTCTGGCCTGGCACCAGGTTTGCTAGCCCTTGTTTTTGAAATTCTCACTTATTTTACTTATTTTTACTGTTATTCAATGAATCAAGAAAAGTTCAAGTGGCTTATCTGATTGACCAACTTGAGAGATTTGTGTTGAAATGCTCATGATGCACAGATATTCAATAAATCTGTTGAAATTATTATCAGATCTCGTATTTATACTCCTCAGAATGAACACTAATTCTAACTTTTAAATTTCAAATTTCAAATTCTTACCACACTAGAATTTTGTTAGAAACATCACAGCATTTGTTCTGAGGAGTATATATATGAAAGCTGATAATAATTTCAATAGATTTTTTAAATATCTGGCACTAATGAATATTTCAATGCAAAACTCTTGAGTTGGTCAATCATATAAGTCACTTGTACTTTCCTTGATTTATTAAATATTATAGCTCTAGTTACCTACTGCGTACTTTTTGATAGAACTTCTGCTAACCTGCAAATTATGTTAAATTCTTGTAATTTTCCCATATTTTTTAGTTGTATTATTATTATTATTATAATTATTATTCAGCTGTTATTGATATTTGTAGAAATAGTGAATGAATAAGGCTGGCAATTCATTGAAGCTTCCATTTATTTTCAATTTCAGATTGTGCCTCATGGAGACAATGAGCCACATGACAATAATTGATGGAAAAAAATATTATGAATGCCAAGAATGTGGATTCACTGTGGCCCGCAAGTCAAAGCTTGAACAGCATATGAGAACACACACTGGAGAGAAACCTTTCCATTGTGTGGAATGTGGAGCTGCCTTTTCTCAGAGCTCAACCCTCAAAAAGCATGTGTACACTCACACAGGAGAAAAACCTTTTACCTGCGAACTCTGTGGATCAAGCTTTTCACAGAGCTCAACACTCAAGAAGCACATATTAACACATACTGGTGAAAAGCCTTTTGCCTGCGAGATATGTGAAGCCAAATTTTCTCGGAGTTCTACTCTGAAACGGCACATGCTAATACATACTGGAGAGAAACCATTTCAGTGTGTGATCTGTGCCTCTAATTTTTCCCAGGGATCAAATCTCAAACAGCACATGTTGACTCACACAGGAGAAAAAAATTACCACTGTGGGGTTTGTGGATTAGATTTTTCCCTCAGTTCACATCTCAAAAAGCATATGAGAACTCATACTGGAGAAAAACCGTTCCTCTGTGAGATTTGCGGGGCAAAATATTGCCAGAGTTCGACATTTAAAGAGCATATGTTGACCCACACTGGAGAAAAACCTTTCCTATGTGAGATTTGTGATGCACGATTTGGCAAGAACTCCCATCTCAAACAGCACATGTTAGCACACACTGATGACAAAGATCTTTGATAGGTTTGAAGCAAAACTTGGTCTTGATTTCAAATGATGTTGATGAAGCTGTACAAGAGAGAAACCATTCCTCTATAAATTTGTGGATCATAGTTTTTGTGCTTATTTTTTAATGGATTTTATGTGATTCAGCATTACTACTGCAGGTTTACAAAAAGAACAAGATGAGAAAGTGGGAAAACGTTTGCAGTGTATATTTCTATTGCTGACAATTTTCCACTTGTTTTAATATGCAAGTATACATTGATAAAACAGAAATTTTTCCTGATAAATTTTAAAAATAATTTCTATCAAAATTTCTGGAATGAAGAGTTATTTACATGCAGATTATTGTCCTCATCTTTGTTGTTATTATCACAACGTTTCAGCCATTGCACTCTGGCCTTCAACAGAACAATAAATTGAATACAGGGTCCAGATCGAATTCCCACAAAGGTTACTGTTATAACATTCATATAAAAGCACATAGTTTTGGTTAATAATACTGTAAGAAAATACTAGAACAAAAGGTTGAGTGAAGAACAGGTCTAATCACATGAAACATGGATTAATAATACAGCATTTGAGAATATTATAGTTCAGTGTGGCAATACATACAAATCAAATGCTATGCTTTGTGACCCACTTTGTGATGACCGTTCTTATAAGCAGACATTCTACTCATAGCAGATGGACAAGTCCATGTTCAACAATTAGTGTAGAGAAGGTCAGTTGTCATTCTACACAATTTACTCAGATTAACAAGCATTTGGTGAAAGCCAGAGAGCACAATATTCAAAATGTTGTAATAATAACAACAAAGATGAGGACAACAGTGTACCTGTAGATAAATTTCTCAAACCAAATTCCTTTCAATGTTTGGCTCTCTGCTGTACATTTCACACTTTATTGTGCATTCTTCATTTTCATATTCTCTAATAGTTTAATGTTCTAACATTATAAATGGCATGGAATCATTCACAAATCTCTGAACTTGAATTTTGCCTGTTCTCCAGAAATTCTAAGTGGAGCAAAAAAGCTTTTGCTTTGACATTGTTTATAATTCAGTTCTCAATAACAAAGGTAAACTCCATATAGAAGAAAAAATAGCTTTGCTATTTTCAAAATGGTGGATCAACATTGTCTTAATTTCAGTACTCCGGCAAATATTTTAGAACGCATGAGAAAACGGGAATCTCCTTTATGAGTTACCAATATTTTCTTCAATCTCTTTTGAGATAAGATGTCAACTATAATCAATGATAATTATTAATTGTTTCTGCTGTGACAATTTTGATCAGCATGTTTCCAGTTGTACAATTCCAAACTGCTTTTTCATTGGAAGACTTGTTTCAGAAAGTTTCTATTGATATGTCTATAGGTCAGCTATGACAACAAACACAAGATGCAAAAATTCCAAAGAGAGAGATTTTATCCCCCTTACTGACACAATAGCTATGCATTTTCATTGTTTATCATCCACAATCCTGAATGACAAGAAATGAAACAGAAAAATTGTCTCATTTACCAGACACTGGGTCTTGAAGGTAGACAATGACTTGACTAAATGGAATAAACCTTGTTGATTAAAATAGTAACGTAATCTCATCACAATATTTTGACAAGTACACCTCAGGCCTCAGTGAACAATCGGATTACTATAATTGAACTACTGTTACTACTTTGTGCACCATTAATTTTTATCTAACATTATTTTTAGTGGATACCCATATTTGAGTAGATGCTCCATATTTTTATTATTTTTATAAATAATATTTAATATTTATTATTGTTTATCAGCCTGAATAATCTAGAAATAAAATTTCTTGAATATTCAGGCTGGTAAACAATAATAAATATACTGTTTAAAAATAAATAAAAAAAACAGAGCATCTACTACTCAAATATGTATATCCACTAAAAATAATGTTTAAGTTATGAAAATCTTTTGGATTAATAAATAAAAATTCATTACGTTTTTTAGAAATTACTGTTAATTAGGTTGAATAATTTCATATTGAGGGTGTATCTAGCATAATGATAGGCAAGTTTTTCTTATTTAAATTGTTGTTGCTCTTGAGTTTTCTTTGAATTCATTCTTTACCACTATAATTATTAGTACTGTGTGTGTGTGCTTATCTGTTCCATTTAGTCAATTCTTTTCAAGGCAGCTGTCTTCCTACAGGACCATGGGTCTAGTAAAGAGTAGTCAAGCTAATTCATTTTCCCCCACAAAACCTTTACAGTATAAATTTCCAGTGAGTGATGACTGAAATCAATACAAGGTTTCATCAAAGCCATTGTTTGAAATTGAATTTTGAGGCTTTACACAATGATTTTAACTTTCAGCATTGACGAAACAACAAATTCACCATGAGTCGCCTGCATTATTCACAAGTATGTCATTCCTATCCTCTGTGTATATAGTGTCCCAATCACAACCTAGCTCTTTATTTCAATCATGGTCATTTTTATTGTTGTCATAGCAGGACATAACACAATCACCAAATTGAAACACCCTATCCTTTAATATTGGAATTCACCTGCAATGGCGGGACAAACATTTTACTGGGCAGACAAAGTTATCAACAGAGTGCTAAAGGTTGAAGGCAATATTATGACTTGACAAAGACCAGCTTGTTTATTCTCAGCTCTTTTTGGTGGGTTTGGGACACTTTAAATAATTCATAATCAATTAGATATTTACTGATTTTTACCTTAGTGTGATGCAGGGTCACAAAAGCAAGAGACCTCTGTATGTATTAAACTCCCCACACTAGCAAATGATAAATTATTCTGGCTTGAGATTATCTGAGATTAGCTTTGTCTAGCACAGAGCCACAGGAGCTGGAAATCCCTGTGAAATTGAATTTGCTACATGAGCAAATGAGGAATTATTTAGACAAGATATTTACTGAGTTTAGTCTGGCACAAAGCTACATGTGGAACCCAAAAAGAAGGTTCAGCTCACTACAGTATTATCTAGTTGGCCAGCTTGCTAACCATTTCATTATGCAAGGGAAGGGGTAACTGCCAAGGAACTTTGAATTTTTGATCTAATTGATTTTTTTTTAACTCACTTTTGCTGTTACTTCAATGCGAACAACTCAGAAACCCAAGCAACAAGGACAGGAACATAAAATGATTCTTTAGCTCATATTTGAAATTTGTCCTTATAAAATGAGCATGCAAGATGAAGGATCTGTCCAAAGCTCAGTGAAGAGAGCACAGTGGTGACCAAAGCAGCAAGCTTCATCTTTGAACTTTCAGACAACATGATACCAGGCTATGTGTATATAGCTCTCCATCAATGGAGTTTAACGTGCTAATCACTGCAATATCACAGGTATTCTTGTCTTCTTTACCTATCTCAGCAGGAACAATCGCTCTGAGATTTAGCTGTCATCCTCTCACTTAACAACCCTATGACATTCATGCCTTTGAATAAAACAAATTTTAAAAAAATGTAATGCAATTTTAACCCTTAAATGGCAGGAAAAAGGTGGCATGAGCATACATGCCAAACAGGTAAAAAAAATGAGAAAATTAATTTTTTAAAGGGTAGTTTTTATGCTTAGTATTGCTCTAATTATTCACAAAATCTATAAGATGGCTATTTTAACTGTTTTAGATTATAAAAAGAAAGAAAATAGGGAAATGAAACAAATGTTAGGTTCCCAAATTGAATAATTTTACCAGTACAGTACTCCTTTAAGAATTTCATACACATTGACATGGTGCAAACTTTGCACCAATTTGTTACCATTTTCACCACTTTCAGAAGTATGCAAAACATAGCACTGTCTTTGGCTTGTTCTTCCAACTTTATTTGCAAGCAAATACTGCAGGAAATGATATAACCATCAATTCTTGCAAATAGTGACCTCATGAATCTTGGAGTTGCTAGTTAATCATCTAGACCTAAACTGTGAGTGAATGATGTCTGTATCATAAGAAAAGGTTTAAATCATCAACTGATGATATCTGCTGATCTCTAATGAAACATTAATTGATGACACCCACCATTTAATGGTTAATGTATATGCACAGATACATTACAATATTTTCAAGGACAAATTTATAACAAAATTGCAACAGCATAAAATGAATGAAAAGAGATTGCATGAACATGTATGCCAAATACAACAAAAAAAGATAAAAGAAAATTAATTTTTTTAAAGGGTAATTTTTATGCTTATTTTTGCTCTACTTATTCACAAAAGCTGTAAGATGGATATTTTAACACTTTTTGGTGGCAAAATAAAGAAAAAAGCAAAATAAAACAAATGCTTTAACATCAATTTTGATTACATGTCATAAATTTTCAGTAGCATTCAGGATTGCGGTAACGAGTTCATCACCTTAAAGTCACTTTCAGACAAAAAAAAACAATCATTGTGCTTTGACAGAGTGCATTACCTTATTAGAATATCCAACCAATCCATTCACAGTAAATGCTAGCAAATTGTTTGCCAACAGTTTCATGTAACCAGTGCCATTTTCACCAAAAGGCAGGAACGGTTCCAATAGTTCCTTCCCCCCATCACAGAACATAACTGATTCCTCACCATATTTAATAATGAGGATATACTTCCTTCTCGAGCCAGATATAGATTTTGCCATCAGATCTTACCAAGTTGAAGTTGCTTTCGTTCAAATACAAGACATTAGACCACATTTCCGGTGTACAAGTCCAGACGTTGTTTGGACAATTCCAGCATTTATATATTTTTATTGTGACAAATGACATGTTACGGGTTCTATGTCTTTTTTTGCTTAATAGTCCACAGTTCCTTGATGTATTGAAAAAAATGAAAATAATGAACTGGACGGCACTCTTCCGTCCCTCAGATTACGATAGCCTCGCTTTATTAGCCAAGCTGACCTTGTGTCCATTTTATGTTGTTGTTCCAATTTTGGCATAGGTTAATCTGTTTCATGTGCCAACCAATGTTTTTTACACATGAAGTCAACCATGGTACTTATGCTAAAACAGGATTTCTGCATTCATTAATATTGATTTACCATTGATACATACAATTTTGACGTTTGTTTCACGTTCACTTTTGAATTTTCTAGGATGAGATCACTCATTCAAATTTCATTTAATTACTTCTTTTTTTAATAATGTGTCTCCTCGACCATGGCTCTGCATAATTTCCTATCATTCTTAGTTAAAAAATAATGTTTATTTCCTTACAATACCTTCCAGTCCCTGATCTACCATTTACACAATTCAGTTTCGTTAAATATGTTACTCGCTGTCTCCCATGCCTTCAGTAAGTTCCGTGCGTGTCAAATTCTCTAAACCCTTTACCATTTATATTAAGAAAATAATTTAATGATATGCTAGATTTTTTTTTCTAACTCCAAATTTAAATAGGTGCCAGATAAATTATTTTTTAAAATTGAAAAAAGAGTTTAACTCCAGAGAAATAAAACACGCGTGATAATAGACGTATACCTGGTGTCTAATTTTAAGTCGCTTTAGAAATGTTGTCTGTAGTTGAACAGAAATAAATTAGAAAAAATAACAGGATTATAATGAATAAGATTTAATAATGATATATATTTAGTAATGATATACAATGATATACATATATACTTGATATGCATCTGCTTTAGTAGTCACTGTCAAGGTTTACATTAACAAAACATTTTCTCTATTAAATGTAATATTTCTTTCTTCAAATGCAAATTAAGTTTAGTCAATATTTAATCGTAGCTTATAACCATTTTTATGTAAAGTTGTATTTTCCATTTTTGTTATCTTTAAAAAAATGTAATGGAGATGATGAATTGTTGTACTCGATAGTGTTTGTATTTACTATCCAAATGCTTTTCCAATTATGCCAACATTAATCACATTTAATGAAAGTTTATGAAAATGTTTTAAGGACATTTCAGGCTTAACTGAGCGCTCAAAATTAAAATTCGTTGGATATCCCTTTTGTGGATGATGTACTGAAAATTCGGTATTTGTCTGTCAAGAGATGAGATAAGCTTACCGTGAGAGAAGGCATCCAGCCGTGAATCTTCTATTTGTTCGAATCCACATTCATTTAATAAATGCTTGGCAGCCTTGACAAATTCGTCTTCTATTCTTGAATGGTTGACAGGTTCCGGACTGACTTGGATTGCGTAAGTTTCGTTCAAATCTGTAATGAATCGATTGACATTATTGCTGGGCTCGAATTTCTTGATAGTTCTCGTTACATTATCAAGAGATTGTTATTGCATCAATCGTTCGTAGTCAGTGGAGTTGTTCGTTGTGTTAGTGTTTTGGTATGGCCAACATGTATTTGAGCTTAACTTTGAAATCGTCGATTATTTCCTTTGTAGCGATGCAGCTCAAGAAAGGTTACCGCGTTCGTTCACAGTGTGCAGCTTCTTCCAGTCGAACGCTTGTGGCTTAATGCAAAGAAAATAACTCTTTGGTCAGATCGTTACCCACGAAAGAAAACTATGTGACGAAATTGTAGCAATCGGCAAATTTTGTTTAGTTGTAATCTTCTCGTAAGGCCGGCTGCAGATGAACGAGGAAAAGTGAAGCGAGGTGAAGGGCCGACGATCTAACCAGTGTGTGCTTTCCTTTTCGTGTGGCGGCCGAGCTGGACTCTGTTTTTTTGGTTTCTAGGGACTATTGTCTTATAAAGGACAAGCGTTCTCCTATTTTCAATTCTCCTACCAACTTTCATCTAAAAACGTCATTCAGCTAACATTTCAGCTAGCATTCTTTGTCCGGGTCATTTTACAAGTTCTTGTGAGGTCCACTTCCCACAGCTGCTTCTTTGTCAAGACGATAACTCTCAAACTACATTTTCCTGCGAATGTGTTAGTTGGTGAATCACTGAGCAGGTACAACAGTCTCTCTCTCTGTGTGTGTGTGTGTTTATGGCAAAATGAAGCTATATGAGCAGCTGAACAATTAATAGAATCAACCAATTTCCTATTGCCTAACAACAGTTTTTAGATACGCGTATATAGCAAGTGGTGGGGAGAAGGAGATGAATATTTGAAAAAAAAATGGACTGTCGGACAAGAGAAACATTATTCCTCTCTTCAGAAAAAAGATTAGAAAATAACGTTTTTGGTGACTGTGGATGTGTACGCATTGGCGGCGGACCAGCAGAAGGACACTAACCGAATTTATATTTCGCAGTATTTTTTATGTACTTTGACGGCTCACAGCAGCATTGATTTTGTCAACTAGCACCTGCCCTCTGAATGACTAAAAATGTTTAGTCCTTGGTCATTTGATTTGCTCACCACCATATTTATTAAGTAGTCAGTCACCAACTCAGTATTACGATCCACTAACTGTTTTATTTTTAATCATGATGAAAAGAGTCATGAATAATGATGAGATTTAAATTCTATTTAGGATACAACAGTCTATATGAATTGTATACTTACTTCAATTTCAGTTTTAATTGAAAATCAGCGAAATCAGATGAAACAATTCGAGAGAAATAAAAAGAAACAAATTGTTATGCTGAATGCGACTGTCATCAATGACATTAACTGCAGAGCAACCAGCTACAAAAGAAAGACAAAATGAAACTCTAAATAGAACACGCAACATTCCAAGAATTAACACGATACGTTGCCTTTTCCAAAATATTTCAAGATAAATTAATTTTTGGAAAATATTTCAAGATACATTGCTTTATGTAAAATATTTCAAAACAACAAGGAGAGTCTAACAGACTTTAAAGCTCTTTTTGAGTAGGTTCACGTCTATTTATTATCTCTCAGTTGCGTCTCTATCTTTGGGCAGAATGCGCTCATGGGCTTCTCTGTCAAATGACAGAGGGGCACCTGGGAAAATTATACTGAGAGGCCGCACCCTCGCATTGCACCAGAGGGAGGGATCGGTGCTCATACCGAGGCCCACGCAACCGGTTGCGTGGAGTAAGGAGAATTTTTGTTCCTGTCCCGGGTGTGCGCGCTCGGGTCCTCACCTAAAAATAGACCTTGTGTCACATCTCGTCCTAGTGTGTGGGGGGGGGCAGAGTAAATACTTACTTTAAAGCTGAGGTAGATTTGTTGAACTGTAATGTTGCAACTTTGCAATTACAAGCCATTGTTTCAATCATTCAGGAGGTTGAATTGTCGGAATAAAGAAATCAAAATATTCAAAAGAAGGAATGTCATCAAGATACTTTTATATCCATAATGACATTTATTTTTTGAAAAGGAAAAGAGTTCATCTTGTTCAAACCGTCCAATAATGTTGCAGAAAATTTAGGAAATATAATAAAAAATAATTCATGAAGTCACACGATAGACTTCTACAGAAGTTTTATGACCCACAGAAATGGTCCAATTCAGAATAGCTTATCACTTCTTTAACCAATGAACAATAAAAGAAACATCAAGAGTTATGCAAAGAAAACAAGAGGAATAAAGAGTGCAAACTGATGGAAGTGTCAAATCCTGTGATTAAATAATTAACAATTAATATTAGATTAATAATATCCGCAAAATAAGTCTTCCTGAATTATTACATGATCGAAAGATAAAATGGAGTAACTCTAAAACCGCACAGAACTTCAAGTTCAAAAACTTTGACACATCACCTAACAACGCAACGAAAATCGAAATCTATCAAAAGTGAACAGTTTTTTTGTTTCTTCATATTTACATTCTGATGGCCACCACGTAGTTTTATCACTAATAATAACTCATGCGAACAACACAAACCGACAGATTTATTTAAAATCATTGAGTACGAAATAGTAGCCGTTGCATTTATTAGTTTATTTAATTTCCTACTATTTTGTCAAGAGATATTGAAATTATTTTGTAGAGATAATAAAATTAACATCGGGTGTTGCTATTTATTCACATGAATATGCCAGTGTTAGCAAAGGGAAAGAACTCCTTTTACGACTATATTTTCATTTACCTTTTATTTCCATTTGAAAGCAAGCAAATTCACTTTCAAAATAAATTAGCATAAAAATCTGTTAAGGCATTTGAATGATAAATATAACTGTAAAAATATTATGAAGCTATATTTTTAAAGTACTGGGAAAAATCCAGTAATTTACAATATAGTCACAAAATTGTAGAAAGCAAAATAATATTAATGTTTTAATATTCAGAATGCTTTTAAAATTCCATTTACAAGACAATTATTTATAATAAATTTCTATTCAATCAGTAGACTCATAACAATTAGAAAACAATGTTTGTTTGAGTTTAGGTTTGACAATTCTAAAAATAAAAAAAAAATAAAACTAATTAAGACATCGCATGTCCGTCAACCTTAAACAATGATTCAATCTAATGATCTCTACTGATTTCTGAATACAAACATCAGATAAATTCTTTATCTTTGGGAAAGATAATGAGATCTAAACATACACAAGTCCTAACTAAAATAATAACCGGAAAACTACTTTTAAATACACATGGTGTCCAATTTTTACTGTATTCAATAAGTAAAATCATAAATTAAAAGATTATTATTACAGAAAGGCTACTAAATGAATAAGATTTGTTAGATCATAATTAATAAACCCAAATAAGTTAATATTTTTTGTATTAGAAACGAGTGGAAAATATATTCAAATCAAATTCTAATTATGAATCACCATAAGCAAAACATGCAATTTTTTTTACTGTATTCAATAAGTAAAATCATAAATTGTAAAACTAAAATTACAGAAAAGGCTACCATTTTTCAACCGATTTCAAAAACTTCCTTTGTTTTGGCATGTAGTGTTTCTTATTGTCTTTACACTTTTTTCTTTATTTTACATTCAGAATGCTTTAAAAATTCCATTTACAAGACAATTGTTTATAATAAAATTCTATTCAATCGGTAGAGACTCATAACGATTGAAAACAATATTTTGTTTGAGTTTGACCAATTATTCGTAAAAAAAAAAAAAACTAATTCAGACATGCGTGTCAACCTTAAACTTATAATCTTGTCAATTTTATTTTCAGTCTTTTTTGATGGTGGATACTGATCTATCTCTTACTGTTTGCAATGCCGAATACTGCTAGTATATATATATATATATATATATATATATATATATATATATATAATATATATATTTTTTTTTACCTTTCATTCAGTATGGTTTAAAATTATATATATATATATATATATATATATATATATATATATATATATATATATATACCATACTGAATGAAGGTAAAAAAAATACTTTGTTACAGACTCACTAATAGTTAAAGTTTTGATCTAATAAAAATCAATTGGAAGAAGTAAACATAATACTTTCAATCATAAGCATTCCTATATATGTAGGAATCCATTGAATTTACATTCCCTTCATCTTCCCAATCTGAAGTTAGGGGTGCCAGGAGAGATTTCATTACTGACATAATCTCCACTTTATATATATATATATATATATATATATATATATATTGCTAGTTGAGGAATAGATATGTGATAATATTTCTATTGGCACTTCCTACTTGTTTGTATATACCTTGAGGTACTCTTATCCTCACTAAAACAATAGCATGTTTTAGTACATCCTACTTTCATAGATGTGTTTGAATTTCATAGATGTGTTTTCATATCCTGCTATGGCAACAGAAAACAACTTGAAGTGAAATTAAAAATAAGGATGCAGTAGAACAAGAAGTAATATTAATAATACAGTGTGCTAAAGGTTAAATGATGGTTTATGGTTATATAAGGACATTTTGTGGCACCAATGTAGGTTTATCCAGGTTTCCTTCACATTTAACCACTGCCCTATAGATAATGTTCATTGCCTAATAGTTACCATTTAGAGAGCAGTTGTCCAGCTTTTTACACTTGCATTTAATCTGATTATTTTTTAGTTGTTTATTCAGTACTTTCTATTATGCCTCATGATTTGTTTTATGGTGGTTTTGTTAAATATTTTATGTAACACATTGGTTTGGGGAAATGTTTTTAAATAAAGATAAAAACCTATTTATGTCATTCCATCTCAAATCAACCAATAGCTAGAGGTGACTCAGAAAAATCTGGGAAAATTTATATCTAAACTATTTGGAACAAAGATAAAATGAAGCCAAAAAGTATTTATTTATATAATAAATTATTAGGGTACCAACTTTCAACTTTATATTTTCTAAAAATATCAAATTTTTAATGTGTCAAGATCAACAAAATCATGTTCTATCAATTGTTCTAGAAAAATCTGTTTTAACAGAGAGAAAAAGATAATTTTATCACATGATCTTCAGACATGAAAGAATATGTTGTAAAAATATTAAATGAATTCTAACAATGTTAAAAAATTGAGCAATTTTCAAACAGTAATACAACATGAATGAATATGGTTACTGCATAGAAATAATCTATTAGGTTATAAATGACACGATAAGTAATTTGGATGCTGTATCTGACATACTTTGTAAATAGAGAAGCTCACAAATTGAACAGCATCTTTTTGCATTTTGGTATTTCATGCATTTTCATTTACATTTTTATTTTTTCTTTCTCTTTCCCTCATCTTCAAAGATGGAGCCAGCTTTCTATACTGAGCCTTGTAGACTTCCTGGTTTAAGGCTCTTCTGTACTCTTCTTTGATGCAGTAGTAGGGAAATTTGTGAAGAGTCTATACTCAGTGCCATTTGAGATCAGTTGGGGTAGTTGGAAGTTGTATCAACAAAATTCAACTTACTGTTCAACTTCTTAAATGGTATAACACTTGCACAAGTTCACTCTCACATCAAGATATTTCATGATTTTTAAGTTGATTTCAACATCAATGGTAAAACCGAGTCCCTTGAGGATCTTGAATTATTTCTTTTTTTTATTTGCTCAATTATTATTCAATTCTTTTGAATACACGTGTAGTAAAGCCATGTTGCTGAAAATATTACTTAAAACAACTTTTGAAAACCTTATCCTATATATAAGAAGACCTGATAAGATCAATACAAAACTTGAAATATTTGCAAAACTTCAATCTTATATTATGTTCTATCCAAAATGGCCATGCTGAGATTAATATTAGGTTTGGTGGTTGGAATAGTTATATATTTCCTAAACTGCCACATTAGAATACCAGGATTTCAAGAATCTGATTTTTTTTAGGCAGACAGGCCTTCCCCATTTAAAAGATTGGTGTTAAACAATTTTCCTTTCTACATTTCCAGTTTGGTTAAGTTTAATAAGCATCAAAACTAATATTAAAGATGTAAACATTAAAATTTCTTTATTGAAATATTTAAAGATTATATTTTCTTTCTCTGATAGAAAAAGATTTTACATATCAAACAATAAATTTTAAATATTCTCTAGAATTAAAGTAATAAAATGATAACTTCTTAACCATTATATAATAACAATAATAATAATATAAAGTGCAAAAGTTTAACTATTTGGCAGAGAAAGCTTCCAGTTCCACTGAAGTTAAAAAATTCACAGAGAATAGAAGGAACTGAAATTAAAGTAAATACACGAATTTTGAAAAGGTGTTTTGTAGCTTACGCCTTTGACTCTGGATTTAAGCTTCTTTCGATAATGAGAAACACGTTTTGGATGGGAGTGCCATGTAACATCACATTTTTTCACAGGGGCTTTCGGTAACAAATATCTTGAATGCAATTGACTGTTGTATACACAGATGCTGCAAGCTAAATAGAACAAAAAAAAGAAAACATTTGTTAGCTTGAAATATATATATATATATATATATATAATATATATATATTACCACTATAAAAACACAAAGTGTATAATAAAATTATGTTTTCTCTTTTTTTTTTTTTTATTTAAAAAACATGGAATCAACAATTCACTGTATGTTTTTATACAAACTAACTTTTATGCAGAACAGACCTTAGTTATACCTTTTTGGCAATAACACAATCTGGTATGACCAGTAGTTGAAGAAGTTCCTTGAACCCTCAGTCCATGATTTGTTTTTTTTTTGGTATCTAACAAGTTGGAATGTAGATCCTTAAAGTTGTGGCAGGAGATGGTATACCTAGGGACTACATCTTTTTGAGATTGGTTTATAATTTTGTTTATTTTAATTGATTGATTTGTTTACGGCATATCAACATATGTTGTGTTGCTTTAATGGTTTATTTAATTTTCTTGAGAGCTTGAAAGTAATAAAATATGACACATGTTACCCTGTTTCCATTGAATACCTGGTAGGTGATCCTTGGTTTTGTGCATATACATGTTTAAGTTCAGATGTAATTGCATAGAGGCAATGATTTACTTGTTCAAACTTGGTAATTTGTAGTATACATATGTATGCGTTTATTTATATATTATATAAATTAAATATATTTTATATATAATATATTATGTATATTATAAGATATATTATAAGGATTTTTAATATATTTATTTATAGAATATATTGTATATAATATATATCATATTCTATATAATATATATTTTATATAATTTATATATATATTATATAATAACTCTATATATCTAATAATTTATAATATTCGCATCTAGTGGTTTTAACTGTAAAATCATGAAACCTATCTTCTAATCTATTACTCTGCTTAAATTCAGAAAAATGTGGTACCGAAGAGGAAAGCCCATCAGAACACATACTATGAAAATATTTATGGAAACTGATTTTTCGAAGCTATCTTATTAGAGGTTTCTCATTGCAAGGTTTTATGTCAGATTAAGACAAATAGCCATTGCAGATTTTTGTCCAGATTTTGTCAATTTTTTTGATTTTTTTTTACAAGAATTTTGCTTAAAGAGTCTTCTAAACCTGTAGTGACAGTTTGGGAAATTTGATGATGCTGAACAAACTGGTTCTGTCATAGACCAGGATACTAACACAGGCTTTATTATTATAAAAGAAAACATTGAGCCATATATTACAAACAAAATTCCTCATGCATATCAATTTAAGTCAAGCAACTTTCACTGATGATATTTGGCAATGTTATAGAATTAATTTTATTGTCCAATTGTTGCTGAATTATTTATTCTTTAATTTCATATATAACATATAAGCATTAATTGTTTATTCTTTATTTTATAGCTTTGATAATGTGGTGAAAATGTTGCAGTATGAGCCATGTGACACTACCTGTGGAAAAAAAGGACTGAGTGCAAAAGAAATTAAGGATATGGAAAGCCCAGGAACTGTCAACAAATGTACAGCACAAAACTGGTTCAGACATTTCAAAGACACCATCCTCGAAGACAAACCAAGGAGAGAGCTTCTTTTTGTAGAAATTGAGGCCCTGCTTGAAATGGTTGAACAGCCAAGCACAAGCACTCGTACATTATTGGCAAAAGTTTGTCCATCACAAAACACCATCATTCGACACTTTTAATCTTGGCTTTGTGAACGTTTTGCAAACAACTGCAAAATCAAATTGTAACTGGGTATGAAAAATCAATCTGTTTTCATAAATCTAATAAATCAGTAGAGCTTCATTCTGGTCAGACTTCTGAACCTGTTATCAAACGTGGGCATTTTGAACAGGTCATGTGTATTTGGTGTAATTTCGAGGTAGGTGTTCTACATGTGCTTGTTATATGTACCAAATATAGATCGGGTTGGTTAAAATGTACAGGAACACTAGATATATAGGTATCTACTACTATTTATATTAATGATTCTTCCACGTACAGGATTCAAGAAATAATAACAACACCAATTTGTTAACCAACAAATATATATTGAATAAAATACAACAAACATGAAATAAAATCATATTCACAATGTAGATTAAAGAGAAGGAAGTTCTTTCCTTTGACTGTTCATTGATTGTAATTAATATTTGAAGAAAGTTCTCTTTGTGAAATAAAATGTTCCAAAATAATTGTTATGCCAAAGTTTGCATGTGAAGAATGAATAACACCAAGAATACAAAAGAATACAATTGTTTAAAATGTTTGTGAATAAACTGGTTTGAATCAACAAAGTTCTGGTTGATTGTGCTTGATGAAAGTTACAGAGAGAAGTGTTGTGTTTGAAGTAGTTAAATTCTGTGTCTGTGTGTGCATTAGAGTGTGATGAGCAAGATCATGGATTTGTGTTGACGCTGAATTTTTTGGATGTTACTGGTGAAAATTTTTTATTTAAGGAAAGAGGTAGGCTCCCATTGAACCTGCAAGAAAACTTGATCTTACATTAAAAAATGTGATTGGTCAAAACCAACCAATCCCCTCATCAACGTACTACAAACAGAATAGGTAAGTATGCTCCAGAAAAAAAGATTCAAAGGAACGACTGAGATGGCTAAATTGTCCTATACAAAGGTAGTAGCAATTTATTAGCCAATTGCAGGCGAATAAAATGACTTGGCATGTATGTGGATGTGAAAAACATAGAAGTCGCTATAAGCTTATCCCATATGGCCATGCCATGAACGCTGATCTTCATACTCAACATCAGCAGTGAGTATATAAGGTTTTGAAAGCCCAATACTGAGTATTGGTCAATCAAAGACACTCACTCATACAGCAGGATGCTGCCCCAGCATACACTACCAATGTGACCTAGTGGTTAGAACATTCACTTTCCGACCCGATATGATCAATTTGTCAGGAGGCAATCTCAGTGTACAGCAAAAATCTGAATTAACCCAAGCCTTGTAAAGTTGCGTGCATGAAGTTACACATCATTGTGACTGGGGGTTTATGTACTCTCTCTTTTACAGCATTGTTGCAATCAGTAGCGTGCAGAAGTAGGCAAAGAGTTTGACATCCATATCAGGGTGGGTAGCATCCAATCAGAGTCAAAAGAAAATTTAGTTTATATTTAATTTGAATAATGTTTCTTTCATGTGTTATCTGCTTTTACATATTTAAAATGTCTTCCTTTCTCACATTTCTCAGTACTAGGCTACCTACTTGAATCTTAGGGGCATACAATCAAGGAATTGTCTTCGGGTATCACCAAACCTCTGCACATTACTATTTGCAGTATAAACCACAGGTGGGCTCTGTAGGTGTTGAACAGGACACAAATGTATCGGAGCAGCCGTCTACAATATGAATGGAAAACAAGTAGCCGGTTATTTTTTTTATCTAAATCAGAAGTAATGTGTAGACTCCATTAGGATGTATTATTAACAAATACACAGTTAATTCTCTTGTTATTAATTACAGAGATCAATCACAATTCAATAAAACATAGTGCCTGCAGCT
Organism: Acanthosepion pharaonis; assembly: GCA_903632075.3. Lineage (NCBI taxonomy): Eukaryota > Metazoa > Mollusca > Cephalopoda > Sepiida > Sepiidae > Acanthosepion > Acanthosepion pharaonis. The sequence goes on from CAHIKZ030000479.1 coordinate 2,082,322, forward strand.
ACCACAAGTCAGAGGTAGAAATGCTATGGATTGCTACAGATAAACACACAGTACATTTATTTCGTCATTCGCAGTTACAGTTTTCCAGCATAGCACAACATTCAGGGACAGTGCATCTTACCCCCTGAAAACCCAGGGGCACATTTTTTGGGGGTCCCCGTTGTTGCCTCTGTCATTATTTTATGCCTATCTGCCATTTTTTCCTATTATTTTTAAACTGACATTACATTGTTACTAATAATATGCATCATGTATCTGCATGGCCAGTGCGGTGCTTTTTTTCTCCTCCTACCTAAGTGATATTTTCAATCATCAACTATGTAATCAACAGGGCCGGTGCTTACTACCCCACACTTCTCAACCGTGTGTGGGGCTTCATACTTACTGGGTATGGTCAGAGCAGAAATGCTAATTTCAGTAGTGCTTATTTTTTTTAAATTGTAATTTTCTTTCTGAACAATTCTTTTAAATCAATTAAGAGGTTAATATATCTCGGTTAAATTATTTTTATTCCGAGATCATCTACTAAGGAGGATCTCTGATTTTTTTTCCTAATCGTGATAATAACCAGAAGCCCACAGTGAGTAATTAAAATAGAATTCCTAATCCTATTTTTTACATTTCTAGAAAGAAAAACAAGAAAATGATCGCTTAAAAAATAAAAATGTCTAAACTAAAGATTTCAACACATGAAAAAATTTCCAGAAAACTAAAATACTGTTTTTAAAACAAATTTTTTAGACAATCCCATTTGTTTCGTGTTGAGATCTTTGTAAAAAAAATTTTTTCCAGAGTAGATGAATCGATGATGAGTCTTTATGCCATGGAAATTTTTAAAATTTTGTTTGACTTAAACAATTTTTCTTGCGCTTGTGTCACATCCGGTTGCGACGTGGACGCCCTGGTAAATACCGAAATCATAAATTGCCAAGTGAATACCCACCAAGACGCCACTCTCTCTCTGAGGTAATGCTTAATGAACTCATATAGTAGATAATTGCTAATTCCATACCTACAGAATGCTCCACTACTGTGGTCTTATCTGACTAAGATGGCTGTGAATAAATTTTGCTAAGCAAGTGGAGTTATCTTTCTTGAGAAATGCAACATTTTGCTTGTCCATCATGGAGAGGCACAAATATTTTCTCTAAGAAAATCACGTAACAGTGACGTGGTCGACAGAATTTAAACTGGTATTAAATGAGTTTTACAACGTCGAAGCATGGTTTAAGATGTTCCGAGAGCACAAAAAAATGTATGACAGCAAAGAACCGTATGACAGGAAAGAAGTAATGAACTTAGTTCCATGAAAAGCTGGATAAATTAAAGCCTTAATTTATCCAGCTTATTATTAAGGTGACCTTTGTTGCAGTCGAGTAGATGCATGTTAAAATACTCTCGGGTTTACCAAATGTTAAAGCACCGTTTTTAAAAGCAGCAGCAAAAATATTTTTATGTATAAATGACGGGTATAAGAAAAGGGAATGAATTTCAACGAGGCGATATTTATATTTTGGTTTTTATAACTGAATAAAAAGAGAAAAATATACGTGTATGCTTGCAAAAGAAAGAATACATTACAAATTATGAGTTATATAGATGATACATGCACTTGTGTCAAAAAAAAATGTCCAGTTATTAAGGGGTAATATATTCCCATACCCGGGAACACGGTACCATAGAAGTTATCATTTAACGCATACTGGAAGGAAAACAGAAAGACACGTGTACCATTTTTTTTTTTTTTTTTTTATAACTGCTTTACAGTGCTCTCTAACGACATCTTGGTAAAACTATGCGTGGGTAACACACATCCTCAATGCTTGCCTAAAAGTAAAACTTTAGGAAAAACTGTTTTTGGTGAAGTAACATTTAACAATGAATAATGAGAGCAAACAAAAATTAATAACCAAATGGACAAAGTGAAAATCCGTATCTTGACATCAAAAACAAAACACCCTGAAAATATCGAAATATTTTTACGCCATCTTTGCAACAGTTCTATGAACTTGAAAAGTTGATTCAAAGAAAAGCGTCGAATATAAAAAAAAATGATAATGCAACTTCTTGAAGGTACGTACCACACTTTTCGCATATCAAATATTATAATTGGAAGATGTTACGTATAAATTTTATACAGAAGAACTAATATTGATATTTCTCTTGAAACAAAAAAACTAAGCTGTTTAGTCTTAACACCTGAGCAAAGTGAAATGTTCTCCACTGTGTTAAGTTAGTGTCTTAGTAGTAAAAAATTGATATTATTATTAACCAACCTATACTGACCAAATTTTCAGTATATAATTTATAAATATGTGAATTTCATCTTATGATACTATTTTTTTGGGGTTAGAAATATCGATTAAGTACCGACAAAGTACATGGTCTTTTTTTTCCGAAATGTAAGAAAAAAAAGTTACCTTCTATATTTAAAAATTTGCCAAAAATCAGGGAATTATCCGATACAATTCAAATTTTCAGCACTTTTCAGTAATAAACGAAATTTATAATGATCATTTTATTAGAAAACTTTGGATTTTTTAGGGGTGGCAGTTGCATCCCTGTTTTTAGAATTGTTGAACGCGTTTAAAATTGGGCGTTGATTAATAATGTTTTTATAAAAAATTACCTGAAGATGTTATTTTAGTAAAAAAAAGAGAAAGAAACGATTATTTAACCAAAACGCGTTGAAAATTACAAAAATAATTCAGCCATAAAACTTTTTTTTTTTTTGTTGAGAGATGGTACTTGAACAATTTAGTAAAATATTATTTTCTTTTAGATTTGACAGGTGGTTGAATCTAGAATTAATATTTACGGTAAAAATTATTTGGTTTTGTGAGATTTTACACAACTTGAGGGTGTAGAGGATCGTGTGTGTATTTACGTGTTGTTGTATTAGAAACACGTGTGTAATTCCTGGTAAAATATTATAAAGCCCAACTACAAGAAAATTGCCGGACTCAAGTCCAACTGAAGATAAAGAAGACAAACAAACAAGACCGATATATAAGGTTTTTTTCAATTTTCATCATATTGTGAACAAATGTAAATAAATTGTATAATTATTGCTACTTATTTTATAAATACTTCAGTAAGTAATCGACCCTCGTTATCTTATTGAATAATTGACTTAATGAATACCCACCAATCATAATTTTCATAAATCTATAAAATTATTGATTTCAATAATGTAATTTTACTAAAATATTGAAGACATTATTCAATTTAATTTTCTTAATCTGTTGTTAATTTCTGACTAATATTTTTGGCAACAAAAACGCGATAAAAGAAAGACTAATCGAAAATTAATAATGACATTTACTTGCATCTAAGAAATTCGAACAATTAAAAATTCTTTGTGTAAACAAGCAACAGAAATAGGTAGGTTGAAAGAAAAACTAATAAAAAATATTTAATTGAATAAAGCGTCTATATTGATAAGTAACAAATTAAATAAATGTAAACTTCGTCAAAAATTATTAATAACAATGATAATGCTTTATACAAGAAATTCATAGTAATTCTAGTAATTTTGTTTGTAATTTAAAAAGGATTTTTTTCTGAGGTTCCTGTTGCGGCAAATCTAAATTTACACATTTTTTCGATATGTAAGTCTTAAAGCGAAAAGTTTCCGGAAAAAATATTATTAATCGAAATTTGACTTTGTGGTTATCTTTGTAACATATTTTAAACTATTAAATTGGCTTCCCTTTGTTATGGTTTCTCTTTCTGTCTCTTAAAAGTGAATTTCATTTTCTTCCCATTACAAAAACAACAAAATGGGCCGTTTTCCTCTCCGGTAAAATAAAGAAGTTAGAGTTATCTCCCCTTGCATTGCAGACATTGGTAGAAATATGTATTGGTAATTAATTAGTTTAAAGTTAAACGGACTACACAGTCACCACCTTTTGAATGATGGGATTGTTTCTTAATTATATGGCGGCTGGAGATAAAAAAAAAAATTTTTTTTCATAAATTAACTGCATCTACCCACCTCCAATACGCCGACAGATTACATAAATAATTGCAATGGGTGTTTTAATGAAAAATGAATGCTCTTTTTTTTTTTTTTTTTTTTTTCAACGAAATGACAGCAAAAATTCGCTACCCACTGTTTTACTTGCCAAAAAACAGGGAAATATCCGATTCAAACAAAATTCCCAGTATTTATTCAGTAATTATTTTTTTTTTTGCATAGGTTATTATATATATATATATATATATATATATATATATAATTATTTTTATAAAAAATTTATAACATAAGTATGTTATAAAATCACTACAAAAATAGCCATTTTGTTTCAACACACTCTGTGTCTTATCAAGTGATGGTGTTGAAAAGAAAATAAATGGTTTTAAAAGTTTCAGATGAATTATATATATATATATATCAGGGGCGGAGATGGGACTAGTGCTACTCGTGCCCGGCACGACCAATAACTCGGTCAATGTTATTCAAAATGGATTAAAAATCATCCATTAATTTCAAGCAAACATACTTAGGCTGATCTCAATTAAATTACGTATCTATTCAAGTTTCGATAACTTCGTGCAAAAGTTCATAAATATATCTGGGAATAATACAACGATGCTTTTTTGAACGGATGGCCACCGTCAGATCTATTGAACATCCCATAATATCGGCTATAATGTTGAACACGCGCAATCCGTGCCAAGCACAAGAAAAGCTTATAATAACAAGTAATGTTAGAGAAATCTCGCTTTTGGCTGTAGCCAATGGTGGCAAAATCAAGTCAAATACCGTGCTCAGAACAATTAGCACATATTGACTGCTGATGATTGTCTTGAAAGAGAGAGAGAGACCGGAGAGAGAGAGAGATAGAGTAGTAGTAGTACGTACGAATAGATGTTTTTGTAAACATAACCACGTTTATTTATATTGTAAATATCAGTGATGAAGTTATTGTTTCATTAATTAATTAATAAAGAACAGGTTTTGAATAAAGTGAATTTTTTTTTTTTTTATTGAGGAAATGTTTTTTTCGTGAATTTTTGAATCATAGAAAATCTACGAAAAATACGGGTTTTAAGGCATGTTATATTAATACTTAGAAACCCTCAAACCAATGAACCTTCGTAGAATTCCGTAGTGGTACGTAAATACTTTTGTAATTTTTTTTTTTTTTTCATAAAGGTCCTGTATGTCACTTTTTTGCTGCATCCATCATTTCACAGCTATAAACCCAACTTTATTCATCAATATTACCTTTTATTCTATGTGAAAATTTAATTGCCGTTTTTGGAGAACATTACTTCAGTTGCCGAAAATATTTCAGTCGCTTCACTACATTCAATTTTATTACAGACTTTATTTACGAATTCTTTGTATCTTAGAATTTTTGGATAAAATTAAGATTTTCAATGTTCTCAGTGTTTCCACGGATAACTTCAACTGGTCAAGATATCATATGTTTCAAGATTCATCAGATGGAATTTACATTTTGGAAGTTCCCTGTATTTTGCGTATAACGTCACTTGGGCTAATTTGTACTGCATTTGCTGTTAATGATCTGGATTTAAAATTAGATATAATGGAAATGGATATTGTGTTAGACCTGAAAAATAAATCGTTTGGCCAGAGGAATGTAGCCGAGAAGCGAGAAATTATCAAAGTTGGGCGCCCAACTCCTTTATTGGTGAATAAGGTTAGAACTCGTTCGTTCCAATCCAAATGGTTTAATGACATTGACTGGTTATGTGCGAGTAAATCTGTGAAATAATGCAGCAAAAAAAAAGTTACATACAGAATCTTTATGAAAAAAAAAAAAAAATTACAAAAGTATTTACGTACTACTACGGGAATTCTACGAAGGTTCCGAGGTTTCAGGGTTTTCTTAATATTAATATAAAATGACATACAAACCGTATTTTCGTAGATTTCTATGATTCAAAATTCACGAATAAACCATTCCTTAATAAAAAAAAAATGATTGTGAAGTGCTAATAAAAAATCAATCATTTAATTATTTTATAATTCCATGAGACAAATGACCTGGAGAGTTGTGGACTTAATTGCTAACCTGGTTAGTTGTCATTGTCATCAATTTTTTTTCTAATAAAGATATTTTTCTCGTCATAGTAATGAACATCTTCTCTTTTCTTCTATACTTTTGAAAAAAAAAAAAACTTATCTACTGTATTAACAAGACTACAAATTATATAGTAACTTGATTGTTTACAAAAAAACCACCATGCAAGGTACGTTAGTCAATCTGTGCTATACAATGGAGAATCACGCAATAGCAACTATGATGACTTACTTTGGGTCCACGGACCACGGGTTGGGAACTGAAGTTGGCAGAGGGGGGGGGGGCACGAGTAGCAAAAATAGGCTAGAGTCGCCACTGATATATATATATATAAACCCTGAAGAAATATTTTTGTGGTTATGTTTCACCTCCCCACGTTTTGAAATCTCGTGTGTATTGTTCGATTTGGTGAGTGTTCATCAATTTTGGGGTCAATTACATAAGAAAATATCATTTCATTAAAAAATTATGCAATATCAAGTGTGAAAATACGGAGGATTTGTCCCGTATCTTGCCAAAAATAATTCAATAAAAATCACAAACATTTTTTATGAGAATTGGTACTTGCATAATTTAATAAAATCCGAAATTTTATTTCAGATTAGGCAGAAAAAAAATCTACACTAATTTGTAATTTTTCTGTACGATTTTGAAATTCATTATTCCATTACTGTTCGTCACAAGGGTTTCTTTTATGTTTAAAGATTCCAAAAATGTAAAGTGTAATGAATGCCATTTTCGAGCCTGAACCTTTTTAAAAGAATTTTATTTTGTTTTCCTTTTTTTTAGCAACTTTCGATATAGAAAAAGGAAATCATTTAAATTTAATATCTCTCTTTGACTGACGACAATATCAGAAAAGTATTCTAATGTTAATGATTTAATCTAATTTCATATCCCTCATTCAGTCAGTTTTTGACTTTTTGCGTCTTGAAATCAGTTTTTCGATACTGGTGTTTGCGTTTTGTTTTTTGTTGTTTTTCTTGGTGCTTGTTGGTTTTGTTTTGTTTTTAGTTTTTCTTCTTTTTTTTGTTTTATTTGTGTATCTGTTTTCTAGCATTTATTTACAGATTCTTGTATACATGGAGAATCAATATTTACTTTAGTATTTAAACGTAAATTTTTCTTGTAAATTTTTATCGTTTTAAAAACAAATCTTTGTCTTCTTTTTTTTTCCTGTAAATTTATTCCCTTCGCCAAAAACAAAAAATTCAGAAAACGAAATTATTTCATTCGCATAAAAGAATAGTTTGTAATTTTTGTAAAATTTACTCTTAGAATAAAAGTTTTTCTTTTTACATTTAGTAGTTCTGCTGATACAAATAGAAACAAGATTTTTTAATCAAAAGTTAGAATGCTCTAAAAAGAAGGAAAACTTTTTTTAAATAATTTTAAAAAATACTTTGTTCTTTCCTCTTAATAATAAGATAAACATTTAGACGATAAAATTTTGTTTTCATCAAGTTTGGTGTCTTTTTCATCATGCTATGCTCTTTAGCAATCTCATGGAGGTAACCCATTAATAACGCAAATTACACTATTTTTGTTTTCGTAGCGCCTTGATGCCTTCAAATTTACTCATTATACTAATTCTAATAAAACTAATAGAATATAAAAAAAATATATTGGTAAATTTTTATTTTAACACCCGAGCGCTAATATCCCTTCAAATTTTTCCAAAATAGTCTTATTTCCGTGCAAATGTATATACTGAACTCAAATCAACAATTAGATATTGAAGAAACCTACCTTTTTGGATGTTAACGACCCGAAAAAAAACGGACTTTTTCCTGGTCTTTCGTCAGCCATTACCGGCTTATTGATAAGTAATTCAGTGCTGAATTTTGTTGGACGTATACAATTTGGGCTTATTTACTTCCTTCACAGTAATTCCTTGTAGAAATTAGTACGCGCTTCCGTAAAGCGATTTTTTTTTGTACTTAATTTAAGAAGAAAGTTAACTTTCAAATATATGTAAACATCGCCAAATAAAAGAATAACAAAGTAATTTTTTAAGAAGAAAGTTAACTTTCAAATTAGGGTTAGGTAGTTTTTTTTGGTTATTCTTTTAATTTTTTTATTTTTTTTTAAGAAGAAAGTTAACTTTCAAATTAGGGTTAAGTGTTATTTTTTCTTTTGTTATTCTTTTATTTGTCGATGTTTACATATATTTGAAAGTTAACTTTCTTCTTAAATTAAGTACAAAAAAATCGCTTTACGGAAGCGCGTACTAATTTCTGAAAGAAAATAGTTCAGCAGTGAATGACGCTCGGGTGGTAAAATGAAAATTTACCAATATATTCTTAAATTATTGGTTATATAAAGTTAAAGAAAATTTATTTTTTAAACCTAACAAATTCTTGATTATTGCAATTCTGGTCTGTATTTTTTTAAGTTTTATTTTTACTTTTTCGCCCGCTTTTTAGGAGAGAAGTGGAATAGCAATTTTTATTATATTGTTTGATCTCACGGGCTACCGTGCGTAAATAAAACATTATTTTCATTTTGTTTTAAAAAGATAAACATTATTTTTAGAAAATCCAGTTAATTAGTCTTTAAATTTATCAATAAATTTCGAAACCCTTACCTAGGACAAATATTAGATTTTCTTTACACTTTTCGTATCAATAACAGCTTGATGAGTCAATTAGTGACGGAAAAATGCAACGATTTTACAAGTACCTAAGAAGTTTATTTACATACGGAAATTAATTTTTCTTTTAATTCGGATTAGAGTAGCTTCAAGTTCAGGCCATCATATTTCAAATAGAACTGAAATTTAAGTACAAAGAAGGCATTTATTTAAATGATTTAAAATGCGTTTTTCGGGTTTTTCAGGAAGTCTATGGTGGTACCTAATGTTTGTTCAAAGAAGAATGGTTAGCAATCTAGTCTGACAGACGATAGGTACAGTTCAATCCCCACTCATTAAAAACCCCATACATTTATTAAATTCAACCGTAAAGCAATTTCTGCTCTAAAAATATTTTTTATTTATGCTTCTTGTTCGAGAGTATGGAATTATTTCTCCAAAACCCGTTAGATTTGATTTTTTTTTTTTTTTTTAATGTTCTGACAAGTGTACAAATTAAAAAATAAAGTTGTCAAATGACTATTACAAGAGAAATAATTTCTACAAAATTTATTGGAGTTTTCTCCCTTTGAACACAACTCAAAAATAAATAATTTTTTTTTTTTTTTTTTATCTACGCGGTAATTGGAAAATAACTACTTGTTTTATGTATAATGAACTCTCCCGTCTAACTATAATTTTTACAAAACGGGTCAGTTCATGATACATAAAATAGGGATTTAATTTTCAATTAACCAGTAAATCTATTTTCTACTGCTTTTTGCCCTTAGTTTTGATTTTATTTTAAATTTTCTCTCTGGAAACATAAAATATCGTTTTTTTTCCTAGTTTTTATTTATACTCTAATTTTCTTTCTTGGAATAATAAAACGGTTTTTGTCTTTAGAGTTTTTACTCCCTTAGAATATAAATGCAACTTTAATTTTTGTTTTTAAAATGTTTCAATTTGCATTTTTGTATTATTTTGTCTAGCTTTCAGGCATTCATGTTTCTTCATTTGAAGTAAATAGCAGAAGAGACAAAAAAAATAATTATTTTATTGGAAATGGCTGTAGACATTTTCTTTTTTAGAAACCAGAATTTTTTTGCAATACTCATCAGCATGTTGAAATCCTCACAGTATTTAGTATTGTTGAAGTTATCACTAACATTTTTTGTTGAGATTTACAAACTGTACATTTCATTCAATTTTGCAAGCCAATCAATCAATAAGATGATTTGTTTGTAAAAATACTTTAACACTACTTCACAGTTTTTACACACCCTAGTAAAACCAGCTGTAATTTGTATGTCCTTACCTGTTTCCACTTCTCTCCAAAATTTAATTTTGACCAGTCAATGTATGATTATTTTAGAGAGTGTGACGGACAGACTAATGGAAATCACAGAATTTTATATATAGATAGATGAAAAATAATTTTCTGTTATTTTCTGTACATTATAATATTACAATTTCTTTTATTTTTTAAATGCTGTCACCACAACTCAAATTCACAACCAGAAATTCCATGCTTTCATTGACATAGACTTTATTAATGCATTAGGAAATTGCTGCATGAAGAACTGATTCTTAATTGAGGGGTGGGTGTCCATTATATAACATCCAAAAGGAGATGTAAGCCTTTGAGATTTAAAAAAGAATTTATTCTTTTTTTCTGTTTCATGTTGTTTCTCCATGGTCACAGAATGAAGTTCTGAATAGTTGTGACAAAAAAAACTAAATAAATATTTGTCAGAAATAAAGTTAACACTACTTCATCTTTGTCATGTAAATTAAGAGTATGTTATACAAGAATTATAAGATTTTTTATCCTGATTTATTTTTGCTTTCTACAAACATTTGAAGTCTATAAAAATCTTTAAGTACATAGGGCAAGTATTAATGATTTTATAGATTTCATCTGTAAATCTAGAATGCTATCGAAAAAGCTATATATCTCTGAATTTCTGGCATGAGTTATTATTTACATTATTTATAGTCCTATTAATGCCATCATCTTTATCCCAACGTTTCAGCTGTTGTACATTTTGGCCTTCTTCAGGTATCTGTTAATCAAGGTATATCAGAGTATTTTTAACTGAATCCTTCTATTTAATCTACAGCAGTACTCTGTTCTAATTCTGCTGTCCATGTCTATGAATATCTCATTCTTCTTAGTACTCCTCAATTTACTCACCTTCTTTCTCATCGTACAATAGTCAGATGGGGGAAAGGTGGATCTCTTTTGACATCTTTTTTTGGCTTACAGTGGCCATTAATGATTAAGTATAACTCAAGACTTCAATGTTAAATAAAACAGTATTTAATTATAACCACAAATAAATACTTCACAAGAACAAAGATGTATTAACTAAAGATAACCATTTCAGTGAATACCTTGTTAGTAACACAGCTGAGCTTAACATCCGGTAAATCCTAAATCAAAATCAAAATCATCAATTCACAATAATTCACACTAATTTGACTGAATAGTTCCACTCAATAGTCACAACAGTCAGTAGCCTGATACTGCTATTTATACACCTAGCAGAAAACATATATTCATAAATCCAGAGTGTCACACTTGAACCTGAGCGCCAGTAATTACTCAATTTCTTCCTATATGACACCTCCCTTTTTGAGATGACATCTCTGGAGTCTATATCTTGTTTGGGTTCTATATTCAAATGTTCTTTTGTACCTTTTTCTTTTACTGTACCGCCTTGGTTCACTAATTTCTGGTGGCATGGGTATGTCTAACATGTCATACAATATTTCTATAGGTCCCTCTTTTCGTGGACTTACTAAATCAGTGAATCTCCATTTTAACTGACTGAGGTGTCACTTATGTTCCCACCTTTGTCCCTGTACCATGTATGTATATTTTTCCAATCCGCCTTTTATCATGCCATCTTCCCAGAATTCTATTCCACATTGGTACATTTTAAAAAAACACTTTATCACCAGATTTAAAATATTTATTTGTATTATTTTGGTTCTTTGATGTTCTCACCTTCTGTTCTGGTAGTAATTTGTTAAATATGGATTTAATCTACCTAGTGAACATCAGTTCTGCCAGTGACATTCCAGATACATTCAAGATACTAAGCAGAAACATGTACAGCAGTTATAATTGTAGGATGATTACATTATTTCTTGAACATGGCAATCTAAATGAGTAATTGTATTTTAACAAAGGTGACTTGTACAGCCTCATATTATCCTCTATACTTGGATTATAGCACGGCAGGAAATATTGAGTTCAAATAAAAGTTTGTGGAATATTTAAATCAGTGATGTTTGAACATGTGCCTTCATTTCACATGTGACTAAAATTTTTAGCATGCATATATATTCTGAAAGCAGTAGCAGGCTGGTCAGGGTGTCAACTTTCCCAATGGTGAGTGGGTGAGTCCCCTATATCAAATGAAAATGAATAAAGAAACAGACAACTATTTTAGTAATAAAAAGGAATATGAACTGTATAAAGTCATCTGCACAATATCAGTTACTCAAGTCCAATGTGAAAGGACACTTTCAAAGCTAAAGGTCATAAAGACAAGTGTAATTGGCCATGGTTAAGTGTAATTAGCAAAAATATCCAACAAATAGAATTGACAAAGCTTCCAATAATAACAAAAGAAATAAAAGAAGGCAAAATAATACGAAACAAACATATATATATATATATATATATATATATAGTCATCCACAAACTGACTGTTTCCGTGTTTCACAGCTCATCAGTGTGGCTAGATATCTGATTGCCTCAAGCTGGAATTGAAACCTGACTGATTTGATATCAGTTGGAGATTTTAACCCTAAGCCACTGGTGTGCAGCAGGAATGAAGTTGAATTTAGACGTATTTATTTTTACACATACACGCCAGTGACCAACTTGTCTTAATGAAGAGTCTTGCATCAGCAGCAGTAATAGAGTTTACAAATTCATTCACTTTTGTCCCCGAATAACTCAACCAAAATAATTACTTTCAGGAGTATATATATATATATATATATATATATATATATATATATATATATATAGTCATCCACAGACAGACTGTTTTGCTGTTTCACTGCTTATATAAGAGAATGGTGTTGACACACAAAAGGGATACAGTCAAGTGATTTTAGACAAGAAACAACAAAAATATGGCAGATGAGACTGAGAAGTGGTCTATTTTATTGGTTAGAAGGAAATAACAGCACACATCTGTATGATTTGTCTATAAATTGAGGGAGGAGATGTTTTAGTAGTCATTCTTATGCAGATTGAAACCAACAAGATTAAGATATTTGTTATCTGAGGAGAATTTTCAATCATACATGTTGCTATCTAAAAAGGAATTGTTAGATGAATTGGATGCAGAAGCAACTATCAGCAGATTCATACAATTATCTACTGAACACAAATGATTGCATGCAATCCACTATATTATGAGCAATGTCTTGTTTTGAACTATATCTGTTAATGTGTAAATTGTGCAATTACTTAAAATTAAAAAAAGATTCAATTATAACATTCTGTTTTTACATTTTGTATCTACTGTAATATATACAAATACATAAAAAGACCTTGTAAAATTAGTAAGGCTGGTTTGCAGTTACACAAAAATTGAAAACATTCTAGTAAACAAAAAAAAAGAATTAAAATAAACTGAAAAAACAAACCAGGACATCAGAATTTTCTTTATTTTAAACAATATTCAAACTCATCTTTATTTTAAACGGTATACAAACTCTTGCAATATTTTTTCATAAAAGGTTGCTTAAATTATAAATGTAAAAATAATTTAATTCTTCCATAATATTTTAAGAATATGCAAGTGGATTAGCAGCTTAGAACGAGAAATTGGCAAGCTGACTTCAAAATCCATTTAGGCTTGTTACATCACTTTCATGCAAATCTTAGGAAAGATATAAATCCATCACTTCTCCCCCACTCCAGCTATGGGTTCAATAGAGCAGACTGGACTGTTCAGCCTTGCATGTCAACAATTTCTGAATTCAAAACCAGTTGGGCATGGGGCTAGCAACTCCATCTTATAGAAACCTACTTGATCTAGAAACTGCAGCCACATACTTCTCAGTAGAGGCTACAGGACTTGCAAGATGAGGAGCACATACTCTTCAAGTGGAGTTTACAGGACTTGAGTGATTGATATCATTGTAAGAATTTTTCCTTCCATTTTTCATCATATATATGAAAGTAAATTCAAATTTTCCTTATTCCTTGATTTACAAATATCATGGAGACACAGGTTTCTTATCAGTGTGTGTCCGGATATGTCTTCTCAAATTTGAATTTTGGGTAAAACTGGATCCACAAATGTCACAATAATATAGTTTTTTTCCTGTATGTATACGCATATGTCTTGTTAAATCTGAATTTTGTGCAAATGTTGATCCACAAATTTGACAACGATAGGGCTTTTCTCCTGTATGTGTACGCATATGCCGCGTCAAACCAGAATTTTGTGAAAAAGTAGAAGTACATATTTCACAGTGAAAAGGTTTTTCCCCTGTATGTATGCGCACATGTCTGGTCAAATCTGAATTTTGTGCAAAAGTTGAATTACATATTTCACAATGAAAAGGTTTTTCTCCTGTATGTGTACTCATATGTTGTATCAAGTGGGAATTTTGTGAAAATGTTAATTTGCAAATATGACATTGAAAAGGTTTCACTCCAGTGTGCGTCTGCATATGCGTATTCAAAGTTGAAGTGCGTGCAAATGCCAAGCCACAAATGTCACAATGGTATGGTTTTTCTCCTGTGTGTATTCGCATGTGTACAGTTAAACTTGAATTTATTGAAAATGACGATCCACAAATGTCACACTGAAAAGGCTTGGCTCCTGTATGTGTCCGCATATGTGCATGCAAATTAGAATTTTGTGTAAATGCAGACCCACAAATCTTACAGATGAAGGGTTTTTCTCCTGTGTGTATTCTCATATGCCGACTTAGTTTGGAATTAGAAACAAAGTCTTTTGTGCATATCTTGCACCTCAGTCTTTTTTTTCTATTCTTACCATTCTGATAACACTTATTAGATGTGAATCCACTAACTTTACATACATTTCTCTTTGCAGTTTCCATAATTCTATTCAATGTTGCCAGTCTGAAATTTCCCTATAAGCAACTTTAAGTAGCCTTCAGTTAAGATTTTGTGCAGATTATTTTTTGCTATAATCTGATTCATAGTTTATTTCTGCCCTTTTTGACTCAGTGTAGCCCATCTAAAACAGCATACTGAAATTGTTCTCTTACGTGTGTGTGCACACATGCATAAATTAGTTCATCTGAGGGTTGCATAATATGTGACTAGATTTTGCATTTCAAGATGTGTTTTTCAATAAATGGAAATATGTGGTTAGACTTGAACAACCCAAATGAAAGATTCTTGTTCTGTTTATCACAGAAATACTAATACTAAATTAAAAAAAATGTTATTGAGTAATTGTAATAGTGTCAGTACATAACATTAGACATATGCTGATCAAAACATGTCAACAGTGGCTAGAATATGGTGCTCAAGTAATTTCTGTAGTCACGAATAAAATTTATGCAATAGATTTTAGTATAAAATTGATATAAAACAAATCAAGAGTGTGTGGGCTACAATGAAAACTGATTAACCATAAACTATAAATATTTGATTAAATATAAATATAATTTCTTTTTTAACATGTTTTAGTGTTGTTACATTTAATAAAGCAGAGAGCTTAAAGATTATATATCTATTTCTACCTTCTCTTTGTCAGTATGAAATATTCAGTTACTAAGAGAAATTAGAAAGAAATTATATATAATAACAATCATAATTATCTCCCAGACATTGAAGAGGGGAGACTTAGATGCTATGATAAGACAAAACAAACATTCCACCTCAGGAATGGGGTAGGAAGTAAAATTATCAAAAGATGCAATCTATAGTATACATAATGTTAAAAGTTATTTTTATTTCAACTTAAACTCAACAGAAGGCATGACTCTTATCATTGGTGCTGATGATCATTTATCCTTAGCAATACTTTGATATTTATTTAAACCATGTTTTCTGTTACTCTTCATTTACATCTGAAAAAGAGAAATTAATGATTTTTATTAAATATTCTCCTGTCAGTAAAAGGTAATCAACAAATTTCATGCAGCTTTAAAATACATTGTTTTTCAATACACACACACACACACACACACACACACACAATATATAAAGAAAATCAATTGCAAAATGGAAAAAATGTTAACTACACATGCACAAAGTGGGGGGACATTGACATTTGAAACTTTTCTTATGTTTAAGTTTCTTTAAAAACAACTGACAAGGTACTGCAGTTTTTTTTTTATTTAATTTTTTTGTGTTCTTATAATTTTCTTGTTTGCCTCTGGGTCATGTAACATAATTGTGTATTTGAATAACAATTCCTCTTTCTACAAGTTTCATTAAAACTAATGACAAGGTACTGCAGTTTTAATGAAACTTGTATAAAAGAGTGACTGCTATAAAATACACAAAAAAATATATATATATATATATATATATATATATATATATATATATATATATATATACACTTACACTGCAACTATGCTGTGCAAACCTTAATTAGTTTCTAGGAGAGAGCACATGATCAACATTCTGAACAAAGCCAGTATGCTCAAACCCTCTGTCATCATGACTTGTGACTTCATACTAGCACAAGTATCAACAGCTTCCAAATAGTTCCGGCTTCCCAATTTCACTCAAAAGGTTTGGGCAAATCCATGCTATTGTTTTCAGTCACTTTCCAGGACAATAACATCAAGAAGTCACTTCCTGACAAACTGACCATGATGAGATTCAAAGACTGGTTTCATGGTCATAAAGTAAACATTCTAACCACTCAGCCACATACATACATACATACATACATATATATATATATATATATATATATATATATATATATATAAGTAATTATAAAATAAATATATGCAAAAACCTATTTTGGCACCCACCATGGAGTTTTGTGAAGAAAATCTTCAAGTTTATTATAGCATCTTATGAATACTTGATAAGTGATCTCTTAATCAAACATCCTGTTCTTTCAAATGTCTTATACCAACTGTAAATGGATTGTTTATTTCATATAGATTTCTGAAAATGTGTCATAAAATGTCATTGTACAGCATTAACAGAATTTGTTTTACTTAATTCAATAAAAATATCCTATCAACAGAATCTGCAGATACCTTGCATTACTTCTTAATATATATACTTTTTTTTTTTTTACTTGAGTGTGAAATTGAACCCATGTCTAGCTTTTTGACTATTATAAAATTAGACCCAGGTTTTTTTTCATTTGTTTTTTTTTGTTTTGTTTTTTTACTCAAGTCTGTCACTTCAGGTCTTTTCTTCATTTGTGATGAAAATTTCTAACATTCACTACTACATAGGAAAGTAAACATTACATAACAGTTCAGTCCTCTTTTCCTCACTTCTAATGTCATTTTTTACTTATCTTTCACTATTCCAACGCACTTTCAAATTTGTTCTATTATCTGTTGCTACAATACCCAGATTGTTGAATTTCTGCCCTTATTTTTTAATCCCTATTGTGGAACTCACCTCTTGTGCTGTCCCTTTTGCTCATGCATTCTGTCTTGCTTTCATAATTCTTTTTTTTTTTTTTTTCATTAAAAAAAATGCAGTTTTGCTTCTGAATCTACTATCAACATAGTTGTCATGTGCATAGCATACATTGTTAAGGTTAATTGACCTTAGGTAGAAAACTAAATAAAAAATCAAATTCAAAGTTCTACACACTACATAAAGCACATATATAATTTTTTAAAATTATCTTGATAAAAAAAAATGTTTTTTTTTTTCATTTGATTGTTTTCTAGCAGAGGTCCTTGATATTGCTCAGGGTCTAATTTTGTCTAAATAAAACTACAGATACTTTATTTCATTTGTACAAACTAGCAGGTATACTCAGTATTGCTCAGAAGAAATAACTTAGGTTTCATTGCTATGTTGAAATTCAGTTAGATGTTGATTCATTGTCTTGATGAGCAATCTGATGCCATTGCAAAGACTCAGGGGTCTATATTTCTCAAGAATATGACTAGAGGTTTCCCTTTTTCTGAATGAGATTGGTTGGAGGGAATTACATACAAATCTTTTTTTCTTTTTCTTAACAGAAAATAGGACAATGATAATATTTTTGCAAAAAGGTGGGTCAGGTGATACTGGGTCTGTATGTATTTTTGTCATTAATTATTGTAGTTTTTTAGTTTTAGCCGTACACACACACAACTGCCCTTTATATATGTATAGATTATTCAAATTACTATGGGAAATAACCACACATTTACTACAAAAAGCTGATTTGCCTCCCTTAAAACTATATTTTCTATCTTTGATAAATTGCTTCTTCAATCTAATTTTTGACTTTTCATGACATTCAGAGATGACCTAGATCAACCGTGAAAGTTTTTTTTTTTTTCTCAATTAAATAATATCTTAGTTTTATTACCTTACTTAATTTACAATTCGGAGCTGATTTTCACTCCTACTTTACAAATTGATAATTTAAATTCTCCAAGGACTTGTGTTTATCACTAATAATAATAAACATTAAGCCTTACAAAAATGAATTTCTCAATTTCATAAAATTAAAGTGAAGGTGGGGTAACAGATGTAAAAAAAGAAAAAAGAAAAAAACTAAAGAAACGTTTCTAAAATAATTTAATTCATTTGTGAATATATTCTGAAAGTTTCATTAAAATCCGACAAATATTTGAACTTTTGCAAGATGTCTTAAAAAAATCAATGTGCTTTTTACGCTAAAATTTTCTATACTAATTTAAAATTTATGGTCTGCCACTGACGCAAAAAAAAAAAAAAAAAAAAAAGATTTTAAACAAAAGTTTTGAAGGTTCTAAAAAGGATTTAAAAAAATATAATTTAATAATCAAAAAAATCCTTTGATCTTTCCTCGTAACAATAACAAAGAAGATTGACATCAAAACTTTGTTTTATTTGTGGGGCATTTTTTTTTTTTTTTTTTTTTTATCAGGTATGCTCATTTTTAGTGAATCTTTGGAAATACCTACTTCAAGTTCCACAATTTTCGAAAAAGAACTGAAAGCGGAAATTTTTTTAAAAATAGCAGAGACAACGCTGATAAAAATTGGCAACAGGAAACTTCAATCCATTTTGTTGTAGGAAATTCAAATTTACAAAGAAACAGGTTAATTGCTTTTCGTTTGCTTATTTTTTTTTACGAAAATTTCTACATACAAAATATTAAATTACCTCCCTTACATTTCTTTTCTAAATGGTACATTTTTTTTACCTATATTCATATACTAACATTCCTTTGAATAATAATATAGTTGAAAAATTGTACTGCATTTCGGTCACTCGTATGCATTATTTGTTATGCATAACTTTTGTCAATTGTTATTTATAACTGCTACAGTTTCTTCACATCCAAAAGAAAGAGGATATCAAGCGAATTAAGGGAATCCACCGTTTTTTGTTTTTTTTTTATTCATGGTTTGTTTCGGACATTAAAATCAACAATACTCAATCAATTACTAGCAGCCTACTGAAAATGTTGCGTGACTAAAAAATGTTAATGTAACACAATTGTATTTTTTTTTTTTTTTTTTTTTTTTTTTTAGTAAAAATGTAAATATCAAAAATTAAATTATTAACAATGTAACCTTAGAAATTGTTGAACTTGTGATTTACAACTTACCTTCCGTAATTTATTTTTAGAATAAAAATAAATAAATAAGGCACTTTCCAAAAGTAAGTTAAATTTTTTTTTGTTTGTTAGAAGAACTCCCTTGTTTGTTTATTCTGTCTTGCTAAGAGTTGAATTGCCAGCTTGTGTTTCGTTTCCCTAGCATGCTTCAAATTATCAGCAGAGAAAGCAGTTCTGACGGAAATGTATCGTATACTTCAGCAATTTTTAACTCTTATGTCGATAAAGAAAATAGAAAAAAAATAGTTCCTTTCAATTATTTTGTAGCCGAAATTAACAATGCAAGTCCGCAGCCGGTGTTCACTAATAAATTCCTTGCAAGAGAAAAAAATGTACCGAAATAGAACGCACCGTATAAAACGCATTACCTTCTGAATTTAAAATAAAAATCTTCACCAATATCTTTGACGTTTTAAACTAAAAGAAAGTATATGTTTCTGATTACTGCTTCCAGTTCTTAGCTGGGAAACCTTTAAAGAGATAGCACTTTGTTTCTAGGGATCCGTCTCCTTGACAGCACCTCCCCATTTCAGTAAGGTTAAGCTTTATTTTTTTCTTGTGCCACTTTCATTTACAAATACACACATACACACACGTGGCTCCTCATTAAACCGACATGCTTTCAATTGCCCTTCAGGTGGTAAATAAATGAATGACATGCCTTGAGAAAAAAAAATTTACTGGACAAATTAACTTCAACCACAACACCTTTTCTTTTTTTTTTTTCTTTTTTTGTTTTTTATTTTCAGAAAACTTAAAATTGGGAAAGTATTTTTTTCCAGTAATATTTACTTACATTTCTCAAAGTACTTTCCCAACAAATGTACATAGAAATGTACAACTTTACAAACAAAAGAAATGCGTTTTTTTCTTCCTATATTTTTTTACATTATTTACTGTTAAATTGATTGAGTGATTTCTTCATGCCAGCCAAACCTAAACAATATCTTGCAACTTTATAAAAAAAAATACATTTCTAAGCTCACAGGACAAAACAAATGCACGCACAAGATATTCAAATGATGGCAACATAACAAAATAACTTATCCAGTGTTCACCAACAACAATTCTTGGCCACAAAAAAAATTACATGTAGTATTCCTGATCTAAGTTTATCCTAGCCTGGCATAACCCCACAATATGAGGTACCCAGTGAGGATCTTGCAAATTGGTTATAAAACAGACTCACAAAATGGTAAACACCTTCTTAACTCCTAATTCAATCCATCACAAACCCACAACTATGAAGCACCCAGAGAAAATCAAATTATGTGTTACCATTTAATTACAGTAATATCTGCAATATTAGCAGGACTACTTAAATAGAATGATCCACTCATAACAAAAAAAAAAAGAAAGAAAATTTTTTGGAAGAAATAAAAGATTAACATTCTTTAGACCTTCCTTAGGCCACAACACTTGCCAGAATCAAAAAATATTGTTATCAATTTAGAAGTGGGGTTCTTGCTCATAATATGGATAATGTCAAATCAATGCCTGACTTAACAGTCTTGGCAATATTGTGATTTTCCTAACTATGGCCAGTCAGTTCGTTCTCATCTAGTCAACTAGTCATATAAAATGTTACTGGTTACATGTGAAAAAGTTTTAAGATACTAATATATAATGTGAATCTTCCTCAGTCCCAATTTTTTTATGGATCCTGTTACAGAATTTCCAGTATTGTTATCGATACAATATTCTTTTGAAAAAAATGTTTCTTAAATTTAAAATTATGAATTTCATTTTTCCCCTTTCGTTTTTTTAAGAAACCAGAAACTCAATACATTGTTAAAAACTGTTTTGTGGTGTTTTTCTGGAAATTTTTGCATGCAGCTAATAACTTAGAAAGAAGACATACTTTGTATTACCATCATTTTTTTTCCTCTAATTCCATAATTATAGCCAAAAAGAAAAATTAAAAAGTGTAGACAATGAATGCTTTATTATACATCATAAAATTCATCATTCAGAAAAAGGTCTTACTTTAAAGCAATTTTTAATGATTATTTATTTTGGACAAGTATTCTTTCATCTTTACTTGCTTTTCATTGCAACTATTCAGATTGTCATTCCATGGCCATGAGTAATTGGTTCAAGTCAGAAATGCAGAATAAAACTTTAGTAAAACTTGAACACTTTTTTTTGCCTCAGAAAGCCTATGTTACAGCTCTGACCATTTGAGCTGCAAATGCTAACATTTGACAGATAAATTATAACCATATGAAGGTGTTTCTTATTTTTCATCTTGGTACCATATGTAAGGTTATTGCTTTGTTTGCATACTCTGGTAATATTAGGAGTAATATTATCTAATATTTATTATACATTGCATTGTGAGTTACGTGTTTTTTTTGTTTTTTTTTCACAAGCATTTCTTTTATCTTTTTATCACAACTACTAAGACCAGAAAAAGATCTTTTTCTGCTCCATTATATTCAAATAAGTTAACGGATTCACTTTTGCAAATTTACATTTTTTTATTTTGTCACTTTCTCCTCCTTCAAAAGTTTTTTCTAACTGATCAGTATTGAAGTTCTTCCAAATACATACAAAGTTAACTTGACTGAGCAAATTTCTTTGCTTAAATGTAATATACTCTGTACATTATGGAAGCTATGTGTCTTGCTAGGTGTAGATTTACTCTTCTTCTTTGTGCCATGCTCCCCCAGGACATAGGCTCTCCACAATTTCCTGTCCTTTGTAGCTCTAAATAAATTGTCTTTTCATTATTTCTCCTAAGCCCTGTTTCGCCATCCATTTACTCAAATCTCTCAAGTATATTATGCCTTGTTTTCTTCTGTCCCTCTTGTCCTCAATCTGTCCTGTGAGTATCAAATTTCCAAGCTGTCCTTTCTTGTGTCCCAGAAATTTCAACTGTCTCTTCCTGATGTTAATATAAGTTTCCTTTTTGTTTCCATTTTCTCTAAAATCTTGTTGTTGCTTACATGTTCAGTCCATGGTATAGATAGAATTTAATTAATTTTGTATTCAATTTGTCTGATTCCCATCTCCACCTTCTTCAGAGAAGAAAAGGAAATCAAGCTATAAATTTTTGGCTGTTAAGAAATATATCTAGCATGGTCATCATACAAGGAAGAATTTTTTTATTAAATAGGTTTTTGTTATTGTTTTTTTTTGTTATTACTGCTGTATATGGTCAAATTAATTATTTATTACTGATTGCTAAAGTTATTTGTGGCAACTTAAGAGTTAGCCTAATCAAATATGATTCTTCTTCTTGATACTGTTTGGTAATGTTTTGAGTAAAGCTCAGAGGTTTACATTGAATTTAATCTCATATTTATCCCCTTGCTCCATTAAATGAACAGCTATCAATGTTCACCTTTTATTTGTAGTATCTGATTTCTGAGTCTGAAATAATGGGCTTTTGGTGTATAGTTAAATAGAACTCAACCTGAAATATTGGGCTTTTTGGTTCAAAGGCTGAAAGTTGCACAAAATAGAAAGAAATCATTAATATTACATATATTTTGCTTGTTTCTGGTTCAGTTTGTTGGGTCTTTTCAACAGTTATGCACTTTTACAAAATTAATCTGACTACAATCAGCCACATATATATCTTAAAGAAATTACACAAAAATATGCTTTTTTTTTTCATGAAGCAACAATATTTGCTTTAGCATCAGTGATATATGAACATATTTTTCACTTCAGAAAGTATATATTCCTATCTAGGATATTTTAAAATACAATGTGCATAAAACAATTTGTTAATATTATATGAAAAAGCCAGTTAGTAGAATATTAGATTTGATATATAATTGAAAAATATAAAATATTATAATTATTTACACTCAGGCTATTGTCCTCATCTTTGTTGTTGTTACCACATTTCAGCCATTGTGCCCTGCAGTCCTCTCAATCTGAATAACCTTCAAGGAATATAAAACTGAAGCTTTAATTTATAGAGGTAGATTGTTCTCATATAGTTTTTATTTAGTACTACTTTGTTATTGCTCTGTTTCACAGTCTAAGTCTGCTCTATCCAGCTCAGGGATTGAAGTCACAATTACCATGTCATTAAATTCATGAACCAATGCTTTAATTTACTAGGCTTTTATGAGTATAGAAGTTGGAGCCTTAAACCTAATCTGCCTGCTGCTACTTGTAATGCTTGACTACATTCGGTTTCCGCAGCAAGCAGATTAGGTTTAAGGTTCCAAATTCTACATTCAGGATTGTCCCATAGATTAAAGCATTGATTAATGAATTCGTCCACATCTCAGAAATTCAGATAGAAAATGTTATAATAATATATACAAATATAGTATAACAATAAATATATAAAATATATTAATAATATAAAAAGAATTATCAAGAGCCAACAAAAGAGACAGTTTTCTCAGTTTCATACAATGACATTACTTCTACAAAGTTATTCATCTGAAAATTTTCAAAGTTAAAGTAAATTTTAACCCCTAGTGAATATTACAGAGTTAACAATAAATTCACAGTTCAGACTAAAACAATTTTTACCAATACATAGCTGTTACAATTCATAATTCCACCAGCTATTTTTCAAAATTTTAAGCCCTGTTTTCAAAAAAGTTATAGTGATATTCACTGAAAATAACATTTAATAAAAAAGGTGTGCTTGAATATATGCCTTTTCAGATTTCCATTTTGTGAAAATATTGCACCACACATCTTGTACTGGAATGGTTTCTCTCCAATGTGTATCCTCATATGCTGTGTTAAAGTTGGCTTATGAAAAAATTTGGCTTCACCAGTATTACATTGGTAAGATTTGTCTCCTGTAAGTATACTCATGTGTTGCTTGAATAGTGAAGTTTGGGAAAATTTTGCTCCATAAATATCACTTAAAAAGTTTTTCTCCAGTGTATGTTAACAGGTACTGTCTAAGAGAAAAAAATGTTTCCACAAATTTTACATTCAAAAGGCTTATCTCCAGTATGTTGCTATGTTGGATTTCAGAGTTGAACTCTGGGAAAATGTTGCCCCCACAAATCTCACAATGAAAAGGCTTCTCTCCAGTGTGTGTTATCATGTGTGGTTTCAGATGTGAATTGCATGAAAATTTTGCTTGGTAAAATTTACAGTGAAATGG
Source organism: Acanthosepion pharaonis (assembly GCA_903632075.3). Lineage (NCBI taxonomy): Eukaryota > Metazoa > Mollusca > Cephalopoda > Sepiida > Sepiidae > Acanthosepion > Acanthosepion pharaonis. Next base: position 2,106,808 of record CAHIKZ030000479.1, read on the forward strand.
TTTTTCTCCAGTATGTATTCTCATGTGTGTTGTATACAAGATGACCTACATGAGAATTTCGCTTCACAAACTTGACAATGAAATGGCTTTTCTCCAGTATGTATTCTCATATGCTGTCTCAGTGATGACCCATCAGAAAATTTTTTTTCCACAAACTTCACAATTAAAAGGTTTCTCTTCTGTATGCTTTCTCATGTGTTGCTTGAGTGGTGAACTATGGGAAAATTTTCTTCCACAAACATCACACTGAAAAGGTTTTTCTCCAGTGTGTCTGTTAACATGTGCTGTCTAAGGACTGAATTTATAGAAAAAATTTTTTCAATAAATTTTACATTCAAAAAGCTTATCTCCAGTGTGTTACTGTGTGGTATTTCGGATGTGAACTCTGGGAAAATGTTGCTCCACAAATCTCACAATGAAATGGTTTCTCTCCAGTGTGTGATAACATGTGTGATTAAGTTCTGAGTTAAAGGAAACTGGAAATTCACTAATCTCACAGTATAAAGATCTTTTTCTCTCTGGAACATTCATCTTATTGATCCAATTACAACTGGAATTAAACAAATGGAACTAATCAAACACTCAAACATAGTATACATATATTTCATAATTTACAGAGGTACCTACATAATACCCTTTTGATTTTGAATAGTAATCAGCCAAAGCAAGAAATCAAAATTTTGTCCTTTTTGTACATCCATACCAAAAATAATCTAACAGTTACTAAAAGAAAAAATAATAAAATACTAAATAGGTACTGCCACAGAAATGCGATATCTAAGGTTTAAAATGAATTTTCAAAAATGAAAAATCTTTCTTAAAGCTTTTATTTAGTTTTAATTTCAAGCTAAGAGATTAAATTTAATATTTCCAATAAGCAAAATACTTTGCTGTATTATAAAAATTTTATTTAAAGAAAGAATTAAAAAAAAATGTCAATTTAAATGTAAGACCGTCTAGGTGTTGATTTTTTTTTGTTTATTTACACGTCTTTTGAGGAAGGTTTATTTTTTTTTTTTGTAAGCCGGACGGTGTGTGTGTAAAAAGAAAAAACTGTGCAATTTTTATGACCTTTTTGGATCAAGATTTGCCGCCAAAATTGTTTGCCAAACTCTGATTTTCTTGTGTAAAATTTATGACCCTTTCGGATCAGGAATAGCCGCCAAAAGTGAAATTTAGAAAGGCCTTTTTCATATATTGGCCAATGAAAATTGAGTTTTCGTGGCCCGTAGAGATTCCGGATGGCCCCAAGTGGAGCTGACTTTTCCAAATAAAAGAGAGGACATTAAGAAACGATAAGGGAAGCAATATAACAAAAGGGAACAGAGGCAGAGACGACCCGCAGTTCGCAGACCACTTAACATCAACACTCTACATTGACCAGCAAGTGGGCCATAAATCAGCCTTTCCCCAACTAACCAAACCAATCCGGCCTGCTGTCAATGAAAATTATTCAAAGAAAATAGAACCAACCTTTTCCAAACCAATCCGGCCTCTAGTCAACGAAAATTCTTCTAAGGAAGGAGGTGGGTGCCTTGCGTTCTGCTATGTGTTGGTCTCTCTAAAAACTCTGTCCCTTTTTTTATGTACTTTTGTAAAAGCTCTAAAACTTTGTCCCTTTTTTTGGTATTGTTGTAAAGGGTCTGGAAAACTTTATCCTCCTTTTTGGTGTTTTTTTTTGTATTTTGAAGGGTCTGAATTTTCAAAAACCGAGTTAAAGTAAAACAATTATTAATTTCATAGCTTGTTTCTGTGGGTATTTCTTTTTAGAAACCCCAAGAAAATATTGTTATCCTGCCATGTTAGGCGCACAGAAGGAAATTTTTGTGCAACCTTTCTTGTCCTTGTTTTTAACTTTGTGATTAAAAGTAATTGTACAATAAATGTTTTTTCCTGTTTTAAAATTTTACGCAGTGATTTGTCTTGTAATTTTAACTCGCACCTACTAACGGCAGTTATCGTTTATTCTGCCAACTAAATTTTGTGTCTTGGCACAAGGAGTTGGTAGGAGCGTGAAAAGAAAGAAAGAAACCGAAAAAATTTTTACAGTATTTCAAAACAAATTTAAATTGAATTTAAGTTTTTGTTTATACACACACACACAGACACACTTTTCTGGAACTTTATTAACTGATTTAAAATTTCATTAATCTGAAACAAATATTATTTACTTCAAGTTTAAAACATCACAGCAATGCATTTTTTTAACATGGTGGTATGTGTTTATTTAAAGGGTTGATAGCTTGACTGACAGACGAAAGTTGATCTAATTTTTTTTCTATGGTGGACATATCTGTAAAAATTACTTGAGGAATATAACGTGAGCGCCTTTTTATAATTTTTAACTACTCAGTAATCTCAAAAGTCAAAAGTTTAGGAAAATATTCTCCATAATCTAATGTTTTATTTAATTTAAGTTACTTACTAAGTGTTTTCAATTGCATTTATTATTAGTGAATAGTTGTTTTTTTTGTTTGTTTGTTTGTTTTTGGTTTTTTTTTACTTAATGACTATCAGCTGACCATTACAATTTCTGTATTAATATACAGAAATTTAAAAGATTTAAAATTTTATAAATTATTCTAATTACTCACCGAAACTTTTTTTTAAGACAATGTCACAATAGTGTCTATATCTTATTCATTAAAGCAATTAAAGCTTTTAATGTGTTATTGCATTTTTTATATTACGATTCAGAGTGTCAGAGCATATTTTCAGTAACTGGGGGTCCTGTTTTACAAAAAGAAATTGATTTAAAAAAAATTCTCCAAAGAATAAACATCATTTAAGCTCTACAAAATTTAATTTCTCGAAATTTTGTAGGTGGCGGAGGGGTGTACATTCTCTAATTTCATTCATTTGTGAATAGGTCCTCAGTTTCATTAAAATCTGATAATTTTTATTTTTTTATTTTTTGCTTTTTGCACGAATTTTCAAATCTATATTTTTATTGTTTTTTTTATAGCTAAATTTTCCTTGGTCATCGTGCTGTCGCAAAAAAAAAAAATTATTAAAAATTCCGAACATTCTAAAAAGGATAATTAAAAAATATAATGTTTATTTAATTAATAATCAAAAAATCCTTTGGTCTTTCTTCTTAACCAAAGATTTTGACAATAAAACTTTGTTTTTATTAAGTTTGGGACATTTTTTTCATCATGGCATTGTATTGTTTTGTATGCTATTTTTATTTTTTTTTAGCGAATGAATGGTGGTACCTCTAGGTACCACCAAAAATAAAATGAATTTTTTCAAAAAAGAAAGTAAAAAAATCGATACCCCTATCCGCGTCTAAAAATATTTACCAAAAATCAAGGATTTTTATCCGATTTCAAACGAAATTTTCAGTACTTATTAATTTTCTCTCAGACTGGGCAGAAAAAAAAAACAAAACAAAAAAAAAACACTTAGTATTGTTTTGTTTTGTTTTTTAATTTAGCAATATAAGAACTGATGAGAAAAAATTCAAATAAAAATAGACGTCGATGTGTGTCAAGAACTGTTTTATTGACTGTTAGTATTCAAGGTTTGGTGAAAAAACAACAATAAGACATGACAATTCTACCCTTGAATGAAAGAAAAAGGGCTCGTTCAAATTAACCTTTTAAACATAATTAAAAAAAAAAAAAAGAAAATTAAGAAGAAGGTTTAGGTAAAAGGTCATCATCGGTAAAATTAGAAAAATTCATAAGTATAAAATTTGTGATCAATTTTTGTTCCTATTTTTTTATTTCATACGTTTCACTCAAAAAGTGAAAGAAGAAAGATTTACTCAGTTACTCATTCTTTTAGTGACTAGTGAGTGACGTGAGTAAATAAAAATAAATTTAATTTAATCAATTATCAAAATAATTTCCATTTATTGTGCGATTTACTTACATATTTTCTTTTCCCTCTTCTTCATCGGGATAAAAAAGACACCAAATAGTTTTAGTTAACTTAAGTTTGATGTTGTCATCAAATTTACAGCTCCTCATCCAAATTACTGTGCACAATACGCTTTATTCGACTTGTCAACAGACAATGATGATCAACGTTCCATAAAACAAAACACTCAATCGGTGTACATTGAACATTAGTACCTTCCCTTTCATTTTGAAATTAACCGGGCCGATTTTTCTGTTTTAGAGAAAAATTCACTAAGGACATCCTTATTCTTAGGGTCGGTGCAAGGGTCTCTCAAGACTCTACTATAGCTCAGTTAATATTCATATAAAATACAAATTTTATTGTAACCTATTTTTAAAAAAATGTACAATGATGGATTATGATCCAAATGTAAACAATTCAGATAGAAAATTTTTTTAAGTAAATACAATACAATGTATCTAAATACAAATTAGAGACATGGCATAATAATAGAATAAATCATTCCATCTTAAATAAATCAACTCTGTTTTCCGGCAATTTTTAATGTCAAATTCAGATTTTTCTTGTTAAAAAGTTTAATAATTTCACACATCCAACATTATAAAAAAATTGTGAATTTTATATAGTGTGTTTTGAAGACTTATCATAAACAAAACAGATTCAGGGATTTGGACGCAAAAAAGACCCCAGAATGGCGTCATTATTTTTCATAATAGTTGAGCTTACTTAATTTAATATGTAACATAAATGTAAATAAAAAAAACGCACTGCTCATTGGGCCCCCAATCAGGCTTACCTCCCCCATTCGGGAATAGTACACACCAGTTCTGCTTATTCAAACCACCCTTTTTATTAAATATTCCAGTAGAATGCCTCAGCCTAATTTAACATTCAGGTTGTCAACCGTCCCAAAAAATGTGAAATTGTACCTCAATTTGATGCAGAATGATGACCACAGGACAGGTGTTCATCCTGCATTTTGAGAATTGATGATTCTTAAAAAAAGAAAAAAATACATCATGTGAAATCTGTGTACCTCCCCATTCTTTCTTTCCCTTTGCCTCTCTTTCACATTCACAATGCTATTCAAAAATACCAAACTGATTTAATTCAGTTTTCTGGGTTCAGGGACGCCTGATTGAGAAATACCAACCCATTTTTGCATTTTCATTTTAGACAGTTGGAAATCCTAATTAGGGAATTGGAGGAAATTTCCTGAATATTTTAACAAAAGTATATTTTTTTTTATTAGTAATATAAAATAGTTAAAAAATACCCTAAGTTTATCATTTAAACTTACTTTTGGAAGAAGAGTATTTAAAATAAAAATTAAATTTAATGCAACTCATTTGTTTGTTAAATTTTCTAAATATAGAATTGGCTCAAAAAGAACTGTCAAAAATAATTTGGTCATGTCAATATCCTCTCAGTTATCTTGATCACAATGTTTCAATCCATGCAGCTACTGGTTTTCTTTCAACATATAACACATATTGTGCTCTTCAAAGAATTTTTAACAGAGTTCATTATTTTGTTCACAACGTTCTTTTTTTTTTTAACTTTAACCCTTTCAATTTGGTTATTTTACACATCCAAGCAACATACACCTTAAGAAAGATAAGCACACCAGTCAAAACAAAGAGAGAGAGGCTAGTTTTATTTCTGCAATAAGAACACTAAAAAAGTATCCCTAATGAAGGGTTTCTAAATGTGGTAACACTATATACTTTAATGATTTTTATGAAGAATTCTATGCACAACAATTTGGAAAGATAACACTATATTGGAAGAATAAGGTCTGTAAAAATTTGAAGATCTTCTTCAACTAATTGATTTGCTAACTTCATTACAAAGTATTTGTTGTTAACTAATGTAAACTTGTATTTACCACACTAAGTGTGGCGACCTTCAGAATATTTCCAAACCAATATCCAAAGATCACCTTATCAGTATCACTTATTTATGAAAAGGGAAATAATTACTAACTGGTGTTGAGGAAATGGAATCACCCCCCCCCCCCAGTTACAGTTAAGAAAAGAGGCTGTTCAACACCTGATATTCAAATATCTCAGCCAAGAATAAACAACAAGAAGAAGTATATTTGTCGGTTAATTCTGAATGTTATCAACGGAAAAGTTGGCTCTGCAGCTGTAAAGTGAAAATGCATTGTTTTGCTTCCTGTGTTTACTGTTTATATCACCTCCAAACAGCAAACTGAGGGAACAAAACATTGCATTTCAAAAGACAGTTTTAAAAATATAAACAAAATGAAAGAAAAAAAAAACCCTGAAAAACATGAAGTCAAAGAAGCATATTGAACATGTAGTTTCACTTTCACTTTTAGGAAATGTAAATATTAAGGAGAAACTTAGAGAGACAGACTTTGAATGAATGAGCATAACATGAAGGTTTAAAAGAACCATGAAATTTTATCCAAAATAATAGACTGTATTTTATTCTGTGAAAACTTTGAAATTCTCTGACATGGACATGATGAAAAAGATGATTCAGTAAATGCATGTGTATTTAGAGGATTAATAAATTTTGCATTTAAATGAGATCCAGATTTGAAGAATTACTTAAAAACCAATACAGTTTTCAGAGGTGTTTCTAAGACCATTCAGAATGAGATACTTGACTGCCTGCTATAAATATAAGGACAAAAATTAGGGAAGCTTCATTTGTAGCCATCATAGCTGATGAAACAACAGATGTTTCAGAATGCACTCAGATTGTCAATGTTCTACATTACATGTTAAATGAAGAAATATTTGAGCATTTTGGAAGATTTTTTATTCCAGAAATTCAAACTGCAGATTGCATATCAAAGCTATTCTAGAACAATTAGACCTAATCCTTCAAAGATTGCATAGATATTTGATGGTGCAAATGTCATGAAAGGCAAAAATGGAGTCCAAGCAAAAATAAAAGCAGTTCATAGTAGTGCACATTTCACTGTTATTTATATCAACTTAATGATGAGAAATGCAGCATTACATTGAACACAAGAATATCTTTTTTCTAACATTTTGGCTATTCCAACATTCTTCTCAAGATCACCACAACATGAAGCATATGGATGTCAGCATTTTATGTCCATCCTCTACAAGGTGGAACTTTAACATACGGACTGTGAACAGAGTTCATGAAAACTTGCAACCATTAAAAAGTTGCCTTACTGAAATTCACTCAACATCAAGTGGAGGTCAAGCCACTGTAGAAGCAACAGGAATCTTAAAATACCTGAATGATGATAAATTCATGTTTTTGTTAGAGTTTTTCATCAGATTATGTATCATGTTGAAGTAATTTATAACCAAATTCAATCTTGAGAAATTAGTATGTTTAAAGTCAATGAATATATAACAGATTTCAAAACTGCTATTTTAGAAATAAGGTACTGTGAGAACCCTTCAGTATTTTTTTTTTTTATTTAGGATTTATCAAGGTTATATATAAATTTTTTTTTATGTATATGCTTCATTTTCCGCAATATGAAAACAATGGCTAAAAATTTTCTGAAGCAGCACCCCCACTAATTTTAGTCACAAGCCACCACTCGAAACGAGAGATAATTTGGTTTTCTCACACAACTCTATTTGAATATAGACATGCTATGAGATTAGTCCACCACAAATATCTCATTAAAGTTGAGCTAAATATTATCATTATTATTATTATTCTCTATATCTTGGATATTTTGAATTATTTTGAAACCTGCAATGAATAGTCACACAAACATGGAGACAACCATATCAATTAATATTTTTTTGCAGATAAAGAATACTTTAAGCACCAGAGTGCCAACCAAAACCTCTGGACAGCATAACTAAAATCGAAAATTTGTTCCTTTGGAACTAACTTCAAACAGATGAAGGCCAAGCCTTCATTCATCAAATGACTGCTACTAACCATTCTTTGCTATTACTATGATTGATTATAACTGGTCAGAACACTAACAACAACATGTGAACTATTGTTGTATTCCTTTACAAAGCACGTTTTACACTTTAAGTCCTGATTTTGAAAACACTTTCTCTTTACTCAGTTTAATTATTATTAGGCACTCAAAATAATATTTTCAGTAAACCTTTATACCCACCTTTCCTTTCCAGTTCTGAATAAAAAAAAAGTAAAATGTAACAAGAAATAAAAAGTGAATACTTTACAACATGGAATCCAAGATATCACAGGACAAGCAAGATAAATTACTATTACTGTATATACTCACATATCATATGACTTTTTGAAGACCTGATTTTGAAGCTAATTTTAAGACATATAGCAGAAGTAGAGTGTCTAAGGCAAGATAGCCTGATGGCACCCAACCCTCTTCAGGCTGGTTTTGAATTCAAATTTCCTTCTCCTAGACTGGTTGCTGCTTCAAGGCAAGAAAGCCCAGTCTGCCCTCCTATTTGATCCATAGCTGAAGGAAGATTCATGCCTTTTCCAAGTGGATGAGTGCAAAATGAATGAAACAGTATCAAGTGGGGATTAAACACAGCATGCCTAATTCACTTTTAGCACCAATATCCATTACACCATCCATACCTCCTCTCATCTCAGTTCTTAAGGTTATTCAGCCTTATGTAATCAAACTTCAAATAAGAACAATTTAAAATAAAGACAACAATATGAAAGTGAGCGACCAAAATGAAACAAAATCTTATTGATTTCTCTTTAATATCAATTTTCAAATCAATAACTTTCAACATAAAGAAGGAAAGAAAGAATCTTATTTTATCCTGTCTCATATTTCCAATTTTCTTCATTTAAATTTTTGGCTGCACTTCTAGTCTTTTGGGGAGAACAGATATTCAAAACACAAAAAATCAATAACTTATTCTGTAAAGAAAAAAGAAAATCTTTTAAGAAATCTCACTAAATCAAATGTTTTTTTTTTATTTAAGTATATTTTTTATTACAATGAGCTGAGATGAAGAATTATCATTTTTTTTGTATGTGTATGTGTTTTTTTCATGCTATGTCCCTACAGGATCTAGGTGATCATGGCACTCCACAGTGTCCATTACTTTATCTGGGCTTATAGCCACATCACATTGAAATGCTAACTCCTGTACAATCAACAAAGTTAAGCAACATCAAGCCTGGTCAGTACCTAGATGGATGTGAACTTGGATCTGTGAGTGGTGCAATGGATAATAACTTGGTATTGTTATTCAGTGAGCAAAGTTACAGTTCCCATTAAGTTTGTTATATTCACTCACATGCAAATACCCTTGGAAAAGGTATGAATCCACCTTTTCTCTCCTAAGATCTTTGTCTTATACCAGAAACCTACAACCAGGGTATAAAATGCAAGGTAATTTTTGGAGTGTGTTTTACATTGTAGCAAATACCATAATAAATGGCATAAATTTTTGCACTAAAAATATAAATCTGGGAAACCTGGGTTTTAATTTTTAAATCTCTGGCAAAACTACATTAAAAAAAAACAAAAAAAAACAAAGAATACACAAAAATATATGGGAAAATATTCTGAGAATCACAATGAAGAAAAAACAGCTGTCTGAACTACTGGGAATGATTTTCATAATTGCCCTTGGCTCTTTTAATAAAAATTTGATTTAAAAAAAAATGTTGAAAGAAAGAGTAAAAGGATAGAATTAACACAAAAATGTTTGGACAGGAAAAAATACCTTCTTAGAGAAAAGTAGTGTAAATATAAACAGGAAACAGATATAACAAAAATAACAGCAAAAAAAAAAAAAAAAAACAGCATTGAAAGCCAACCAACAATGATTTCCATAAAGGGAAATCTGATGTTTTTAATGATAAGAATAAAAATTAATTAGATGTGACTAAATTTGGACTCTGCAAGATTCAACTGATTATATATTTCCACTTTCAAATAAAAAAAAAATGTGAATAACAAAGCTTATGTGAAGGTCAAAATGTAACCTCAAAGACAGGATAAAGAAATTTCATAACCTCTTTTATTTTAAGATAGCTTAGAGGTTAGCTCAGTGATATTACAGACTTAAAGTTTTTGTTCAATAACAGTCAAGTGATTTCATCTGAATCATGATTCACCTAGTTTCCCACTAACACAAAATAAGTAGTCATTGTTTGCTGATTAAATTTTTTATGGAGAATTATCATAAGTAATTTTTTAAGTAGTTTTCCCATTTTTGCAGAGTTCACATACCAGCCATTGCTGTTTTACAAAATCCTCTTTGGAAAGATATGAATCCAACTAAAGGCTGGTGCAAGGGTCTCATGTCCCCTCCCCACCAACTCTACTATATCTCAAGTATTTATATAAAATACAAATTTTATTGTAACCTAATTATGTATAATAATGGATCATATGCAATATAGGTGAACAATTCAACTAGAAAAATTGAAAATGAATACAATGAATCTAAATACAAATCAAGGACCCATCATAATAGATCATCATTCCATCTTGAATAAATCAACAATGTTGTACAGCAAGTTTTAACATCAACATCAAATTTATCTTGTTAAGAAGTTGAATAATTTAACAGATACAACATTATGGATAAAAAAATAGTTAGATAAAAAAAGATTTAGAATGAGCAGAACAAATTTACAGATTTGAACAAAAAAAAAACAAACCCTAGAATGATGCCAAAATTTACAAAACATTTTCATCCTTTAATAGTCAGTTGTGCTTAGTTTAATTTGTAAATGTTGGTAGAAAAAAATCGATAAGATAATTAGGGTCACCAAGCACTGCTCAGGGCTCTGCAGCCTTGCTTGGGTGAACTTGTTAAAAAAAATGTATTTTCTTTTATTTTAAGTTTCAGTATTTGATATAAAAATTATTAGATTTAAGTTTGGGTTTTTTATTTAGACATTTTGCCCATTATATGGTTGTAAACAGAGTAGTAAGAATTTGTTTTCATGTCTATATTTGGAAATAAACTCTGATAAAGATCAGATTTTAGGATTTTATTTTGCTTGATAAGGTAATGATTTATATTTTCTCTACAGAAAAGTCTGCATGGTTTTGAGGTGTTGCTGTAAACTAGTTCTTTTTTTATTCTACCTGTTAATAGTTTGCTGTGGTTTGTATTTTTGAGTTGGCCATATATGCTTTGATATAGTTATGCAAATTGCACACTTTTGTAAAATATGAAAAACAGGACCAGCTTACAAACACCTCAAAATGGTGCAAAACAGGCTGGAAACTTATAGAGTGTAAAAAATAGTTAAAAGAAATAAGATGGGGGAAAACTTAACAAAAATCAAATAGGTTCGTATTAAGATTTAATTTTTAAGTAGATACTTCGTGTATTCAAAATAGGATAAGAATATTTCAGTAATTTTGTAACTGTACTTATAAAATATCAAAAATAATCTGTTGCTATGTATTTTCTAGTTTATATTCAATAATCCCTGAATATTAGACTAAAAATTAATATTCTATTCACCACTGAATAGATATGATTTCTATATCATCATAAAAGTCCACTACATAGAGTTAGGCTGTTCATCATGATTTCACTGTAGAAACTTACTGCAGGCAATCATGTCTCTTTATAACTTCCTGTCACTTGTAGCTCTAAAGAACATTTGATTCTTTACTATCCCTATAAATTACCAGTTGTTTCCCTCTGCCCCTCCTACTGTCAACATGTCCTGTGAGTGTTCAATTCTCCAAGCCCTCTGTGTGAAACACTTTTTTATATCATCAAGGGAGTTCACTACATATGAGGAATAACTGCAGAGTCATTAGTAAGAGAGACAGATGAAGGTGGGAATTATGAACTGGAAAATGTGAGACAGAAATCCAAAGGCAAATTGGAATAGCAAAAAATATCTTCCAGAGACTATAAGATAAGAGATAGGAAGATTTTATAACAAAGATTGCTGAAATGCTATGCCATACCTATTCTCTTAAATGGCATTGAAAGAAGGACAATGTCCTTACAAATGAAGAACAGACTAAGCAACAGAATGGTGATTTTATAGGCAGATGCTGAGAATACCATGGATTGAATGTGTGAACAATGAGGAAGTTTTAAAAAAATGTGAACTAAAAGGACACTTATACTTAAAATCAGAAAGAGACAACTGCGATTTCCAGAATACATAATGAGGAAAGAGGGCTTGAAGAATAGAACACTCACAGGATATATTGAAGGTAGGAGGAGTGGAGGAAAACAGCTAGTAAGTAAGGGAGACTGTAATGAACCAAATGTTGCTTAGTGCTACATTTAACAGGAATGTGTAGAGAGCCATGATTGCCTGCAATGAATTTCTACAGTGAAATCACAATGAACAGCCTATCTCTATGTAGTGGACTTTTGATATAGAAATCATAATTATTCAATGATGAATAAAATATGTGTTTAGTTTAATATTCAGGAATTATTGAATATGATGATGGTAGAAGGCTTTTAGGAATATTCAAAGTTATAAGGAAGATTGAATTTCTTTCTCTCTTTTTAATCCTATGCTATCTTGTTATACATGTCCATTTATAAGAATATTTTCTATACTCATCAAAGCCACAAGTTACCTTTCAAACTATGGATCTTGTTGAAACACTGGTTCCCCTGCAATCAGAAATGTCAAACCTGGTTAGTACCTGGATGGGTGACTACTTGGGAATACTAAGTGCTGTAAGTTTGGATGTATGAGTGGCTCAGAATTGTTAATCAGAGAGTTGAGTTCCAATTTCATTTGGGTTTGTTATATTCACTTATGTGCAAATACTCTTGGGAAAGGTATGAATCCACCTCTCCTTCCCCCAGCTATGGGTTAATTAATAAGACGTATCACAAAAACATGGATATAATAACAGATCTACAGTGAGTCATAATTCTTTCACTACTGGAAGAATTTTCTTTATAGAAAATATTTAGATATGTAAGATTAACTAGATAGAAGTCATACCAGGATTTATTATTTGTTTGCACAATCTTAACACCATAAGATACACAAATGAAACTGTGTTGATGGCAGACAAAAGAAAAAATATGTCAGAACTCCTACATAAGGTAGTAAAAGAAAGCAAGAAGTATGGACTATCCATTAATTGTAATAAGATGAACTATTAGCAAGAGGAACAACCTAAGACGTGAGCTACTGATTGGAGATTAAAATTAAGCAAATACAGAAATTTAATTATCTCAGAAAGGTTTTAACAGATGATGGAAAATATATCAAAGAAATTTGAAGGTGCATTGAAATAGCAAAAGGTGCCTTCCAAAAGCTAAGCAAAGCATTAAGAAACAAGAAAATTTTATTAAAAACAAAGAAAAGAGCACTGTACAGTTATGTGATATCAATCCTCCTTTATGGCAGTGATAAAATATTTTCTTACAGATGAAGAGGAGACTTTTGACAACAGAGATCTGGTTCTACAGAAGAATGCTGAAAACACCATGGATGAATCATATGAGCAATGGGGGCAGTTTTAAGGAAAATGGAAATAAAAAGGACACATACTTAGAATCAGAAAAAGACAGCTGACATTTTTAGGACACCTAATGAGGAAAATTGATTGATTCATTCATTTTCTACAGCTTATTGACACTTTGCAGGTTATTTAAAGCCATATTTTAAGATAATAATGGTTTTGCTTATGCAAGTACCCATAGCTGGGTGAGGGGAGGTGGATTCATACCTTCTCCAAGAGTATTTGCATATAAGTGAATATAATGAACACAAGGAATTGGAACTCAGTTTTCTGATTAACAATTCCAAGCCATTATCCATTACACCACCTACACATCCAAGCTTATCCTTATGATCTTGTTGAAACACTGGTTCTGTGAGTGTTCTATTCTCAAAAAAAAAAACAATTCATAATCAAAGAAACAATATACTCCCATGTGCTGTACACCCATCTAGATTTTTTTTATATTCATTTCACCCCAAACAAGGCAACAAAGTCACTAAAAAGCAAGGGGTTACTGAGTGTTAGGGAGTATGTGAAGGAAAAAAAATACTATTAATGAGAACACCCTGTTGGCTGGAGCTGTAGAATACGCCAACTACACATCTGCAGTGGTCTAAGAACCCTCCAATCAGGTCACCTGTTGGTCATGTGTGATGATCCATGATGCCTGAGGACAGAATCCTCTTAGAATTCCAACACAATACTTTGGCCTTTATTTGATCAATTGATTCATGTAAAGCCCTAGTACCAATCCACCCACCAAAACAATAACTACACAAAAAACAAAAGAAAATCAAAAACATACACACACCAACCAAATTTAATCAAATTGGTACTAGAAGCTGATGGCAAGGGTAAATTAGATCATAACTAAAATGTATCATCAAAAATTAAAACTTATATTCAACCTCACAGGAGTAGAGAAATGAAAGAAATTATTGATGACTGCATATAAATAGTAAAAACTGAATATACCATTTTTGTATCCCTGAGATGCATGGGTGAATGGGATTCCCCACAACCATCTCCTACAATAGGTCTCCAATGAGGATGAAGAGCAAGGATGAGGAAAGAAAAAAATATATATAATATGGCAACAAAGAAAATGAAAAGACCCCTCCCTGAGTTAAGTTCTGATAATGAATCAGAATCTCACGATTGCTTCCCACAATTTATAGTAATGAAGTAATTTGAAGAAATTCCTATTACAAAACTATCACCATTCATAATCAAAAAAACAATATACTCCCAAATTACTCCTATATCTGTTAAAACAACATTAAACACTACAATAATAATACAAGTAGGAAAAAATTAAAGCAGAAAAAATCTCAAATGGTCAATATTTTTAATAATTTAAAAATCAAAACTTATCCACACAAAAGTCTAAACATGTCCAGAGGTGTAATCAAAAGTTCAGGTCTGGCAGCTTGCTCCCTAGAAGAAATCAAAGCTAACCTAAAAAAAAATAAAAAAATATAATAGATGTAACCAGAATAACAATTAAAAGAAATAACCAAACTATAAACACCAATACATCCATATTAAAATTAAAAACACTCAAATCATCATCTGAAATAAAAATAGGTTATATCATTACAAAAGTAGAAACTTCCATTCCAAGACCTCTAAGATGTCATAATTGCCAAAGATTTGGCCATCATAAAGACATATGTACTAGAATTCTGATATGCTCAAAATGCAGCAGTACAGATCAAGAAACTAAGTGCAAAGGAGCCATAATATGTATAAATTGTAATGCGAACCACCCAACATAGTCAGATCCATGTAAAGCTTGGCAAAAAGAAAAAGAAATAATTGAAAACAAATATAAGAGAAATATAACTTTTCCTGAAGCCAGGAAAATTGCTGAAAACAACACTAGGCAAAATATGACAATAAATTATGCAAATGCAACTAGAACCCAACAACACAGTGACAATAAATATGATCTCTGTGAATTAATAGCACTAATCCAAGAGCTAAATAAATTAACTGAAATGCTAAAAACTGATATCAATAGGAAAACACAACAATTTACACCACAACCCATACTTGTTATGATTCTCAAACTTAGTAGCTGTAGATATTCTATGTATACTGTCTCAAAGTTGCCCATGAGCTATAGTTATAATTCTCTTTATGCTAATTACCTATTAGCTAAACCAATCCCATCACATCCTCCAGAATCTTTTGGGTTTCATGCTCTGCATGGATCTACAGCTTCTCCTACATTCCCTTCCCATCTCACTGGTTTCATGAGTATTTCTTGTTATGGGGGATATTGATCTAGTTCTTGTATTCTCAGTGTCCCATGTTTTGTACTCTGAGTCTTCCGAATAACTTTGATCATCTATTGATTTCTCTGCATTGTTTTTTGTTCATCTACATAGTCATTCGAACTAGCTTTGCTTTGTACGTCTTTGTAATTTTAGCTAGCTCTTTAGTGGTCTGGATGGGCAACAATATTTTTATCATTCTTTAATATTAATGCTGTGCTTTTATCTTTTTGCATTATGAAATTCACTTTTTCTGGCTTGTTTTCTTTATTTCTTTTGTAACATATGTTTTCATTTATAGAGTAAGACATGGTTAATGGAGCTCTAATCTGTCTGCCCATTAATGCAGATGGGCTCTTTAATCTGTCAGCATGTGGTATCATTCTGTAACTCAATAATAATCTTGGTAGGAAAGTTTCAATCTTTTCTTGCTGAGAAGAAAATGCTTTTAATCCCATCTTTATTGTTTGGACCATTTGTTCAGCAATCCCATTTGATTGAGGGTGGTAATGAGGTGTTTTGTAAAGGACACAACCAATCTTCCTTAACCATGAGGATAGACTTTTGTCACAGAATTCAGGAACATTGTCAGTTACTAATGTTTTTGGTACTCCATTTCAAGAAAATATTATGCGTAATATTTGCTTTACAGTAATAGACTTTTTATCCTGAACTTGGAAAACTTCAGGCCAGATGGAAAAAACATCAACCATAAACCTACCCTGTTAACTTGTGTGTGATCCATATGAAGTCTAGACTATTGTTCTGTTTTGTTTGGCCAAGATTGTAACTTATGGCAAAAATTCTTTATTTTGGCACATTTTTGGCATATGTAATTCTCCACATCTTGGGTGTGTCCCAACCACCATGCTTTCAGTTTTAATTGTTTTGTGTAGTGGTTATTCCACAATGCACATCATCATGTATACTTACTTCTTTTCTACATTTTTCCAGTGGTATGACTAAATCCCCTCTACAAATTAGACCATTTTCTATTGATAGTTTGTGTCTGGTTTCTTTGTATGGTCTTTCTGCTTTTGGACAATTACTCCATGTATTGTTCCTTATTCTAGATAAAATTTGACTTAAGACTGGATCTTGTAACATCTCCATACCTAGTCTATTCATGGGCAACGCACCAATTTCCATCCAATGCAAAAATTCATCCCCAACATTTTTTTACATTTTTTTCATTTTGTTCCTTTTCAAATTGTAGTTGGGACAATGTGTCTATGTGTGATATTGTGCTTTCCTTCGTGTATTCTATATCATAATCAAAAGCCATTAACTTCATAGCCTATCTTAATATTCTGGATGATGTAACTTTCAGCAATTCCTTCCTAGAATGGGATATAAATTCTAAGGACTTATTATCGGATCTCAAAAAATTTTTTCCTAATAAAAATTGTCTTGCACTGGTCATACTCCACAGAATTACAAGTGCTTTTCAATATTAGAGTAGTTCAATTCAGCTGGTGTCAGTAGTCTGGAAAGATACATCACCAGGTGTCCTTCCTGGAACAAAATTGCCATTCATATCTGAGGTTAATGTAGGATAAAAGGTCTTGACCATGGTTTTTTAGATAGAGCTTCTTTTAATTTAATAAAGGCTATTTGGTGTGTACTTGTTCATTAAAACTCTTTATTCTTCTTTTGCAACTCAGAAAACACTTCAATTCTTTCAGAATATTTTAACAAGAATTTGCTATAAAAATTGGTTAATCCAAGAAATGATTCCAATTCTTTTTTTTTTTTTTTTTAGCTAGAGAAGATACATTTAATATTTTTTGTATTAACATTGGGTTCAACAAAGTACTGTTTTCTGAAATTTGGTAACCCAAGAATGTTAACTCTTTGCAATTAAATATACACTTATCTTTGTTTATGATCATTCATGCTTTCCTCAACTTATCCATTACAAATTTAGTTTTTTGTTACAGTTCTTCTTCAGTGGTTTCATCTAAACATATATCGTCCTGATAAATTAACAAATTTTCCATAGCTTTTTGAAAAATTGAGCTGGCTGTCTTAATTCTAAGTGGTAAGCAAGACCACCTAAATAAGCCTATGGGGGAGTTTATTGTTGGGATTTCCTTAAATTCATCATCTATTAGAATTTGGTGGTACACATTTTTTAAATCAATTTTTGTAAAATATTTCATTCCTGCCAAAGAATGTAGTATGTTTTCTATGTTTGGAATAGGGTAGGAATCCAAACAAATCTTATGATTTACGCCTGCTTTGTAATCTCAGCAAATTCTAAAATCACCATCAGGTTTTCTTAAAACCACAATAGGTGATGCCCATTTGCTGATTCCAGGTTCTACATATTGAAGAATGCCTTCTTCCACCATTTTTCAGTTTATCAACTATCATTGGCTTTATATGAGTGGGAACCTATGGCTTTCAAAATACGATGGATTGATATTTCTTTTTAACATAAGGCTCACTTTATAGTTTCTTTAATGTCCCATTTTCATAGCATTAAGTAAACATGTGCAATTAATATTTATCAAATCAGAAAATTACATTATCCAGAATAATATAAATACGCTATGAAGTTAATGACTCAACCGTGACTTTTTATACAGTCTACAACCATAATAGTTTCAAATCTATTTTTTTATTTCAAAATTGCCTTGAAAGGACCCTAATATTTTTATACACATTCCATCAAAATATCTTAATCTTACTAAGCTTTTGTTTAATTTTGGTTTTGATAATTTTTCTCAAAAATTCTTCAGAATAAGGGTCACTCCACTTCCAGTGTCAACTTGCATTTTTAAGTTTACACTGTTTAATTTAATATTCATAAAGGTGTTCTTTTTGTTTCTCCTTTCCATTGAAAAAATGTTACATCGTTATGTATTATTTCAACAGTTTTTACATTGGTATCTCTCCATCTACATAAGACTTGAAAGTGATTTTTCTTTTTGCACTTATTACATGTCTGTCCCTATGCTGGACATTTCTCTCTCTTTTATTCAAGTTTATTATTGTTCTTTTTATCAAACATGTATCCATAAGCTCAGGTTTCATTTGTATTAAATTTTTCAACTCTAAGCTTCTAAAGTCATTTGTTTTGTCTGTAACTGCTCTAAGCTTTTTACTCTATGAGAGATGTTGTACAGTCCTTCTACCAATCAGAGCTGATTTAATTCTTCCTCTGTGCTTATCCCTTATTGTCCTAATTCATGAAATTCACATTTGCTGGTATCTCTTAACCTTCTTAGATATTTCCTTATAGGCTCCCCAAATTCTTGTCTCATTACTAAGAATTTGGTTCGTTCAGCTATGACCAATCTTTGAATATTTCTGAATATTATTTCTTTGACTCCCTTAAATGTCAAGTTTTCAATTTCAGCCAGGAAAGTCATTAATGAAATCTGCCTAATGGCTTTGCATCCCACAATGGCCCAAAATAGATGTGTGATTTCTTTCTATCCTTCAGGTATTTGAGCATCTCATAATTTCTTTATTCTGGCATGAGCTTCAATGCATTTTACCCAAATCTTTGTTTTCAGGTTCTTCTGTGTTCAACACCATTTTGTTATGATCAAACTTAGTAGCCATAGATGTCCTACATACAGTAACTCAAAGTTGCCCATGAGCTATAGTTATAGCTCTCTTTATGCTAATTACCTATTAGCTAAACCAATGCCATTACAATACTAAAATCTGATATACCCAATCAAAATATATAAAATTCTAACTTGTTAAACATAGAAATTAAAAGACCAAAAGAATCGTCTCATCACACATCTTAATCTAGAAATTCCTCACCTATAACTCAAAAAAAGCAAATATAGAAGAAAAAAAAAAAGAAAACACACAACCTAGTCAAAGACAAAACCCTGTAAGGAAAATATCACCTAAAAACAACCTAGAAAAAATGAAAACTTAAAACAACAAAAACTGAATACCTCAGCATAACAGTCATGGCTAACAAAATTATTCAATGTTACACAAGACAGGTAGGAGCAATCAAAAAAAAATTGCTTTTACTTATTGCAGACTTATGTCCTGTAATCATCTGCCTTCACTAAACTTTTTTAAAGAACAATGGGAATATAAATATTAAAAAAAACTACACATCATGTAATTTTATTGGTAATAGTGGAAACAGAGCTTCAGGTGGTACTTCAATATTAGTAAAAAACAACATTCCCCAGAGCAAAATCACTACATAAAACCATCACCATATGCTCTGTTTACATCTCTCCTAATGATCCTGTAGATGGAACTGAATTAGATAAAGTACTGAAGCAGCTCCAAAAACCACTTATTTTAATGGGAGACTTTAATAGCCATAACATCATATGGAGTTTCAATAATATATGGGTCAGTGGTAATATTCTCAGTTTATGGAAACAAGCTACCATAATTCCAATCCTAAAGCCTGGAAAGGACTTAGAAAATCCCTCAAACTATTGTCCAATCACATATACAAGTTGCTTAAGCAAAACATTTGAAAGAATCTTTAATAATAGGCTTACTTGGTTTCTTAAAGCTAATAATAAAATTAAGTTTCCAATCTCGTTTCAGAAAGAACAAAAACACAATTGATCACCTGGTTTGATTGGAATCTTTTATCAGAAATTCTCCCATTAAAAAGGAACATTTAACAACAGTATTCTTTGACCTAGAAAATCTTATGATACCACATGGAGATATGGTATCATGAAAGACTTAAATGAAATGGATCATAAAAAAAGATTACCAATTCTTATCAATAACTACCTAAAAGAACAAACCTTTAATGTTTGTGCTGGTACCTCACTTTCAGACTGATATGAGCAAGAAATAGGTGTCCCTCAAAGAAGCATATTATCAGTAACACTCTACAACATCAAAATAAATGGCATCATTAAATGCTTGAACTATGCAGTTGACTGATCACTGTATGTAGATTACTTTACAGATTAAAAAAACACATATACAATTGAATGGACACTCCAACAGTGTCTCAGTAAAGTAAACAAGTGGGCCATAGAAAATGGATTCAGATTCTCCAGACAAAAGACTCAGTGTATACATTTCTGCCAACTTTGAAAGCTACATCATAATCCTGAATTAAGACTCAAGGGTACAGAAGTAACCATGGTAGACAAATACAAATACCTAGAAATAATATTCAACAGAAAAATTATCCTTCATACAACATAAAATACCTCCATGAGAAATGCAATAAAGCAATATAACTACTCGGCCATCTCTCACAAAGACTGGGGAGCTGACAGACATATGCTACTGAAACTTTATCAAGCATTGGTTAGATCCAAATTGAATTATGGATGCTTTATCTATGGTGTGGCAAGAAAATCATGTGAAAGAATTAATACCATCCATCCCCAGGATCTGCAACTTGTTTTAGAAGTCTACAGTACATCCCCAATAGAAAGCATGTATGCCAAATCACACAAACTACCTTTGGCATTAAAACAACAGAAGGTAGCATTACAATATTACATGAAACTATGTTCATTCTCATGTACGACTGTGTTCTCTAACCTCAATATGGAGAATTATACAATTTAAAGGAAACTGCCATTAAACCCCTTGGCATTTGCATAGAAAACAATATCAACAAACTCAAAATAAACACTGCTCTAATACATGAAACTACTCTTTCAAAAACAACCCACTGTACTATTAAGTCTGGCAAAACACTCTAAAACTGAAACTAACACATCTGTCTTCAAGAAAGAAATTCATAATATCTTACAAAAACACACAATTTGTAACTGACAGCTCCAAAAATATTGATGGAGTTGGCTGTTCAGCTATACTCAACAAAACAATATTTCAAAAGTGCCTGCCTAACAAATCTTCAATTTTTTTATATAGAAGCTATGGCAAGAGACTTAGCTTTGGATATTATCAAAGATGGTGAGTCAGATAGATTCATTATATTCTTGGATTCCCTATCTGTAATTACATCATTGAAGTATAAAAATCTGACTAATCCTCAAATAACCAAACTTAAACAAAATCAATATACATTATAACCAAAAACACATCATCTTCTGCTGGATCCCTCACCATATAGGTATCCAGGGAAATGGAAAGGCAGATATGGCAGCTAAAGAATCACTAAAAAGGAATATATCAAAAACAAAAATCCATTACACAGATTTCAAAACGCCTATTAATACATATATATTAAATGAGTGGTAAGAATTATGGAATATTCACCCAAATAATAAATTGAACAAAATCAAACCGACACTTGAGATAAGACACCATAACACCAGTCTTTCCCAAAAAGAAAAAGTAGTCTTAGTAAGAATCAGAATTGGTCATACCAATATCACACATTCATTCCTTTTAAAAGATGAGGATCCACCTAAATGCATAGTATGCCAAGAGACATACACAGTAAAACATTTTATGATGGACTATGCAGAATTTGCCTCTATCTGTAAATGCCTTTAAAAGGTGAATAGTTTTAAAGATCTTTTCAAAAATGTTAATGTAAAAACCATTTTGACCAACTTGAGGAAAACTAAATTATACATCAAACTTTAACCAAGATAACTTCACCTATAGATGAACTATAGAACCAGTTTTGAACTATACTTCACAAATTATAAAACTTAAGACTTTTTAAATATTATTGAATAAAAATCCGATTTTCAGTATTAAATGGCCCACAAGGGTTGATATGCTGGTAACACAAACAAACAAACCATACCAAACGATTAAGGAAAGAGAATAATATAAGAACATGTATTAAGACAAAAGATAACGATTGACATTTTTGAAGATCAATGTTGATTGAGTAGATAGAAGCTGGTACAGAATTCCACATGTGAGAAGTGTGATAGAAGAAACTGTTAGCATAGAAATTACACTTACATCTAGCCATTTCAACTGTAAAATGATGAGACCTTGATGCCAATCTAGTACAGCACTTAAATTCATAAAGTCTAGGTATCATAGAGGAAATTTTGTCAGAAAAAAAGGCATAGGGAAGCTATATTACAATGGTGGGAAATTGACCGATAATGAGATGCCAGGTCAGGACCAATAATATTACAGATTATTCTTTGCATTTCATCAAGAATTTCTAAAGATATAGCAGGAGCACAAGACATTCAATGTGTGGATGAATGGCAGACTTATAAATTTGTAAGATAGATTCTGGGGAGAAAAAATTGTCTAGCATGATATATTGAACTAACTTTCCTAGCAGCAGACCTAGTGAGTTTTTTTTCATGTTGAGGATCAAGATAATAGATGGGCCAAATCAGGAGAACAGGAAGGATGATCAACCAGTTCAAAGCCACAGTCATGCACAGCAGTCATTGGGATCAAGGACTTGTGTGCTGGAACATTGTCTTGATGAAGCAAGACTCCTTTCATCAGTTTTCCTGGGTGTTTGGTCTTGATAGCATTTTTTAACTGCCTCAGCAAAAGTTGGCATAGTACTCTCATTTGATGGTGTCAATAAACACAGTGCCTTTTACATCCTGAATGTGCTCAATGCCGCCATCAAAGAGAAGTGAGTTGCACTACTGAAGCACAAACACTAATCTACTCAGGTCACATTGCAAGCTTTGAGGGCAGCTAGAAACAATGCAAAGAAGACAGCCAGACACTGCATGAATGACAGCTGGCTCAAATTGCACAAGAGCATACAATTATCATTTGACACTGGTGACATTTGTGGGATGTATAAAGGAATGAAGAAAGTCATCGGCCTAACCAAATGCAAGACAGCACTGTAGAAATCCTGGGCCAGCAAGATTATCAAGGACATAAACCGATAGAGAGGTGGATGGAGCACTACTTTTAACGGTGCTCTAGAGATGATACACTGGACACAAAAGCTTGTCAATTGGTCATGGAGTTACTGGACACATTGCTGACAACTGGAGAGCTGGGCAGAGCCATTGACAAGTTATCCATGGGAAACGCACCACGACTGGATGGCATTCCACCAGAGACCATCAAGTGGTCAAATGTTCACTAAAAGACTAGTTAGCAAACAAAAATTGATTATATTTATTATAAAATAGTAGACTCAGGATGAATCTAAAATTTAGATTTATTAATCTCAAGCTTATTGGCTAATGTATATTTTCCCAATTTTTAAATATTCCTTTTAAGGAAGAAGAATATTGTTGATCATATTCTGAAATTGAGCCTACAAAATTTCATTCTAAGATATTTTACTATCTACCAATTCAAAGAATATTGCACATCTTGTATGATGTTTGGCTAATATATATGAATACAAAAATTCAAATAATTGAAGCCAGTTTTGTACAAAAAATGAGATTTGAGTGATATTACTAATTCTGAAACAGGGCTCCACACACTCTGGTCAACAGATGGATTAGATGAGCAGTCAGCATGTACACCAGGCTGCCTTTGAAAGTCTGGGAGAACAGAAAGCTTACAACAAATACCAAAATTGCAGTCTATAGGACATGCATCATCAGTGCACTGCTCTACAGTGGTGAGGCTTGGAGCCTCTACTCAGGAATGATGCCTCAGCACTTTTCATCTTCACTGTCATCTTCATTGACATCAATTAGTCCAAATGGGTCCTTCTCCAACAGTCCCCAGTTCCACTGGCTTGGACATGTATACCTATGCCAGATGGGAGGATTCCAAAGGCCCTTCTGTATGGGGAACTGGCCACCAGCCAAAGGACAAGAGGGTAACTTCATCTTTGCTTCAGAGACATCTGCAAAAGAGACATGAGGGTAATGAACCTGTATGTTGAGAAGTGGGAAGTTGCTGAAGATATTATTTACTCCAAAGGCTGGAGTGAGAAGAGTAGAAATGGAGGCTTGCCACTGAAGAGCAGTGTGCTTGACAGAATGAAACCAACACTGTGATATTGAGGGAGAGTGTCTTCCTATAACTTCACTGCAATCAAGACTGTCACTCCCTTGTGAGCCTGTACAGCCATAACAAATGTTGTGCCCCCATCAGCAGCTGAGACATAACTCTTCAGATGCAGATCCATGGTCTCTCAAGACAGATGGATGCCACATCACAAAAATCTGAGGCCATCACCTTCCATGCAGATGAAAAGACCTTGGCTTTCTTTTGGAGCAGGTGAGGAGACATGTTTCTACTGCATGGATTGTCTCTTTGCACAAACTGATGAACCCAATGCCCATCCCGGATTAGGAAATGTTCAAGGAAATCAGCTGGATTTGCCTCAAACAATGTCAGATTTTCACGTGATGTGATTGGTCTGGTGTGCTTTTGATCAGGTATCAGAAGACATAATGCCCACCAAGCAGAAATATTCATTGTGCATTATATTCTCAACTCTATCACAAGATATGCTAATAACATTGGCTATTTGATTTAAAGTCAATCGCCTCTCATCCATCACCATGTGGTGAACACAATGTTTTCCTCAGTGGTGGCAAGCCATCCAGACCTTGGGTCATATTCAGTATTCTTCCTTCCCCTCCTAAGTTCATCTGCCTACTTATCTACTGTTGATAAAGCTGTAGTGTCCTCCTTTAATGCAGCAACCATGTCACTATGAATGTCCTTGAGGACTAAACCCTTTCCTGCAGGTACTTGATAATACCACAATGCCAAATTTTATTCATTTTCAAGAGAAGACACTACTAGTTAGTTTGAAGTTTTCTTTGAACAAGCAGATGTAATTTTACCTGGAAATAATCAATTTAGTTATTAATAAGTAGAGTTGAAATTAATGCATGCAAGATTTTACAGCTCGAGCACCACTCCTTTATAGTCAGCCTATGAACTTTTCAGCCCATAATTGTATTGAGTATTTGTTAATTCTTTAATTTCTCCTTGTGCTACTTCTGCACATTCCACTGCCTTAGAGAGGGCTTGAACTTACAACTGCCAGATTACAAGAGGCTTTTTATCTATCATTGCATAAATCCTCATCCATGAAAATATTTGATAAAATATTACAAAAAGAAACCAAAATAACTTAGTTAATAAATGATGCTTAAAAACATAAGCCAAATAATGTATTTTCCTCTCTTTCCATGCAGTCAAAATGGAATAGTACATTATTTATTGGCTATTGGCAAGGTGTAATGGTCATATAAACTAATGAAGGGTGGGACAAATGCAATTATAATAGGATGAAGTAAATGCATTACTAATGTCTTTGTTATAGGAAAGTATAGCAAATAATTTTCACATCTATCATGATTTTTTATATCAGTACATCCATCAAAAATTTTCATAGCTATCTTAAACAATTTACTTTTTTCTTTCTGAATGCTATGAACAATAGTGTGTTCTGAAAAATAAGCTGGATAAGCAAATAACAGTTATCTTAGACAAAAATTAATAATTTTTATTAATTTAACATATAAATAAGTAGTAAAGTATTGCTTTAACTACCATTTTAAACTTGGTTCTGTTGAATTCAGCTTTTACTGAACCAGGAGTGGCTGCTATTGCCTGCTGGATGCTATGCATATTGTCTGACTTTAGTCTTTCTACATATTTACATTCTATCTCATCTGGAAGTGGCATATTTTATTTTGGAGATTACTGTAGATTGTATTCTTGTGGATCAGAGGTACACATTGTAGTGTTTTTGAAGAAAAAATTTAAAAATTTATATAAATTAAGATTTGGTGAAATGAATGAATTAGGTTCAGATTATAGCAGATATGTTATTAGAACATATTCTGTTAATCAGGTTCAAACAAAATAAAAATGTCTTTTTAATAAAAATTATTACGATACAACTTAATAATAATAGCTTAAAATAAAATTTAATTTTAATTTATGGAAAAAGATAAAAATTACACAGCTTTTAGAACATAATTTCAACTTTTAAGGTTGTAAAGTTATTAGAAATTATATACTTTTCAAGTAGCAAATATTAGAATTGAACTGAGCTTATTTTTGTTAAATATTTCTGTGCATTTTGTGTCTACTATTACATCAGCTCATGAGGTATAAATAAAAGAACAATGTATCAAAGTTCAAGCTGTCTGTCTAATAATAAGAGTAGTAGACAGATGTAACAGTCCAAGATGAAATCATTAAAAATCTTTCTGTGTCTACTTTATTCTGTCTTCATAAGAAGAAACTGGACTGTAAAAAAATAAAAAAAACAATTTTTGTAAAACATCTCCGTAATTTCTTCATTATAAAAATTTTGGTTTTACACTTTATCTACTTTCTTCTTTACTTTTCCTTTTTTATTGGAGATGAGTTGAATATTTTTACAAGGCCAAATTTTCATCTCTGCTACTTTCCACAAGATTTTCAAAGGTGAAAGCATTCATTTACAATTACAATCTGTTTATCCTTAATGAGTCTTCTTAATGTGTTATATGATACAACTGAAGGAAATAATACATTAAACTTAATAGATGAAGATATATTTTAAGTTTGTATGGAATAGTTCTTATAAGGTAAATTGTGACACTATTTAAAGCTAGATGTTTAATGCTGAAAAATAAGGCTTAAAAGATAGACTGATCAGCTGTAATATTTAATGCTGGAAAACAGGGATCAGAAGATATCATGAAGGATAGACTGGTCAGCTACACTGAAGAAAATTAAAGATTTTATTTGTAAGAAGAAATTAAGATTCTCAGGGAATGAGAATTGTGGAAAAGATAATGTTTTCATAAAGCAATGTGGCAAGTATGAGAGTAATTAATTACAAAAAGTGCACGAGATAATTGGGATTGGCTGACTTGGCCAGGAGGGTGGTCAAAGGACCCAGAGCTGAGAACAAAAGAGTCTTAAGTTTATAAAACTAGAATGTGTGTAAGCTGTAATTTTACAAATAGGCAATCTTAACAATTGATGAATCATATTCATTAAAAATGCTGGTTATCAAAACACAATAGAAAACAGATGAATGTTAAAGAAGTGTTGATTCAGGATATGGAATAGCTAGGATCAATGCAGATATGATTTGTCATCCAAAAAGGGAAAATAGAGATTATTCATAAACAGGCATAAAATTTAAGGACTGGTCAATCAAGAAGGGCCATGTGTTAAATACCAGAATTTTGACAAGGTGAGAAAAAGACTTGTGTAGGCAAAATTCCAAATGAAAAATTTAATTCTTATGCTGACAACCCGGAAAACACTACATAAGCAAAGCATCGAGGAGATAAAGTCTTCTAATTAATGAGGTAAAATGAATCACGTCATGAAGATCAAGAAGCTATTGGCCAGGTGGTAGCCATAGTGGGGGGGGGGGCGCAGCTAAGACAACAGGAAAGATGGAGAAATTATTAATGCCCTTTGAAAGGTGTTAGCATAAGATGCCAATAGATGAGAGAAGGAGTATGAGCAGATTAATATTGTGTGATCATACCGCGCAAAAGAGGAGGTCTTACCAAAAATTGCAAGTGTAAGTGATTTTAAACAACAGACCCTTATTAGATTTAGGGAATCACCATAACACCAGACCATGTCTTGCCTTACGCTGATATGGAGTGAGGGTCCATATAAGCAAACATACAAAGCCAAGAAGTGTGAAGCAATGAGAATTCCGTTGAGCACTGTTAAGAGTCCGTATTGAAGACCGACCAGCTCACTGAGACTGCCCACATGACTCCTGCCAAGGAAGAAAAAACTATGCTAAAATCAAGAAGTAATCTTTACCCTTGTACCAACAAAGTTTATATGAAAAGCACATCAAAGTTAACACGTACGTTACATTTTGTTTTTATTTTTATTAACTGTGCATCTTCACCTTAGTGGATCAACCTGATACCGACATCAACCCGACCTGACTGTCCTATGATCTTAAAAATACACAATGTGGGACAGGACAAAGGTCAGGACTGGAAAAGTTACCTCGGTAACTTACTGCGGTGTCTTATAGCTTGAATAAGCCGAAGGGTTTGACAAACAATGGGTTCTTTGCTTTTTAGGAATACATGGTTAGGAACTATGTGAGGTTAGGAAACTAGTCTTGTAGGTCAGTACAACTGAATTGTAAGTTTGAACTTCATTGGATGATCCAGACTGCTAAACTAAACTTGAGACCTTCATTTTTTTTTTTCATGTCATATACCTTCAGGACAGACAATTATGGCTCTACATAGATATTTCTTTTTCTGTGAGTTGTTATGCATTTTTGGAAAAGATGGTAGAGTGGTTTTCCATTGTCTTCTCCATAGTCTGGAATTTTGTCTTCCTTTAGACTGATTGCCACACATGCCAAGAGAGCCCAGTCTATGCTGGTATTTAAACCATAGGAGGAATGCAGGTAAATTAACAGATTCGTATCTTTCACATGAACATTCGTACAAGAGTAAACTAACCAAGAATTTGAAATCGACTTGATGATTCCACTTTCTGCATAGATATTTGTTGTTCCAATCTGCAATCCAAGCTTATCTATTTGTAAGTTGAAGGAAAAAATGCAAAATGATATGAACAAAAGGCTACAGGCATGATCAAATTGCCCTTTCATTTGATAGACAACACTGCCATGCACTTCTTCCTTGACAAAGGGCAACTGTCATAGAAAAATATTTTTTTATTTGATTTGCCTATCAGTGAAACATCTAAAAATCTAAAAAATGACTGGGATCTCTTGCATAACATCATCCTAGGTATGATGATAAACTACATGGAATAAAACTTAACTAAACAAAAACAACTTGCATAACAACAAATTTAATACACCTGACCATAATTTCAACCTAATAAATGATAGTCTGAGTAGAAGAGAAAATAATCCACTCAGAAGAAAACACATTGAAAGTGCACTCATCTCAGAATTCTCCGTTGTTAACCTCAAACCAGGCTCATATATAATATCACTGACCATTGCAAAAGCAATAGTAGCACAATGTGGTATACAAACTAACAGAGGTAAAAACAGGTTTTCTCAGTGTGTGCTAATTTCAAATCCAGCAGAGGTTAACAGCTTCAGTACAAAAAAAAAGAAAAAAATCTTTCTGAACATATTATCTGATTTATTATTTATTAACTCTTCCTCAATAATCCTAATGCGCTTTCCTTATACAGAGTTTGCCTCCGATTCCAGCCTAAAGATGCCTACCATAAAGTGGTGAAATGTGTAATTTATAGCTTTTCCACTTTCTTATTATTTCCACTTTTGTTTGGATACTATTGTACATCCTACTAACACCCACACACTGTTCATCCAGTGTGTACACACATTCTTCTAAATCTGAATGCTGGAAAAGTACTGATTCATATTTTGAAAAAATTTAACTTGCAAATATATAACACCAGTCAGCAAATATGATATGGGAGTGGTTGTTTCTAGGTCACTGTATGTCTAGCATAAATTTAAGCTGGTAATCACAACTCCTGGTGAAGTATGTGTTGCGGGCCCGGTAGCATGCAGTGCTGGTTTATTAAAAAGTGGCCTTGTGCCAGACACTACTTGTGACTACCGAATCCACAAACCAAGTAAAAATAATGAATGAGTGATCTTAGTGAGGAAAAGGGGTCATTCAACAAGTGCATAAAAATAATACAAGTAGATAGCCAGGATTAAACATATATTAAACTGGTTGAAAACATATATGAAATTTTATTTTAATAACAAATAATCTAGTCTCGACCGTGGAGACCATCAGTAAAGTTACTGGATCTTTGCAATTAATGAAAAGGTTGTGACAAGAGGTCACTGAAGGAATGTCAGTGTTTCGCGCCAAAACAGAAAACCAAAATGGCTAAGGCGGGAAAAGTTCTTCAGGAAGAAAGTTCCAGAACAGTCAATTTATACGGAATATTATACATACACAACAAAGAAAATACTCACTGCGAGTTTTGTTAGTGTGAGTGTAATGTTATATTTTTAAGGTACTGGTTCATAATGTTTAGAGTTCAACGGATATGAGAAGTTCTCATTCTTAACTGTTGCAAGATTCAAAGTTCCCTGGTCATGGACGAAAGCAAGGCTCGAACAAGATGTTCGCCACTCAACGAGAAATTAGTCATCGAAAAAGGTCTTGTGATGGCTGTGTTGTAAGTGATATGTTTTCCTGATAGAAAACAGAAGAAAGTTCAAATAAGATGTTAGCCTTAGGTCGAGGAAATAGTCGTCGAAAAGGTGATGTGACGAACATGCGGTAAGCTCGAAGTTTTCCTGATAGAAAATAGAAGAAAAGGTGCAAACAAAATGTTGGCTTCAGGTCGAGGAATTAATTGCTGAAAGTTGCATCGATTTGATGGGATTCGCATTTACGAGCCAAAAGGGATGAAAAATTTTCCGGACGACTTGAAGAGAATTATTTTCCTGTTAGATATCCCTGTCTATATTATGGGTTGAAGAGGAATAAATGAGTCAACTTATCGGTTCAGTGTCCTGACCGCCTTAACTTGAAAAACCAGTTTGGGACGTCAAAGAAAACAGGAAGATTTCAAATTCCAGTTCAAATGATATCAGGAGCAGCCAGTAAGCTTGACGGCAACAAAAGAATGGCTTACTGCTATGTCTAGTCGCAAGTGGAAGGAAGGGGTGCAAAATGCTCACGCGCTCAAAAGGATGGAATCTATGCACGATTCCACATATGCATGAATGGGGATTGGCTATTTCCATCATTCCCTCCTTCACTGAACCTGCGTCATTTTTCTTTATGTTGTGTACCTGTCAAGATGAACTATTCAACATGTCTTATTCGTTCTGATAAGCTGTGAATTTTGATTTTGTGGTTCAGGTGTTGTTTTGATGTTAGTGACTTCTTTAATTCAGCTGACCTTTCTGAAAGATGGGAAACTCTAGCAGAAAGAACAAAGTCTGTTGACAAAGCTATCAACAATTTATTAATAAGAATGTAATAAAAGCGTCAATTTAGTAAATTGAGGCTTTAAATGATATCTAATGGGTGAAATTACATGTGTGCTGTCAATTCTATATTCATGAATTTAAGTGCAGTACTAGAATGGCGGCAAGCTCTCATCACTTTACAATTGAAATGGCTAGATGTAACTTAAGTTTGGTGTTTAGTGTTTCTTCTGTTGCACTTCTCACTTGTGGTAATCATGGCTTTATCTTGTTGCTATCTTCTGTCTTCTTTATTGTCCTCTCTCCTTAAGAGTAGTTTTTCTCATATTCTTTAACACAAGTGCTGTAAGGAATGCTTGCTAGGCGTCGGGCTAGGATTTTAGGATGGTTCTTGATTGTCCCTCCGGTGATGGTAGCCTCCTCTTCCCTTTTTGCTGTGTAGCTGCTGATAGAAAAAGGATGTCCGGAGGGGAACTCTTGTGTCTAGGGTTATCTCCTTCTGATGCTGGGATGTTTCCAGTCTTTGGGGTGGCCGTCTTGCTCGACCGGTGCGCCTGAGGTTGGGGTATGTTGTGCCTGGGTGTCTTTAGATTTTGCTGGTGTTGTAGTGTGTGTAGTTTTCATCATCAGATGAGCTATTTAATCATGGTCCTTCCTTCACTGAACCTCATTAGCGTTGGTAGGGTGTGAGAGCCTTTTTGGTCGTTTTTTATAATGACTGTGTCACCCACTCTGAGTTGTGTATGTTTTCCTGTCAAGATGAACTTATGCTCCCCAAGCTATGGGTGTCTTAGTGTGGCAGGGTTTTTCATTCAAATAGGATAAGCTGTGAATTTTGAATTTTGTGGTTCAGGTGTTTCTTTTGATGCCTGGGGCCACAGGGTGTTATCTTCTGTGTTTGAAATTCTTGAAAGCTGCTGTTGATGGTGGGCCCTTTCTGGTGTCCCAAAAAGATGGTCGTTGGAGATGGACTAGGATGAACAATTCCATTTTGAGGTGTAGCACTTCTGAAAGAACAAAGTTGACAAAGCTATCAACAATTTATTAATAAGAATGAGAGTTAATAAAAGCTGCAAACATTTATAGTGGGTCAGACTTCTTCAAATTTGTTGAGAGGATGTAGTTTATATATTCTTCTTACTTTTTGTTCTCTTATAAATAGGGAAATGCTGCTGAAAACTGACCCTCTACAATTTTAGCGTTCAATATCAGCGGGTGTTGTTAAAAAAGACAAGGGTTTAAGAGAAATAATCAAGTAGAAATGTAATGTGAAAAGTTCAAACATAGCGAGGGCTTCACGTTCAATCTTTGACCGGATAATATATGTATATACAAATATATATTAATAACAAGTTACAATACATTTGTTTTGGAAGGACCAGTACAAAGAGTCAGGGAAGTGTGTTTGGAATGAATTGTACCACAGAAGTTAGTCATCCCCAACAAGCTTCTGTGTGAATTTTAGGGTTGGGTAGCCAAGGATAGTTTTTATTTTGAGGCTGCTTGGGCTAATGCCTTTGTTGCCAAAAGTGTGTGAATATTTTGCCATTGAGGGTGAGACCTTTTCGCGAATCGCTGGGAATATTTAGCATGTTTCCAAAACAGAGGATGTCATCACTGATATCCCATTAATTGTTTGACTAATTTCTTCCTGGAATACATTTCGAAGGATAGGTTGATAGGCGAGGTGTGTGAAAATATGGCGGGACTCTAGGAATAAGTAAGAAATTTGCTGAAGATATTAGCTCCTGATAGAATGGTTTTCAGTTCATCCAGTGGTGCGTTTCCTTTTAATGGCCTGAAGGAAAAATGATGATTTTGTTTTGGGTGAAGATGGGTACCCATGGGGTTGGCCCTTCTGCTTTTCAATAACCCCTAGTTTCTCATCTTTTTATTTGTTCCTAGTCTTTCCTGGCGTGGAAGAGAGACAGGTGGTATGGTTTCCCCTGGTGAAAGGTCTGGGTTAAGGGTGGAGGAAGGAGTCACTGATATGGTTAACTCGGATACACATTGACATTTATGTGGATTGAATTTTAGTTAAACCTTACCCCTGTTTTGAGGCTTTAAATGATATCTAATGGGTGAAATTACTACCGCTGCTCACGTGGGTTCCGTTGATGCTTTCAATTCTATATTCATGAATTTAAGGTGTCCCCAGTACTAGAATGCACTGCAAGTTCCTCTCATCATTTTTACAATTGGGGAAATGGCTAGACTTTGTTTATTGGGGCGGTTTTAGCAGTTTGGTGTTTCCAGTGCATTGTTTCTTCTATTTGCACTTCTCCCTTGTTATTAATCACTTCTGGCGGACTTTATCCGACAGGCAGCCTGTGATTAGTTTCTTGCTTCTTGATGCCAGTTCATTTTTTGATCTTCAAAAGTTTAGGTGCAGTGTCAGTTGCTTTTTGCCGTTTGTCATCTTTCAAAATGTTTTTAGTCTTTTATGTATTTTTCCATCTTGCTGCTTTATTGTCCTCTCTCCTTAAGGCCATGTTGATTTAGTTGTTGAATTTTTTTTTTTTTTTTTTCATATTCTTTAACACTCAGTATGTTCTGTGCAGAGGCCTCTTGCGTCGATTCCTAGCAGTTCTTTATTGTCTTTCTTTTTGGGGTGAAATGATTAAAAAAACTCGGATGTCTAGGGGAATTTTGTGTCTAGGGTTATCTCCCTTCTGATGCTGGGAAAATGGACTTTAGTAGCATTGATTAAAAAAAACTCCTGCTAAATTTTGCAGTGTTGAGCTGGTTAAAATGAACCCATGTATACGCTTATAAGGATAATGGTGCAAAATTTGGACTTCAATTAATTAGATACCAACACAAAGACCCTCTTTCTGAAACAAACAACTTCCTATTAGTGACACATACTTAAAATACTCAAGACCAGGCATTTTGTTAATCTTTCTATGCATATTTGCTAGGTAGGTTTCTAAAAAAAATATTTCCTAATTCTGTTTGGGATTTGCAAACTTTTGACAAAAACCCTAATCACATCATCATGACTTCCTTGGAGCTGTAAGGCTTGGCTGGTAGTTTCTTATACTGGATTTTACTGAATCTTACTTGGCTTTTTTTAGGTTCAGATCTTCCTGATGCCTTTGTCACAAGTATTTTATAGGTTCAAATTAATATTTTTAAAACAAACTTTTTTCACCAGGTTCCAACCTGATCAACCACTAACCCATATTTTCCTTCATCTCTGTATTTCTCACATCTGCACCTGAACTTTGAAATTTTATCCACTATTTATTTCATTTTATTTTTTCTCTTTCACCAATTCACACTCCTCTCTAGTTTATCAATAGTTTCCTGTTTAGGATTAGACCGTTTTTGGTAGCTTGAAATCTGTTTCAACTCTATACTCCTAAACGTCTGTGCTTGAAATCCTCTCCGTTTTTTTTTTGAACAGGCGTAGAAGTCTCTCCTTTGTTTCCTGTTTAGGATTGGGTTTCCTTCTAAAATCTAACTAAAAAGTCTATTGCAGCTCTATATACACCTAACATTTATTTATTACTTGTTCTTTCAGCAACATTTAAATGTGAATGGAATGATTAATAAAAAAAAAACTGGATCTTGAATTTAAATGTCCCCTAAAGACAAGTTGAACAGAAAATTCAATTTAAGCTTGCACGAAGCCATAATAATGAGTAACTAACTCATAAGAATCTCCTACGAGATAAATCAAAAACTAATAATAATCAACACTCAACACCAACAGTCATCGTTCTTCCGACAGACGCCGAAATGATTTAAAATTAAATATCTCCAGTCGGCTGAGAAGAAAGAATAAATATTTCTTAAATAATCGGAATCAGTATAGAAAACGAACAAGCACAGAATAAGCCTTTTCACCAGTAGCCAACTTGTTTCTATTGCAAATTTAACCTTCTTAACAATACTGTTATTCCATTAATCTAGATACGTTCGAAAAATTACGTTGATTCAGATAAATTCTGTTATTCCATTATTCCGTTTCGCCAGCAGCCGAAGTTAGGGGAGGTCACCATTTTTAATACGTGTGTTCACTGTTATGTCATGTTATTTCTCTATTCCTGTCTGTAAAAAAATCCATTGCTCTGTATTTCTTTTCTTTTTTTTCTTCAAATGTATAAGTCACTCAGATTTGAGTGCATATCCCTCGGATGGTATGGAGACGACTTAAAAGGAATCGTCACATTATTTCCAAAGAGAAAGCAATAGAGAGAAATCGGTTGCATCGAAGGGTGCATTTCACTTTCACACAATATTTTTTTACATGGCGAGGTAAGTAGACTTATTTTAAAAAGTATATATTTTCTTCGTAATTTCTTTTTTTTTCTTTATCTTGTCGAGTGGATGTTGATTGTTGAATGTCATTCTCTCAGGACCTATAAATTAATTATTCTCATAAATTGTGTTGTTTGTGTCCTTATCGCATCTGATTAGAAGAAAACTATAATTAAAATTTAAAAAATCAGTAAAAGATTTGCTGTTACTTATTTTTTCTGAATAATAAAAGTAATCTGTTGATTTCTCTTCGTGTAAATAAAAAATAGATCATCTGCCTGAGATAATTGAAATGGCTGTGATTTTTATGTTGCTGTGTAGTATAAAATCATCTAAAAAAACTCTTTCTGAAAATAATACGTACTAAAAATAATGATAAATAAACCTAAATTAGCAAGCAAAGGCCTTGACAGAGTAAGAATAGTTGATTTTTTAACAAAATATCTGTCTTTCAACATGTGATATTATTTAACTTAAAAATTTCAAGTCTCTACTTTCAATCCTCCTAATCTTTTTTTTTAAAGGTCGTGAGAATGTGCTACCGGGTACTGAAGTACCTCTGTGCCATTTCGTATCCATATTTTACTTCATTATTCTATATTCTATTCAATTCCATTCTGTTGGTATTTGTGCACCCATAACTCTACCCTATATCATTTGTTGGGGTGTTCGTGCTTTAGTACGACACAAGGCCAATGAATGACAAAACGGGAAATTCTGTATTTCTCCAATTTTCCAAGTATAGATAGCTATAAAAAAAAAAAAAAAAAGAAAAGAAAAAAGGTTTTTGCGTGGTTTTGAACACTAACACTAGGAAATAACTATTTTTCCGCCACTGGCCAGGTCAACCTCATTTGTTCGTTTATGCATGAATCTCACTACTGAAGTGACTCTATTCATAAATTTGTTGTATCTACACATTTCTAGTATCTCTCTCTCTCTCCAATTCCATTCTTATACATCTCGTATCCTACGCCATTCATATCTCGTGTACTACTGAGTTGTAGTATCTGCCTAAATATCCCGTTCCATCCATTCATTTCTATGATAGATTGCAGAAAAGTTCTCAGACCAATAACTTCTCACCTCGAAAATAAAAAATAGAAAAATAGAAGTACAATAATGCATTTGATCAAATTTCGGGGAAAAGGCTCAGGCCGAGAACTTTCCAGCACCACTTGTATCTTTCTAAGTATCTATCAAACCATCCATTTACGCCATATCTATATTTCCGTTTTATGCGAAATTATCTTTAACCTGATTTACGTGGACTTCAATGTGTCGTGTCCCTCCAAACGTGGGCGATTACTGGTTTGCACAACTTCCTGTCCTTTGTAGCCCTAAAGTTTCTGTTTGTCTATTGCTATCTTTTCTAAACCATGTTCTGACAAACATTTGCTTTTTAGATAGGTTATGTGCCTCTTTCCTCTACCATTCTTACCTTCAATATGTCCTGTAAGTATAAAATTTTCCAAGCCTTTTTTCCTCATTATGTGCCCTAGAAATTTCAACTGTCTCTTTCTGTTGCTATCTATAAGTGTTCATTCTGTTTTAATTTTCTTGAAAATTTCAATGTTCAGTCAATGATATTCTCAGTATCCTTCTGTAGAAACACATTTCTGTTGCTTCAAGAGAAGAGATTGTTCATCATTCACTGCCATATAGATGTACCAATATTACTTAGTGCCTCATGTTGGTTGTTATAGTTTCAATGATTCAGTGTTTTACCTATTGTCCTTCTTCAGGTGTTTGTTATCATTGGTTTGAAATTCCCAGATGGTTACCAATTACATCAAAGGCCAGAAGATTGCCAGAAGGTATAATGATGAAAACATTGTAGCTTTAACCACCAAGATAAGGATACAAGTCTGAGTAAATCAGTATAGAATTTAAGAATGTATCTAATAGCCCATTCTGTTCATAACTACATACGATACATATATATTTCACTCAATTCATTCTTTTAATGTTAGTAATTCTTTTGAATTTTCTTATATTTCAATGAAGATATACAGGGAGTATAATGGTCATTTGACAAGCTAAGTTCAAATTTTGGCCTTATATGTTGTTTTCCATTTCATAAATGCATCTATTCTATCCCCACATCCACCTAGCTATTGGTTAAACTAGTAGACTAGACTTGTTAGCTTTGTGTGGCAACAAACCTAAAAGAAGGAAAACTCTAAATTCCAAATTGTGGAGAAGGCAATAGAAATCACACTACTACATTTCCTGAGAAGGCATGGTCTTTCACAGATAATAAAGAAAAAGAATCTATGGAGAGGCATGATCCCCTACATCTTGAAGGGATATGTCATTTAACAAAAAGGGGTTAGAATGATGATTTTTAATTTATTGCCTTTTGATTGTAAATAGCTATGAAAAGGCAGGTAGGTAAATATGAATGGAACATAAATGATTTGTAACAAAACAAAATTTATGTCTGAATACATTATGTAAAGTGTAAGTGAAATTTACAAGACTAATGTTTGCACTGTGCCCTTATCACTATCTATAAAAGGCAGGATGTGTGTGTAACAAATGCACGGCCGCAATTTTCGATGGATTTGCACCAAAATTTACATGCACATGCTCCAAGTTAGCAAGAAGTCCAAGACTGACTTTGCCTTTCCCAACTCCCATTGATAGTGGAAATAATCGAGTTTGTCATGCTTTATGGCAGTTTTCATGTAGTTTGCGGCCATTTTGTACTGGCCAGAGTGAGAGCCAATTGCTGGCTGCCACGAATAGGTGGGAAGATTCTATTGGTCAGCGTGAGAGCCAACAGCTGACTGACACGAATGTTAACTAGCATGCTAGCATGCAAAAAAAATCGATAGCTGCATTTGCCACAAGTGGGAAAAATTTAAATCTGCATGGCACTTTACTCCAATTGGCTCATTCGCTTGCTTAAACTCAACATTGATTCTGATTCCACAGAACTGGGTTGGGTGTGAAAAAGTATTTGTTGTTAACATTCTTTTTCATTCGGTTTTTCCAGTTATGAATCCTTTTTAAAGCTGATCGTTTTGTGTTCATTTTGTTTAGTTCTTTTTTAAGTAACAGATTTAATGTTTAGTATAGAGCTTAGAAAAAAAATTCACAGTGTGAGATAGGCAAGAAGTAAGGCATGTAGCAACATCAGCATGGCAAAGGGCACTCCTTTAAAGGCAAGGAAGGGCAAAAATATTTTAAGTCAAGTGATAGTGACTGCTGTATGAGTCGTACAATTTTTGAATCAAGCATGGGCAACGCCGGGCCATGCTGCTAGTCATAAATAAAGACAGCAGTTTTCAATCAAAAACTTTTTATGTTCTTTGAGATGGGATTTGGACATGTGTCACACAAAATATCCTGTGTTATATCTGCATTATATGTTTAAAGAGCAATTTATTTTGAAGAGCTTGAATATTTAACTTGTACTATAATTTTTAACAAATTTAGTATAGATGTCAACCAAAACATTTCACCACCATTGCTGTTTGTCAGATATTTGTAAAATTTGTGATATCTATGAATTATTGTAATCAAGAGTGGGTTTTTTTAGATTATTTACAACCACTTATACTAAAGGTTGATGTTCAAACCTAAGTATAAAAATCAGAATTTCAAATATTTGATTTTCAAGGCAGACAGTATATCTCAACTTGGAAAACAGGCATAAGTTTTCCTCACCATATTTTTCCCATTTGGATTTGTGCCAGACTAAGCAGACCTTATGGCACAATGATTTTTTTCAGATGAGCATCCTCATCTTTGTTGTTTTTATCATGTCTCAATCTGTGTATTCTCCAGCCTTTCTAAAGTGTATTTCACATCTGCTGAACTTGGAAAGGAACCTTTCATTTTTTTATTACTAGTATTCGCCCAATGCAAGGCTGAAGAGCCACTCAAGGTAGAGGGTTACTGAATGAGATATGTGATATGAATGTAAGAGTAGGAAGTGTAGCTATGGAGAAGAGATAACAATTTGCCCATGATTTAAAGAAATTAAGATTGTATCATTTTGGGAAGTATGTATGTGGGAGTCTGTTCCACAAAGAAGCACATAT
This sequence comes from Acanthosepion pharaonis, assembly GCA_903632075.3. Taxonomy (NCBI): domain Eukaryota; kingdom Metazoa; phylum Mollusca; class Cephalopoda; order Sepiida; family Sepiidae; genus Acanthosepion; species Acanthosepion pharaonis. The sequence goes on from CAHIKZ030000479.1 coordinate 2,146,381, forward strand.
TATTCTCATTGCTTATTTTTTGTTATATCAAGTGTCTTTCCTAGGGACCTGAACACACAACTTCAGGTCAAACCACAGCTAATATCCAGATGAGTTCCTAATGTAGCTAGGGACTTCATGTATTGTCAACCTGATTCTATGCTGGCTGTGATATTCACATTGGAATATGCTCTCTCTTTTTTTTCCCTTGCTGTTTCTTGGTCAAGACTAAACAGTCTTTAACATTTGGCAACATGTTACCTGATATGAAAACAAGCAGTACCTTTTACAGCCTGTAAGACCTTATTTCTCTCAACTCAACAGTGATTTTCATCATAATTTTTTGTAGACTTGACAGTCTTGTTTTTCTACGAACTGCATAAACAGTTTTTTCTTTTTGTTTTTCTCAGAGGCCCTCACCTTTGGGCAAATCAACCAGAAACCTATTATCTTTTTTCATGCACATGCACTGCTTGGTCCATTGTATGAATTCCATGACATGGTTGAGTTAAGAGAAGAATTGTCATTTGTTTGTTCAGTTCCTTAATGTTCTTTTCCTTTCTTGTTTCTTTTCTTTTTAATTTTTTTCCTTTACTATTTTTTCTTTATCATTTTTTTATTTTTATTTTCACTTTTTCACAACCCCTTTTTCAGAAGTTTGAAGCAAACTCTACTTTGCAGGTTATATAGTATTTGGTATTTGCCCTGTTGACAGAGCCTAAATTATACTAACTTTATCACCCCCACTTACTTACACACACATACATAAAAAAACATGGTCACCTTCTGAATGGATACTTACAAATTCTGGTATAACCCATACCTACATCTACCATTTTGACTCTAGTGTAAACCAGACCAATCTGTTAAGTCATTGTGATTTTTTTTCCTGTCAACATTAAATCACTCGTCAAGTTTTGATGTGTTGTTAAATTGACCAACCTAGCCTAACCAAAACTACATGATTATGTCTGTCTAGATTAGTCCACTTTTCAGTTGTATTCAGAAATTGAAAGAAGGTTTATCTTTACAAAAGTAAAAAAACAAAATAGATATTGAAATATGAGAATAAAGAAAACTAATCCAATATAACCACACACATGTAGTAGTGGTGGGGTCAATAACATTTCTGATTTATTTACCCATTAACACTTACTTTTATGTCTGTTAAAAATCTCTTTTATAAGTATTTTAGCTTACTTATATATACAGAAGAAATAACTGTACAAATTATATATATATATATATATATATGTGTGTGTGTGTATTACTTTAAATGTTACTATAGTGAACACTTTGTATTTGAAATATGAGCCTGATTTTTATTTATTGAATAGTGTGTATTATGTCTATTGGCATGCACATTCAAAATATCTTAGTAAAGAAAATGCATTCTCTGGCAGAGATTGAACCTACATCCCCCTTTGTAGGGGAAACCACTATTTGATCCAGTATACTTTACTGCTCAACCACAAAGAATGTCACAGCAAGCAAGGTTCTATTTTCCCTTTTTTTAAGGAAAGCACACCTTCTTTACTCAGATTATTTTTCTCAAGGACCCATATCTGCTCAGTTTTATATCTGAAACATAAACAAAGCAATCTCTAAAAAATTAATGGATTTATTTTTAATCTGACATTTGTTATTACTTTAAATGTTATCATAGTGGGATGTCAGATGAAAAATAAATCCATTAATTCTTTAAAAATTGCTTTGTTTATTTGATTGAAACTAAATACTCTTAGCAGGCTTCTGATTAAGGTAGAGACAATTTTGCTAAGTGAAATGACTAAAGCATAAAATTTATAATGCTTCTTGAAGAAGGGCAAATTTATAAATAGTGAGTTTCAAATCCTGCACATATACTTTATGTTCTTGCTGCTATCCAATTTCAGATTTCATCTCTGGCAAGTTATATCTTGAATTATAATGTAGCTACATTCTTTTATGGCTTCATAATACTGGGTCACTTGTGGAGTTCACATCTTAGTTGCTGTCTCAAAATAGAAATTGGCATACATGTATAGCCATGCCTGGTAACCAGTTAGCACAGAATTGTCTGAGGAAAATCACAGTCAAGACCTATTTTAACAATACAAAGAAAACCCATTATTGATTACTATGTGTTTTTATAGCCATTTTACAAATAGGATTTATTGAACAAATACATCAAAACTTTAATTCATTCCAATGATAAGATATATATAGTGATACGGCAAATACTAAAAGCATAAGCAAGCAGTAAACAGGTGTCAAAATTTCCACAGTAAATTGAGCATGTCAATAGGGATTATTATTATTCTTTTTTTTTTTTAAGGTTATCATCTTAGAACATTTGAATTACTTTTGACTTTCCATTTATAAAATTACCTGCTCTCCACCACTCATAGTTATAATTTAATATTTATGTTTTGCAAGAAAATCTGATTTTTTTTAAATTTTGAAATCAGATTTGTTTGAGCAAGGTTTAATATTCAATCCTGATGTTGGACTTTGTGAGGAGAGAGAGAGAGATTATTAGTCATAAGGAATTAATGCAACCATTAGTGGCAGAATATGACTATTATCTCCTATTTTATACACAGTGCTGACATGGAAAACACAGGGATAGACCTAAAAACATATAAATCTTTTACTTTCAACCCATTCTTAGAAATTGGATAAAGATTTACCATATATACTCGCATATCATGTGACTTTCTAAGACTTAATTTTGAAGCTAATTTTAAAGGGGTCACATCATACATAAGATATAAAATTAGCATATGTACTGCTGGCCTTGGCTATGCTGTTGACCAAACTATATATCCATTTACTGTAGTCAAAAAGTACAGATGTATTTAAAATAAATGTTGCACATTATGCGAGTATATACTGTACCTTAAATTAATTTCAGAAAAGGCTATATGAATCTTTCGTTTTTCAGTCATTCTGAAAATAAAATGACTTATCTTAACTTCAATACAGAAAAGCTGGAAGAATATATAAATAACTTTTGATATGAACTATTAACAGATTTTTTAAATATCTCTCATTTCCATTATTTTCTTTCATGAGAAACACTAACTTAGTGGAAAAAGTACTAATGATTTATTATTTAAGCATACACACAAATACACATCTTTCTTTTGTTTTTTGATCTGATGAAGCCTAGAAAGGTGAAACTCATAATCAAATCTAGTTTCAATGAAACTACTTTCCATTTGTCATATTTCTATTATATGTATAAGAATAATTTCCAATCAGCAAAATACTCAGTGGTGTATTTCAAACAAAAATTTGTATTGATTGGAATTGATTATTTATTTATTTATTTTTATTTTTTTTTCAGTAAAATCATAAAAATTGGTCATTTTGACAGTTTTATAAACAAATTTAATTCTCAGGTTTTGCAAAAATAAAATGTATTCCTAAAATGTTATTTAAAGAAAATTAGCAAATTTAAAGTTTAAAGTATTAATCTGGTTTGAAACAAATATTATTAACTTATAGTATAAAATGTTGTATGCAAGTATTTCTTAACCATGGAATCTTGTTTTTCTGACATGTTAATTGATTTATTGACAGCCAATTAACCAATGAACATATTCATAGTTAAGTATGCTGGAGCAGATGATAAAGTTTATAAGTGGGGGACAACCCTTAAAACACATGACCTTTTAATGATAGATTTATCGGTTTGTTCATCCATACTTTGGAAATTTTGCACATATATACACATACAAAAACAAATTGAAATTCTTTTAAAAATATTTGTCAGATTGTTGTAAACTTTACAATATATGATTAGTAAATATAGTTTTGTTTAATAACAATATTTCCTAAGAATAATCCCATTGAAACTGAATTTTAAAAGATTTAAAAACTTTATAAATTATTCAATTTAAAATTGTAAAAAGGAAAGAAAATCTAGTAAAAATTCATTTTTCATCAAAAAAATATTTTTCTTCAGACCATATACTTATTTTGTTATGCATAAAAGCAAATAGAAGCTTTACTAATTAAATAATGTCTTAGTTTTATTGTTTTTTATTTTTCAAATCAGAACAGATTTTCAGTAAGACAGGGTCTGATTTTGCAAAAAAAAAAAATTGAGATTTAAATTCTTCAAAGAATTCTACTTTTAATTAATATAGCCACTAAAAATTATCACATTGAATTTCTCATATTTTCATAAAATTAAGTAAGAAGATGAAACATGTGTAATAAAAAAAATTTACCAAGATTTTCTAATAAAAAAAATTTCCAAAATAATTTAATTCATTTGTGAATAAGTTCTGAAAATTTAATTAAAATCCAACAAGTATTTGATTCTTACAAAAATTTCCAAATTAACGTGTCTGTCATTGCAAAAATGAAGCTAAAATTTGCTATGCTAAAAATTAGTACAACTGCTGACGCAAGAAAAACAAGTTTTTAATCAAAATTTTGAATGTTCTAAAAAGGAGTAAAAAATTTAATTAAATATTAAAAAATATCTTTCCTCTTAATAATAACAAAGATTTTCATGATAAATGTTTTCATTATGTTTGGAGCATGTTTTCCTTGCAGTATGATGATTTTTTTTTTTTTTGATTTTTTTCTTTTAGCAATCTCGTGGAGGGACATACAATAAAATCTAAATATTTACTAAACACTAAAAAAAGATTAAGTCTATTTGGTTATTGTTTACTTTTTGTCAATGATTTTCTTCTAGATTTCTTTCTTTCTTTTCTTCTCCCATATGTACAGAGAATCTAAAGAAAATGTATTCTTTTCTCCTGTTGAAATATACAAGTAAATTACTCCTTCAGTTGTATTTATTTTATGTAGATGTAAACAATGATATCATGGGTAGGATTTATTAAACAAATACATCAAAGTTTTCAGTCACTGTTAAGAATTATATAAAAGGTATTATTTATTGCATAAATATGTCAAAACTTTCACTTTAATGATTACATATATAACATGTATAATTTATTACACAAATGCATAAAAATTTTCACTCATGCTAATAATTGCATATATGAGAGGGAGGATTTATTAAACAAATATTTCCAAACCTTCATTCACTCTAATGATTTTATATATATATATATATATAAGTAAATTTAATAAACAAATCTATCAACTTTCCTTCACTCTGATAATTACATAAAGAACAGGTAAATTAAATGTCAAAACTTCCATTATATCTCACAAATACATATCTAACAAGTTGGATCGAATCAATCAAAATTCTAATGATAACAGGTAGGATTTATTAAACAAATACATTAAAACTGTCATACACTCCTGATGTTTACATATAGGAAAAGTAGGCTATATTAAACAAATACATCAAAACTTTTATCAATTAGACATAGAACAGGTAGGATTCATTAAACAAATACCACAAAACTTTCATTCACTCTAGTCATTATGTTACAGTTAGTATTTATTGCACTTTGTTAAAACATTCATTTGCTCTGGTGATTTACATCTAGAACAATTATGATATATTAAACAAATATTTCAAAGCATTTACTATTTTGCAGATAGGGTTCATTAAATGAGTATGTCAAAATTTTTCATTCACTCTAATGAATACATGTACAGTGAGACTGCACACTTTGGCAGTAAAACAAAAAGATGAAATATCAAACTCTTTTCTATTAGGTTGAGCCAGAAATAATTTCCTATTTTTGTTTATCAACTTTATTCTAAAAATAAAGTGCAATTAAATTTTATTCAGTTATATATCACCATTATTTGCAATGACTTCTTGTCACTTATCAGGCAGCTCTTTGATACCTTTTGAGCAAACTTCCACAGTTTTTGATGCGAAAAGGTTTTTAACAAACTTTTAAATCTGATTTTCATTAGAGGAAATCCTCTCAAGGAGGTGATTGAAAAGTGTAAAGTTAAATTTAGTAAATGCAGTAGTTAAACATTTTTTTAGTCCTGAAAACTAGTTCCACATAATTTTTTATACAAAGGTGAAAGTAATGAAATATATAATTTTGAAATGTTTATTTTAAAATTTTTGTATCAATGAAAAAGTTATCATTCATGTGCATCAAAGTTTATTTTAATTATTACTGTTTTTACAGAGTATGAAATCACTATTCAGTAGTAATGGTCAATTAATCTAGTTTGCTAACTATTATTCCACTCTGAAATGACTGAAATTGTTTTACGGTGTTATTATAACCAGCTGTGATCTAAGTCTTGACCTCTTAACTTGCTTGGTCAGATACTTCAGCTCATATTCTATATTTTCTGAATATTTATTAATATTAATAAAAATAATGGTAATAAAAAGGCATTATATGCTAGCTTTTGCCAAGTTTAAAAATCATTTTGCGGTAAACAAATACATACAAAAAATCCATAAGAGATGCATACTAAGTCATTCTTTTCAATTGAAAATGTTTATGACAAAAAACTAACTAAAAGCCACCCAAAGAAGAAATACAAAAAAAAAAAAATATCAGTAATGTTTTTCCTTAAAAGTGTTGAATTGAAATGTTATTTAAATTTTTTTATAAGGTTATAAAAGTAATTACTTGATATTTAATAGCAACTGGAATAGAAGCCTTTTAAGCAAGAGCTACCCACTCGTGTATAAAATTTAAAATAATAAATATTGCACAAGGGTTTCTTTGTGTTAAATATTTATCACAAATTGTGAATTCAGTTTCATCAAAGCATTTTATGAGTTTTTCATGTTTTACTTCTTTCTGCCCTTCTATTTGTGTAGGTGTTTCAATAATGTATATGTTTACAGAGTTTGTGTAAAGCATTCACCCATTTCAACTTACTAATCCCATCTATAGCCTGAAATCTTTTTCCATAGTGGTTTTAACTTCAGTAGAGCATTTATGCATGTGCAGTGAGGTTCCCTCTATTTGGTTGTGAAGTTACTGTTGAAACTTGGATAAGCATGGAATAATAATAATACAACACAAAATGTACGTAAACAAAATGTATTGAAACAAGGAAAGGGTACACAATATTTACAGTTAGTTTTGGTATATTCTTGGGAAGACTGTTCCTGCATAATGGGTTGACTAAATTGCAGTCGGGCAGAGTCTCTCGATTCGATGTCTTCTTCAACCCCCGTCTTCCGGTACCAACCCATATTTATATGGTCGGTACTCCACTTATGTAAATTAGGTGTATCGTACACAACAGTTACAAAAAAAGCAGCTGAAGATATTCAGACTGGTTGGAAAATTTCCCAGAAAACCTTGCATAGGCAATGGTATTTTTAGGTATACATTTTTTGTTAAGGCTAAGTGAAAGGAAAATGCAATGTGGGAAGATTGTATTGTGCCAATTCTCCAAATTGGGTAGGGACTGCATTTAAAGTGTGGGCATTTGACCAATTTCAAACTCCAACAATGCTAATCAGATGTGGGCAACTATGCCACAAATCAGACCCAAGTATATGCTTATGTTTGTGTGTGTGTGTATATACCAAGGATTTTTATACAAGTCCAAATGGGAAACATATAAAACAATTTGGAACATTTCTATTTCAACATGTTTCTCATATGATCCAGTGTCATTAAAACAAAAGAATTTTATTTCACATGATCAAAAACTACATAAGCAAGACGAAAGGTGTTTTACAATCAGTATGAAGGGTTTTAGATAGAACATTACACTTAACGAGCAGATAAGTGAGGTGCTGATGCCTTTGGCACAATAGGGACAATTTAGATAGATTAAGGCCTTTGCTACAGTAGATACCAGTCTGGTCCAGAGAAGAGGTTAGGGCAACACGTGCTGCAACCAACATCCAGACTCATACTATGGGATAAAAATATATTCATAGATGGTAGTTGATCACCTCACTTCACCTTAGCTCAAAGGTAGTGATGTAGAGTGCAAACCTCATTGACTGTAAGTACTATGTTTATGTCATGTTATATTGTTGTTTTAATAAAAATGGTAAACATAAAAAATCTGCCTCGTCAGTCATGTATCAAAAGATACATGATTGCTTAAGCATGTATCACACATGGCACTTAACTGACTGATGAAACATTTTGGCACCCTCCTTTTCATTTGTCTTTAGTACCTCATATTTATTCTTGTTTGGGACCTCTTTAAGATAGTGAGCTGTTATAGATAACAACCCAATAAGCATTTATATGTTCGATTTTATGATCTGTATCATTATTGAAATTAGCTTATATAACTAATTTCAGCTCATGCATTTTATATCATGCATTTTTTAATATTACCTTAATAACAGTGGCATATTAATTGTAAGGGACTCTTCTATTATATCACTTTCAATGCATCTTCATCTGAGTAAAATGTATTCATCTTTTATTAAAACAGCATTTTCCAGATCAAAATTGTGGCCACAATATTTGGTGATATACAAGGACATTGTGTGCTTTGTTAAAACAGTGTAAGTTACTTACACCATGAAAAAAAAAATGCTTACTTGAAATTAATTAAAATTTAATTTTTATATAACGATATGGTTAAATTAAAAATCAGTTGTTCAGACATTTAATGTGAATCACGTTTGATCTTGGTAATGTAGATTTTATTATTTTTGTTTCTTGTGAAATAAAGTTTCGTTTTCTGATAAGGCCAGATCAGTGGCAAAATATGTCAGAGTAATAAATTTCTGAATTGTTTTATATATTTCCCATGCCATCAGATTCTCATCTGACTTTACTCTAAATTAGCTTCAAGGGTATGATAATGTATAAAAAAACTTTTGTGTGACATGTTTTATCGTTTAGGACTTCATCAGACTAAAGTGATGTATTCGTTGATACTACTACACATGCAAACAAAGGAGAGGAGATACGGAGAATTTTAAATTTAATTTTTTTTTTTTTTTTTTTAAATATGTTTTGGGCCAATTTCATAGTAAATTTATGTCCAGATTCTTACATTTCTCCTTTCTTGATAGTTCTTCTATTATCACAATGTTGGATATTTAATAACAAAAGTTATGGAAACATGAACAAAAAGAAAAATAAACTAATTATACCCAAAAGGCCAAAATACATTTAAGAAATATATATATTTAAAATTCTCAGAGTCCCCTCTCCTTTCTGTGCCTGTGTTGTTTCTTTAACGTAAACATGCCTTTAGCCTAATGAAGTCTTAAAACAAAAACTTTTTACACTGTCATAGTTTTTTCCCCTAAAATAGTTCTTTATATATAAAAAAATTATATATTGTTTTACCATACACACAAAGTGTTGCACAAAAGTTTGAAATTTGACCGCAAAAAAGTCTTAATAACCTTAACATCTTGTTTCTGTCATCATCTTTGAATTAGTTCCTTTCTTGTGAGCAAACATACCAATTAATATAAACGGTAGTGGAAAAAGCCTGTAGTACATTAGCTTTGAGTGTTCTGTTAATATTTCCCTAATTTTAGGTTGCACATTGTATATTATTTAAAGGCTACTTTTAGGATGTAATAAAGGCAGTATTGTAAAGGAGGTAGGTGATCTGGGGATTAAATCTGGCTTTGAGGGAATGTTTATAAATAAAAATGGCATGTCTCTTCAGGGTCTAAGTAATCATGACTTTTACAACTTTATTTTCTTTTAATATCTGTAAACTGTGTATGGCTGTGAAAATTTGACACTTGTAAGACATACTGAAGACAAGAAAGGTAGAGAGGAAACATTGGGTAACCTCCTAATGGGCTTATATAAATGGATAGTAAAGAAAGTTTTAGAGTGCCATGATCATCTACGTCCTGGAGAGAGATGTCGCATAAGAAGAACTGTGTATTACTACCTGTTTTTAGAAAAAATGGTGTAGTGTTTTCCCAGTGTCTTCTCCATAGTTTTGAATTTGTTCTTTACCTAAGCTGATTACCAACCAAATTTAAAGAATCCGGGGTCTCCTGCTAATTAGCTTGTGGCTGTGAGGCTGGAGAGAAAAGACCAATCTGTGCATTTTCCAAGGGCATTTGTGCAAAGTAAACACCACCAGCTTGGCTGGAATTTGAATTTGTCTTGTCAATTCCATTTTTCTGCAGCTAAGTCATTCATATTGATAGAATTTATAATTGTTTGCAAACAAAAAAGTTTGTTTAATGACTCTGCCAAGAGTTCTGTTATGAATCACCTTGAGAAATGGGATCATTAGGGATGAATGTAAATATAAGTTCTACACTATGATGTTGCAAATTGTACTGGTAATTATTTTATTTGACAAGTTAGAATATTTTTAACAATATTGTGCTACAAAAATCTCACTACTTTATGCTGATTGTGCTGTTTTATGATACAAGATAGAAAAATTGATATAATACAGAAAATGAATTGCAAATAAATAAAGGAAACTGCTCTATTACAAATTGTAAAATTGAATTATTATACAAAAATTATACCATAAATGTTCTTGGCTCAATCCACGTATCAAAATCAGCATTTCAATGACAAAACATTAGAATAATGATTTTGAGAAGTCAGATTGTGAGTTTTCACTCTCTCTATGCAAACACTGCAATATCGATTAATTGGGTGAGCATGAACACTAAAACCACACTACAAAATTGAAAATTAAACTATAAATTGCTTTAATCTTCAAGCTAGTTGGCATTTTTGCTATTATAACAGATACACTCAAACAAAAATTAGATCATAATCTTCTATGTGCCAAGTGCTTTCATGACATGGGAGATAATGGTTCTTGTTTGTTTTGTTTTTTTTGTTACTTTTGTTTTTTTGTTTGAGTAATTCCTTGTGACTTAGCTTTGATAAAAAAAAGATAGTTAAGTGATGCATAACTGGATTGGATTCCAGAGAAGGTTGACTACGGAGGTATAAATTTTTTACTGCTCCTACCTCAGCAGATAAGGTACCTATGGGTGAGTAGTTTACAGGAGGGTTCACAGTCTCTTCTCTGTTAGCATCATGTCATACCAGTGACATCAGATAATGAGACAGTGCAAGGAAAGGTTGATTCATATCAAATGTGGCATGACACCCACATAGAAAAAGATGGTAAATGATTTTATATCAGTGTTAAATGTTTTATGTTTTTATGACCAGCAGTAAATTCTGTGAAATGGGATCTTCAGAGCAGCCATCCACTTGACAAAAAAAAAAAAAAAAAAAATAATTGACAAATAAATGAAAATTTTGGATCAAGTGGTATTTTGTTGGAAGTTACAATATCTGTTCACAGGCTTATTTAAACAGCCACAATTAGATATGTGAGTAGTTCCATGTTGGCTACTGGCAGGTGCACACTGTCAGAAAACAGATGCCAGATGTGTGTTATAAGGTAGAGATGGATAAAGATGGTCTGGTTGAAGGGAAAAAACTGATCCATAGTCTGAAACTTTAATAAAAGTGAAACAAATTATATTGATAAATGTTTACTATTTCTTCTTTATCATATTTCATCATTCATATATATATATATATATATATATATATAATCTCCACCTATAAATAATGTAAATACTGATTTCTTTTTCTATTGAATATTGTTGCTTTTCTTTATACAATTTATTAATTACATGGCACACCCTATATAATTTTAATGCACCATGTGCAGCTTTTTATTTATTTTTTAAATTTGTTGAAATAGAATAAAGGCTTTTTTAAATATAAATATCTTTTTTCATCAAGTGATTACATCAGATGAAGACCCTTATCACCACACAATGATGTCCCATCCCTTTCAATATCATATTGTATATTGCCAACACAGAGATTTTCTTTTTATCAATAGATAAGTGAATAAAAATATTTTTGCTTTATATCCAACTGAGATAAACAAGATGGGAGAATGAAAATTGGTACAAGTAATGTGGTCTATGCTGAAAAATGTATATGACATCATGGAAATGTGAACTATCACAGGAATGATAAACACTTGAACAAGCCCATAGTCTTACACCAAGGAAGAACAAATGAAAAAATGTTGTCTAGTAATCATTTTAATAAATAAATTCAAGTGAGACATAAGGTAGTGAAAGAGTTAATTATAAGGGACCTTAAATTCTTCCATGGAGTTATAGGGGGGGCTAGTGGGCTTCAGCTCTGTCAATTTTGCTGGCACTGGAAATTAAACAAGAGACTACTAACTTTATCTTTGTCTAACTTGGTTTTAGATAAGTAAATAAAAATAATTTTAAGTTGAGCTATATCATTTGTCTAAAGTAGACACCAAAATAAATGTTTTTATTTTTTGAACTTAAAGCAAAATATCGCTACTTCTGTTTTAAAATATTTGCCAAAAATCAGGGAATTATCTGATTTAAATGGAATTTTCAGTGCTTATTCATTAATGAATGAATAGCAACTGAGTAGATTATTTTATTAGAAAACTTTGTGGAAATATTTAGAGTGGTCTTTTTACACCCCCCCCACCAAACCTTTATATTTTAATAGCTCATATGTAATTTTTAATTTTGTGGATGTTCATCAAATATTTTAACAGTTATATGAAGAAAAATCCTTGAAGATGTTATTTCAGTAAAAACAGTTATGCAATATAAAGCGTAAACATACAAAAAAATTATCCTGAAGCTTACCAAAAATAATTCAATAAAACTCAAAAAATAAAATTTTCTGAGAGATGGTACTTGCATAATTTAATAAAACATGTTATTTTCATTCAAATTGGACAGAAAGATATCTGTACTTAATATTTATTTTTTTAAATATTACTTGTAAATTTTCATTGAAATTTTGAAATTTATCTGATTGTTGTTCATCAGAAGAGCTTTTTTTATTGAATAAAGACATGTTTGAAGAACTGAAAAATGTAAAGTTTAAACCCATTTTTGAGTGTGAAACTTTTTTTAAAGAGTTTTCATTTTTTTTTCATTTTAACAACTGTTAAATTATTTTTAGTATGGATGTTCAAAAAGGAAATAATTCCAAATGATCACCTTTTGACTATTTTTCCCTATCAAGTGAGTAATTCAATAACTCTTAAATTCTGAATAATTACAAAAAGACACATTGAGCGCAATTAAATATTTTATGACATCAAACACATATAAAAATGATTAAAAAAATAAATAAAAGTAATATATTAAACTCAAAAGTATCATTTTTAACTAAAAATAAAATTACTTCTAATGTAAATAAAATAATAATCAAAAAAAATTAAAAGATAAAATAAGTTTCATAAAATCATATAGTAGAAAAAATATTTTCCTAATCTATCGGTTATATAAGTTTAAGATAATATTAAACATAAATACCAATGTCTTGATTATTGCACTGCTGGTGTTTCGTATTTCTTTAATTTTTTTTTCTTGTGTATTTTTAAGTAAGGGGGTATGATTATACATTTTTGTTTAACCGATGACTCCCATAAGCTACCATGCTTAAATAAATATTATTTTTATTAAGTTTTATGTAAAAAATAAACCTTACTTTTACAAAATCCAGTTAATTCTTAAATTTACTAAATGACTTTGAAACATGTCTAGAAAAAATATTGGATTTTTAAGAGATTTTTAAATTTGTTGTTTACATTTTTTTAATAGCAGTTTGTTTACATTTTTTATCTATAATAGCAGTTTGATGAATCAATGAATAACAAGAAAACATGCAAATGTTGTAAAAATGCCTAAAATTTTATATACAGAAACTAATTTTTCTTTTAATTTGAATTAGTTTTACTTTTTTTATCTTTCAAACAAAACCAAAATTTAAGTTCAAGAAAGGCATTAAATTTATTTAAAATGTGCATTTTTTTTTAGGAAGTCCGTGGCAGCACCTAGTCTAAAATTACTGCCATTTAAACTTCAAAATAAATAATAAAACTTTATCATCCCTTTTTAGTTTTTTTTTTTTTTTTTTTAATTTTTACATTTGTGAGTCTTACTCTTAGTCTTATGTGTTGGTTTCATCACAGAAAATAAGTACAAACGTTAGATGAACAGCAAAAAAATCAAAACAAATTTTTTTACTATAGATAGAATAATCAGTTAGATCTGTAACCCTAGGGCAGTGGATCTCAACCTTTTTTTACCCATGGACCCCTTTCCCCTTCTTTTTATCTTGGTGGACCCCTTCATAGCTATTGGACATAAGAACAATTTTCTATTCTTCACTAATATAAATTTTAAGGTTTTAATTATCAAAGAAATAGTATACGATTAAGTTTTATTTTTAAATGAAAACTAATTTAATACAAATAAAATATTCTACTATAATTATAATAATAATTATTATTACTATTTTTAATTAACACAACAATTGAGTTTTGCCTGTGGACCCCCGGAAATATTACATGGACCCCTAGGGTCCATGTAGACCCTGGTTGAGAACCACTGCCCTAGGGGCTTGATTTACACCCCCCCAACATTTTGTGATGCTGTGAAATTTGACTGACAGGCAATGAATTTTTAGCATGTTTTCATGATGTCACACACTTCAACATGTATTTGATTTGTACTGGAAATCTAAGTCCGTTCAGGTAGGTGTTTGATAACTAGAAACCTACCTTTATTTGCACATGTTACACTTGACAAAAAAATCATTCAAGAAACTTCCACTAAAATTCTTTTTTTTTTTTTTTTATGTGGCAGATGTTCTCATTTTGCCTTAACACTAAGATCTTTCGTATCCTCTCAGAACAGTAAATAAATAACACATGGGATACTATAATAACTTTTCCAGTAATGCTCTGTGTTAAAACTATTTACAATGACTAGCACTATCCCCTCGCCTCACATTCCACCAATCAACAAGTGTTTGCCACGGTGTCACTGCATAGATACACATAACTTTTTCTTTTTAACTTACCATCAAGAACTGTCCAGTTGGTTTAAATTACCACTGAACAAAGCTGGCTTATTTAGGTGAACGAGGGTTGGATATTGACCCAAGGGGTAGAATATCAGGGCCTAGTATGAAAAAGAACAATGCTAACAATTCTTTAGCACCTGGAACTCAGAAGTAAGTCTAAAAAAAACATCTTTTTTTTTTCCCCTGTAAACTTTTTATTTATTTTTATTTTTTCATGAATGAACTGTTCATCACAATTTTTTTTTTTTTTGGTAATACTGAAAAAGAAGCAAGAATCAAGATATATATATGGCCAATTGTTGAAAACTTTTACATGCTCAAGAAACTCTTAAAATAATAAAATATGAACATTTTTCAAAGAAATATTTTAAAATTGCCTTAAAGAAAAATCTAGATATGTTTTTTTTTTTTGTTGTTTTAAAACAGTATGTCAAATTAGAAGTTTTCAGACACTTTAAAAGTATTTTTTCTAAATTAAATTACTAGGAGTCAATTATCAATCATGATAATCTTTCCCCACCTTTTTTTTTCCAATAACTAAGTACAATCAAAATTTAGACTAACACACCTTAAAAGCATTTAAAATAACTTTCTTTCTTTTAAAAAAAAATGTTGGTTTTATTTGAAAGATAATAGCCAAAAGCTCATTTCCAATAATAAAAAAAAATTAAAAATAATAATTTGAAGTATTTCAGTAAGGTTTTAAAACATTGTCATAGTCAGTTTATCAATCCATCTTTTCAACTGAAAAATGATAACATTTATTACATTTTTAAAATCTCTTAAAAATTCAACATATATCTGTCTGAGAGATTTGTTTCAAAGTAGAAAAATTAAGGATTAATTAATAGAAATTGTGAGTAAATTACTTTATGCTTTAAATATAGTGAAAACTATATTTGAAGATAATGAGATAAATTCCACCTGACAAAATTCATAAGTCAAATTATATTAAATTTTCTGTATAAAAATATAATTTAACATCTGTGAAAGTAAAAAAAAAAGTAATTTCGCTAAATCCCTCTTCTCTTTTTTTTTTCATCAACAATTGGAAGAATTTAAAAATTGCACTGAAAAATTACAATACTTTCAAAAAGATATAATCATTATTTAATTTTCTTCTGTCAAATCTAAAAGGAAATAATGTTATTTACTATTTATTTACATGTAAACTGTTGTCCTCATTTTCATTGTTGTTGATATCAAATAGTTCATGTGTAAATAGTGTTAAACTGTAAATAATAACGTCTCGGCCCAGAAATTCAGACAATGATGTATTTTATTATGCAAACAACAACTCTTCACAAAAATAGAGTTTTCATTGAATTATTTTTGTTAGGTTACAGGACAAATTTTCAGTATATTCTGATTTTACATGTCTTTTTATTTTTTTTTATTGAAATATCTTCAGGGATATTTCTTAAAAAACGATGAACAGATTTTTCATCAGAGCCTCATTTTAAATGTGTTTCACAATCTATCAAATGGTGGTGAGATGTAACTAACTAAAAAAACTGTTTTTACAAAGGTTTTTTTTAATAATATAACCTATTCAGTATAAAATTTATTGATTAAGGAATACATGCTGAAAATTTAATTTAAATCACATAATTCCATGATTTTGGGTGATCTTTTTTGTCTCAAGTGGTGGTTACATTTTTTTTCTCTGTTTTTAGGAAGAAATACAGATACTTTGACATTCTCATAGGCAGATTTAACAATGGAATTCATTATTGTTGGTAATAAACCAAATTCCAACGTCAAATCTTCTCATAAGCAGTATAATTTGATTGAGTTTCTGTTTATTTGAATGAAAACTATCTTTTTTGCTAGACTCATTCTCTTTATATACATCTTGCAAGGAGACTGATCCCCACTGACTGTTCAAAATTAGTTCTGTCAAATACAAGTACATGAAATTGATTTTTACAGTAATAATGGTTTTATTCATTTCATATCTTTCTAATTAAACTTTTTATTACATTATTTTACCAGATGGGAGAATATGATACACAAATAAACACTATATCAGACAAAAGGTGGGTAATTAAATGAAAAAATGGAAAAAATCTCATGTAATGCATTTCATCCATTAAAATGACTTCTTCAGACTAAACAATGTTTTTATTGATGGAATCATATAGGGGATGAATATTTAAAAACAACAGTGATGAAAACAGAGGCTGTAAGAAGCTGAATGAAGTTAGGCTGTGCCTCTAGCTAGTTAGAGTCTGAAGACATTAGATGCCAGAAATTAAAAAGTTAAAATTAAGCAGCCCTGCATCTTATTCTTCAGTGTTTCTCTTGATGTTTATAAAACTTAATGTTTGTTTATATTTTCTTTCCATATGACTCCATCAATAAAAAGTTTATTTGTTAGAAGGCTGAAACTTGTAACATAGGATTTTTTTTTTATTTTGCCACTTAATTAACCACATTTTCATGGTCCTAAATAATTTTAAATATGACAGTGACACTACGGAGTGAATACTCAACCTAAGTAACTTCCAAATTTCAATGAATAAAAATGAGTTTACAAAACCAGGAAGTCTTTTTAATCGCAGTATTCTTTCATTCAAAAACTTAGAATTCTTTACCAAGGGGATATCTTTTTTTTTATTGTGTGTATGTTGTTGCAACTATTATTGTTTAATACAAATTTTGTTAGTATTAATTAGTAGGTAGTAGTTTAAAATGTATTGTATTTTTATTTTATTTATTTTTTAGGCTTTTAAATGCAGACCCTTTTTAATAGTTTTTAATTTATTTTTAGTTACATTTTTTTCACTTGCATAAGATTTTAATGGAGGAAGGCAACAACTTGAATAAAACAATGGAATTGATAAACACATATACAATGCTAACAATTACAATGTAAAGAATAAATTCTAAGAAAAACAACTAGTAATTTAAATAGGATAACCTTGTTTATTGTTATGCTAGGTTCAAGTTCAACAAGCAATGAATTATATTCAACCTAATTACAATTCACGGTAGATAAAGTAGTAACTATAGTTCAATTATGTTGATCTGATTGTTCAGTGAGGCCTGAGTTGTACTTGTCAAAATATTGTGATGAGATTGCTTCACTATTTTAGTCAAATAGGCTTATTCCATTTCATCAACAGTTTTATTCAAGTCATCATCTAAAAGACAGTTTATTCAGGCAGAATGTCTTGGTTTTAGTGATTATTTTCAATGAAGTCAACTTACAAAATGATGAAATGAATTACTATTATATAAAAATACATACTGTAGTTATGGTAACCAATTTGAGATATTTTGTGGCAGAATCAAAAACTGAAATCACGGGAGTTGTATTATATGTGAGATTGTTATATTTTCACTAAAATCTTTTGTTGTGGCCTTGTTAGAGACAGAAATAAAGACACAAGAGAGGAATTGAATTAAACAAATATATTAACAGAAACAGTAATACAAACATATACAAACAAGAGTGTTGCAGCAAGGATGTACGGTCTGATTGTCAAAGCTGACTGCTGGAAACTTCCCTCTCCAAAAGGTAGTACCTTCTCCTATTTATAGCTGGGAGAGTTCATGCATGTGTGGGTAAATTACCATAACATCTTTCATCATATTTTTACTGCTTTTTATGGTATTGTCTTTCTATGATAAGTAATCAGTAAAGATCAAAATTCTATTTCTGCTGAGATTTTAATTCATAGATCTTAACCTCATGAGTCTGCTTTTTATGATAAATCTGCTTAGACTATAAGGCCAACCAATAGGAGTCATCCACATTTGCTACTAGTTTGCAAAGGATAAAAGATGCAAGTTCTAATCTTGCCAGAGACTTATTACTCAACAATCACAGAATGACAATAAAAAGCAAAAGAAATAAGATGAAAAAAAATACTGACTGAAAATTAATAATAATCAGCACTGTTTTATCTAAGAAATGTGAAATACTATAACCATAATGTTCAGTTTTCAGCAAGCAGAATTATTTCTGTTGCAAGGAAAAAAATTCACAACTTCAGTTTTTGATCAGGAGAAAGTCAGAAAATAAATATTTTATTTAATTTATAGTAATAAATAAAATGTGGCATTTAATTTATAATAATAAAATGAGTAATACTTTAATAAAATAAATGACAAATGTTGAAAAACGTCTGATTAGGTTGATAAAAAATTTTATTTTATTATAAATTAAATGTGACTTTTATCATTTGCTTTATTAAAAATCTTCTTTTATTCATCATGTTGTGACTGCTGAAATCCATTAAAGATGTAAGCATAGCAGCCAATCCATTTTCAGGCCTTATTTTATTATCATAAATTAAATAAATGAATATATTATTTTTTTCTGTTATTATTTTGGCCAAAAGCTAAAATTATGACTATTTTTTCCATGACTTTTCTCCCAATTTTTACTCCTAACACACTTTTTAAACACTTAATGATATTTCATCCTGGTCATTATAAAAACTGAAAACTGATCATGTCACACCTCCAATAAACCATACACAGAGATAAAATGCATTCATGTCGGAATTATCATTACAGTGTAACCTGGATATAAGAGAGTTGTCGGGACTGGAGAAGAAGTCTCTTATATCCGGGTTTCGGGTCTATCTATTTTGTATACATTAACACAGGCTCTAATTTGGGACCAGAGAAAAATCTCTCTTATATCCGGATTTCTCTTATATCCAGGTTACACTGTATATATATATATATATATATATATATATATATATATATATATATATATATATATATATATACAGTGTAATCCGGATATAAGAGAGTTGTCGGACTGGAGAAGTCTCTTATATCCGGGTTTGGTCTATTTTGTTTACATTAACACAGGCTCTAATTTGTGACCAGAGAAAATCTCTCTTATATCCGGGTTACACTGTATATGCCTTTCTATTTTTATTCTTCTACTCATCTTGGTTGTTCGACTCAGACTATCTAGGTTATTGTACCCTCTGACCTCCTTCAGGTGCCTGTCATATTTGGTAACCTTTGTGGAATTTTGAATTAACCACTTCATTCAGTTTGTAGGGAAATATTCTTGTTCTACTTTCCATGCTTACAATGTGTTTTGTTTCAGTCAGTTATTTCAGTCTGTTCACCTTCCTGTTGTTTCATATACTTTGGTTCAGTGGAAAAAAATGAACAAGTAACACAAAGGTGAATGAGATCAGAGTATTCACTATATGATCCAAGCCTGTTGGCCACTCCCCTACCTTCCATGAAAATGATGGGAACTAATTTTAATGTGCAAATTCTTACTGGCCACTGACTTAAAGGCCACCCACTCTTCTCTCACACAAAACTCTCTGTTGATGGGCCTGGAGATATCTCCTAAGCATGGATAGAGGAATAAAAACAATCTAGCTCTGTAAATTGTTTGTTTCTGAATTCCATTGTTACCAAGTACAGTGAAAACTTGAAGAAACCAGTAAGTTATAACAGTTAAAACATTTGTATAACAACCTAGATGAGTATACTTGTCTATATCGAATGACATGATAAAATATGTTCAGGTTTTTATATAAAGAAAATAACTAATTTTACATAGACCCTGCCCAAATTGATGTTAATAAAAATAGGTACAAGTCCCAATTGCTTTGACATGAATGAGATGTAGAGATGTAGATACATAATCTCTGGGGATGCAAAATAGCACAATTAAAACTGGAATCAGTACACAGAGTTTAAATTTTGGCTAAGGCTACTAGTATTAATTTCCTACTAATGCATGAAAAAAGCATGACTCTACATTGCTGGGGTCTATTGTCAGATGTATTGACAAATATGTCCCTTGGTTGAGGTAGTTTGTCTTTACTTAGTATTAGTACTCTTGGAAAAGGTAGGAGCTTTTTCCTTTACTTTACCTTGTTCTTTCTCATTGCCAGATATCTTGACAAAAATATCTTGTCTTTGACTATGGTTGGCAATAAATATATTAAGCGATCACACCAACAAACTACAAACCAAGCAGTATTATCTATAAAAGAAGCTGTTACATCTATTGTCAACATTGGCAGGCAGTAACGTCACATAAATGAAGCAGTCAGTGAGCATCAAAGCCATTAATAATGACTTAATGTAACTGAGAACATTATCACTGTCCGTCAAAAAGTAAATTTAATTTATTTTCTTTCATCCCACACAACTCATCGACCTTGCCTCCCATTAATGAACAGTTTGCATTTCAAAACCTTGACATTTTATGTCTATTGGTTTTTACCACAGCTGCAAACTGTTAATTTTTTTTATTAATTAGCTGAAACAGCATTACAGAGAAATAAAAGGTTAAAGAGAAAAGCACTTCCTCATTAATATTCTAATTAAGCTTCTCTAATTAGATAATTCACAACAGGCTTCTCTTCCTTCAATGCCTTCCTACCAACCTGAAAATGACATCTAATAAATATGCTTGATTACTTCATTAATGATATGTGTTTATTCAGAACAAAATGTTTCATTGATTTATTTATATGAAATAATAAATGCACAATCATCTGTTTTTTGTTTCCTCTTATATTCTTGGATATATCAACATGTGATCTCAAAACTCTTTTTGGTCTTGGCTTGCTTTCATTCATTGCTTGAATCTTGTAATAAATTCCTTATGATGAAAAATAATGCCTATTAAATCTCTGGGAATTTTTCCTATCCTAATAATCAGCTTGTGTGTTTGTATATTAAAAACAAAGCAAAAACTGATGGGTTAATGAATATGAGGTTAGTTAATTTAACAGCATATCAACTCTTGTTGGATTCTTTAAAGTCTAAAATAAGTCTTATAGGACTAAAATCACAATGCATTAATAGGTAGGTAGTCATGAATCCAGTTTTACACTAAAGTCAAAAAGGTTTGCATTAAATCCAGAAAGGCAAAAACAGATCTGGGTTTTACACTAGAGACAAAAAGATAAACATAGTTCCAGGTTAGACTAGAATCTGTAAGTATACACCCAGAAAATGATCCCTTTTGATTGAATCTTACTTCTCTACAGGAGATGCAGTTGGCTTGTTGCAATCCTTGCCAACAGGGCAAAAGTTACTAGAGTTTTGTAAACTGTATTCTGAATGCGGAAATGGGCATACACTATCACTTTCCCCTAGCATGGCTGTTTATAACGCTTATTTTTGTCATATAGGAAAATTCAACATGGCATGTAAATGAAATATTCGGCGAAAAATCGCATTCGTCAGTAACACCTCATAGAATGTAAAGTTCTTAAAGCAAATCTGTGCCAAACTGTTTTCCTGAATCCTTGATGACTTGGCTGTCTAAAAATGACATCATCAAGATGAAATAATAGAAACTGACCGTGAAAAACACAATTATGCGCAACAAGTTTTCGATCAATCAGTAAATTTCTGAACCTTTTCGGACGACGTTATAGGATCCAGATGGCTGTTGTTTGCACATGGAATTATTCACTGGATTAAGATTTGGCTGTTGTTTGTCACTTTCGGCGGTTAGCATTAAGAAATTATTCAAATTTTCTGAGAATAATCCTTTTTTTTTATGAAAAAATATTTATTTTCACTTCAAAATAATATCATTCAAACTTCATCCTTTTCTCCTTAATTCGGCATGAATATCATTGAATAAAAGAAATGGCTAAATGGCCCGGCGATGGGAAATATAAAATACATGCAGCGAAAAAAAACAATGTCGTCTGTTAAGTGTTGTTGTCATCGCCAGGTCACAGGTTGTTAAAAACAAAACACATCAAGCCATTGTTCAAACATAGGTTTGAAAAAAAAAAAAAAATCCTTATATCAAGCCCTACCAATGTTGACCCTTTTTTTCACTCTTTGCTCTTATCTGGGAGTGGTAGGTTTTATTACAAGCTGACGAAAACTTGTTCTAAACATTTATTGCTGGCTGGCTGACCTTTGACATGTCAAAGTCAATTTGGCTTAATTTTACTTTTGGTTTCTGGTGGTCAGGAATTGCAAATAAATCTTTCACCTTTTACTAAAGATTTCCGTGACCGGGTGTCAATTTTTTTAAACCCTGGCAGTCCTATAATTGAAAATTAACAATGGACTTTGTCGCATTTTGACCCCCCCCCCTCCTCTCAATTTTATGCCTGAAATAGTTTAAGTTTTTATTCTTCCAAAAAAAAAATGGTTAATTTCCCATTAATGGGGAAAATTTTTGTTTAGAACTAGAAAAAATGCAAAATTTTCACTATTTTTTTCACATTTTACCCCTGAAAAAAAATTTGAGTCATTTATACCAGCCAATTTTACTTTTAAATGAAAGAATATAACCTTCGCTTTCAGAAAATACCTAGTTTCATGGGGTTCACATCAAAAGTTTTCTTGATATTTGTTTAGATGATGATAAAATAGTCATTTTTCAATATTTTACCACTATAAAAGTATAAAAATCCATTTTTTTCAGAGAAAATAAGCTGTAACAAAATGACTTTTGCCATTTTTATGATGATAAAAACTTGGGATAAAAAATTTATAGGAAAAATAAAATATAGGAAACCTCAAACAGCTGTGCTAGGTGGGTAGAATATATTTATAATACATCTTATTGGCAACCCTGTTATATACCAGCAAAAAATGATACAGGATTTTTATATGAGAACATAAAATTTGGGTTTGCATAAAACAATTGGGCTGCATCATTGTCCTTTATTGAACAAAAGTTTGAAGATGGAAGCAAATGATCTGTTTGTTGCCTACTCCCTCAATGGATGTCTATGAAGACAGGATGAACTGCTTAATTCACCAATTCTTACATTTTAATTTCACTTGCACCAACTGTCTTTAGATTTTCCACCTATCTACAGAAAGAATCACTCTCAAAAAGCACAAAGTATTTAATGTTTGCAATCAGCCTTCAGTTGTCTACAGTGAACGGAATGGATGCATTTTAGATTCATAACAATAAAAGACTATATTATTTTTAATTACTCTATTTCTAAAACTTAAATTCCCTCTTTCTTGATTTTATTTTGTCTTGTATTCTACTTTAGATAAATATCTTACTAAATTATCTAAATACAAAAATAGCCTAAAAGGTACTTTTTTCTTATCTAGCTATTTCACAGGAAAATTGAATTTCTGCCATTTTTTTTTTTTTTAATGATAGAAGAAAAAGATATTTCTATTTGCTAGAAACTTGGATAATATTCATAAAGACCTCATTTAGTCAGTTTTGTACAGTGCTGAAAGAAATTAATTTAAGTTAACAATAAATAAAATTATATAATACATTTATCTACATTATTTTCCAAGTCTTAAATCTATTCCTTTTTATTTTGCTGGTAACAGATTACATTTAATGTCTTATTAAATTTTGCAAAGGCCAAAAAAAGTTTTTCATTGTTTCATATTTGATAAAGAATTTTTCTTTCTTTTTATTTATTTATTCAGAAAAAAATTTGACATTTTTACTTGCTGGGAACTTCCATAATATTCATCATGACATTGTTCAGTTAGCTCTTGATTACCTACAATGAAAGTAAATATGATTACAAAGAAATAGCTATATATTTTGCTTACTTATACCTACTTTAATATGTAGAAATTTGAATCTAACTTTTCTTTTGTTCTGTTTGCATTCATTGAAAATATCATGGTAAAGCCTTTGTGAATAGAAATATCTAAAAAATCATTAATTAATTTGATAATTGATTATCAAAATAAAAATATATAAAATGAAATGTTATTTGATCATAATAATGAATGTATCTGATAATATAGATTACATAGAGTTGAGTTTGATAGTTTTCTTTTCCTATCATGACAATAATTGTCAACTTAACTTCAGCTTAGTGGCCATACTAATTATAATGAAAACAGTCAAATTCAAAACTGGATATTGTTTAAAACAAAGTGAATTAATTTGTACTTTAAATTTATTTTATTACACCATCTGTGTTAGCTTTACTGGAGATCACATTTCACTGTTGTCCTTTGTTGTTGTATATCATTACCACGTCTTGATAAAGGATATTAAAAATTTCAAACAAAACTTCATCAAATCCTCCAGAATCAGTTTATTCTGCAAATGAGTTTTTTTTTTTTTTTTAGCTCTTCTGATCTGTAAATGCATTTTTTTAAGCTGACAGTGTGGAAGGGGGGTTTTTCATTTGTTGCAGCAAACTTTCTGGAGTTGATATTTTTTGTAAAATTTCTTACTGAAATATGTTTATTATCAATGAGTATTCATATTATATCCACTATATCTGTTTGCAGGCTAAACAAACTCATTTGATATTTTCTTACTTCATATATATGCTTTTAGTATTTGCTATATATATATATATAATAGTAATTGGCATGAATTAAATTTTTGACATATCTGTTTAATAAATGCATAATCTGAAGATGAATCTATGAGCTATAATTTGAGCTTTTTAAATAAAAATGTATACAAGGAATTTTCAGAGAAGCTATTCACAAAACAACTATACTTTGTTCATATTTTTTTGTTTTTTTTAATTTTTTATTCTATTTATATTAATCTTATTATTCCTCAACAGTTTTAGCAAATCAGTCAATAATATATTCTCCTTCATTGTTCAAGACTTCTTGCGAACATTCGACTAACTTTTCAATGTCTTGATGGCAGTAATATCTAGATTTTGACTTAAAGAATTCATCAAGCCACATTTTCAACTCCATGTTGTTTTTTGAATGAAACACTTTGCAGATTGTTGGAAAGCAATGGAAAAAAGGTAATAATCTATCTGAAGGTGCAAAATCAGGAGATAGATGCAGAAAAAATGTAGAATAGCATTTTTGGCCAAATTACTGATGTGGGGACAAGCATTGGAAAAAACAAATGAATTTATCTGAGAACCATGTATAGTTTAATATATGTTCAAGTGAACAAAATTTTTGTCAAAGTGCGAAATAACTGTCAAGAGCAATAATTATTGTATCAAAAATATTAAGTTTTGTTATGCTTTATAAGTATATAGAAAATAAACTCAATTTTGCAATGGTTCACTCTTCAAGACCTGTAAAGCATCACAAAACTCTGAGTCGACCTATGATAAGTATTGTGAATTATATATATATATATATATATATATATATATACACAATACATTTCAAAAGTTTGAGGCCACTCCTGGTAATTTCTTAAATTTGGCCCCAAAAGTAGTTGTTTTGTATTTATTTAAAGTTATTTAAGCTAAAATTATTATATATGGTTAAAAAAAAGTGAAACATGATTTTTTTGTTATTAGAAATTATGACAAAAAGAAAAAAAATGCCTTTTTATGATTAAATTTTGTTCTCATCAAAATGTCTTTCTTTAGCCTCGATTACTGCTGCACAATTTTTTGGCATTCGTTGCAAATGTTTCTCAAAGTATAAGTTTGATAATTGATTCCATACTTTTTTCAATGACTCAAAGAGCTCTTTTTCATTTTTTTTTTTTTTTTTTTTTTTTTTCACTCTTTTGTCAAGTTCATCCCATGCTCATTCTGGGGGTGGTTTCAAACTTTTGAACTTTTGTGTATGTATGTGTATAATATATATATATATATATACATACATATAATTCATGAACTCGGGTATTATCAAGCAAAAAATCAATGATACAATTTTCTTTTGAATGCTGACAATAACATTGTCTCCAGATGTTGATTATAACAGAACTTTTCGAAGTAACATTTTTTCCTGTTTAAATTATTAGATTTTCAAACAGTATTAATCCACTGTTTGAACTTCTCAGATGAGGAATCGTCATTATTATGCACTGATCTGTTGGATGAGCATCCCATCTTGGTTTTTCAGTATTGTACCTGCTGGCTTTTTCCAGAAGAGTTTTTTTTTCCTAAATTTCACCAATACAAGGCTCAAGAGCCAGTTAAGGTAGAGGATTACTGAATAAGGTGTGTGATGTGAATGTAAATGTAGAAACATTATAAATATATCGAGGATAGGTAATAATTGACCATTGACTTGAAGAGGTTAAAATTGTAGTGTTCAAAGAAGCATCCACATGGAAGCATATCATACAAAGAGTTCTTAGGGAGAAAAAGCTATCAGAGTGAAACTTCATCCTTACAAATGGAATATAGAGGAGATGAGGGTGATTTGACTCCATGGGTGTAGTGTGGCAGATCTTAGCTGTAAAGGTTTGAATTAATAGAGCTAAAGGATAGACATTTGTCCTAGAAATAATTATAGAGTAGTGACAGGCTTGTGACATTGTGTCTGTGGGAAAGATGCTGCAGGATGAAAAATATACCATCCTCAACAAGGCCATATAAACAACTGTGAATTCTATCATGGCTGGAAAGTTAAGATTCTCAGAACATTATCTGCCCATAGTATTCTCGACATTTGCTGAGAGAATCACATTTCTGCCACTTCAGGTATATTTGGGCTGGAGGTGCCCAATCCCAACTTAATTATTTAGGGTATTATTTTACTGCAATTTTGTAGTGATTTTCATCAGAAAGTTAGAAACTGTAATTCCATAAAATGTACAATTATTAGCATAATTCAATAGAAAATTGTTTTTTTTTGTGGATATAATTAAATAAAAATTATGCCCTTAGTAAAATTTTTGTTGCTTGAATTTTTTATTTAAATAATTTTTTAAAGATTTCTGTTGTATTGCAATGCATCCAGAGAAAATTTATTATAATATTGCTTTTTATTTACAATGTTACAATTTAATTATATCCACAAAAAATACTTATTGAACTGTGCCAATAATTTTGATGATCATTGTATATGGCTCATTTAGAACTGTCAGTGTACTGACAAACAAAATCATTTGTTACTGGAATACATTGCAATCAACCTTATTTACAATGGGGTGCTGAAAAGTTCCTAGCCCAACCCACTTTCCAAAACTGGATCTTCTTTTTTTAAAGGGATCCTGAGATTCTGAAAACTTGTCAGTACCTCCCCACAGGTGCAGACTCTCTTATAAATAAATAAAAATAAAGAGTCAAATCTATTGGGATGATATTATTAGGACTATAGCTCATTTAGTGTACATATACTGGTTAATTTGCTGGAGTACTTTCTCAATGATATCTGCCCTATAAAATCCATGTCAAGAAATAAGCTGTATTCATTTCAAGATCAAGGTGCTGGTTTGAAAGATTTTGTAAGAGAAAGTGGATTTGACCAGACCAGCAAATATAGCACTCCTCTCTGGTCTGGGTTTATCTTCCTGAAAAGGCTTGTATATTGTAATTGCTCCAGGAAGGATATTCTTGATTTTGATCCTGTTAGAGACATAGGTAAAGTCTATCAGGATAGGCCTTTAGAGAAATTTTAGATTTGCATCCATCTTAAAACTTAAATTAGACTGCAACTTTAATAATGAATGCATAATATCTTGCTATCAAACAGTTCTCAATTTTATACCATTGGAAATCCCTCTTTTTTATATATATATATATATATATATATATATATATATATATATATATATATATATGTGTGTGTGTCTGTGTATGTTTTTTTAATTACTGTTTACTGAAATAGTTCCTTCTGATACTCAATGAAATTTTATTATGTAAAAAGATAATATAAAATTGGACACTGTTTTCTGTAAGCTTTTCATCCATTCATTCTACAGAAGTTCTGCAGTCAAAAGGCAGTTTCTCTATTTTGTTTTCACATGATAAAAATCTGGACTTAAAGAAATAGAAGGTTGGGAAAAATAACAGAATTATGATGGCCTTTCATCAATTTCTGGTTCTTGCTTGGAGACTTACAGTCAGAACTCTGCAAAGTCCAAATTTATAAATAAATTCATTTATGTACAGTACACTAATGTTTCTATTAAAATTGTTTAGGAAGACAGAGCAGGATGAATAATTAAAAAAAAAGTGTTTTCAGCAAAATCTCTTCTTTTTTATGTTAGTGCACCTAATCATTGGTAAATATGACCGTGCATCAGTCTGTAGTCTAATGCTTAGTTATTAGCTGAATTTTGAGATGAAAGACTTATTCTATACAGATACTTAATTTTTCCTTTTGTAGTAATACCTTTTATGATAAACATACACAGTAAAAAAAAACAGTGTTCCTAAGAACCTAATTCTTAATTGTAAAACAGATTCTTTACTATCTTTTATGTATACTCATAAAATTTTTATTTCTGTTATTTTTGTCTCTTCAAATTTTCTTTACATATTTTTAGGAAGTTCAAAAATATAAATAAAAAAAACACTTCAGAAATAAGTTACATTTTTTTTGTTTATGATAAAAAAATGAATTCTGTATTAAAATATCCACAAGAGAGATGAAACAAAAATGATTAACAACATAAGAAAATTTTATGATAAAGACTGAAAGGTGAATGACACTGAAATAGTTTTATAAGTACTGAATAGGATACCAAGAAATAAGACATTTGTACTGGAAAAATAAGTGTCTTTATCTTTCTAGTGAGATGACTTTACTTTACTCATCAGGTCCTCGGATCCAAGTGTAACATCTATTCGTTTCCTCTATTAAGAACTATTTTAGTTAATATAGAGTAATTTGAAAATAAGAACTCTGCATTCTATATATATATATATATATATATATATATATATAATATATATGACATTATAATGGTGGCATTGTCATGGTGTGCAGGCAAGTCTAGCAAAAGTTTGCTAGTGGAGTAAATTCAGCCATCAGTATGTGCCCAGTTATTATGGCTCTCTACTAGACTAAGTAAATACCTTTCTAAAACTTTTAAACATCAAATATTTACAGGCATTTAATCCATTATCTTTTCTCAAAATGAAACTCTGGAGTTATTTACAAAATAATGATATTTTTATTTTTAAACATATTTTTTGTTTTTGTGAAAAAACAATGCTGCAACTATTTGAAATTTCTTTTTGAATAAATCTAAACAAATTATTTACATGAAGCGCATTCTTTGTATATAATATTATGAAATGAAATCTGGCCTTTCAGGACATTCCATAACAAATACGTATTGTTTGATTTCAACAATACAAAGCTGAGAATAATGCCTGCCCTTCCCAACATGTAATGAATAGAGAAAGTTGTGTTTTATTAAATACAAGAATAAATTGAAAACTTTGTTGCTGAAGCCATGCATGACTGGGGGGGGGGTCTAAGAACATCAATTACAGTTTATCAAAATATTATTTATATTCACTTTGTCTTTTTATAAATAGTTTGATTGAAAGGTTTTTGGGGAATGTTTATTTTTGTACTTATTTCATGAATAAGCTGGAAAATATCAGTTCATTTTCAAAGCCTCTCAAGCAAATGTTTTGTATCATATCACTTTCCTTTTTAAGTTTTATTTTTAAATAAATCTCTCACATTGTCTTCACTGGAATAAAAGTGATTTCCCTGAACAACAGTTGGCATCATTCCCCATAACTTACACCTATACTTAAGACAGGTGTATAGTTTAAAATTTATATTCCTTTTAGGTTTTTTGCGAACTGTGATTTCATGGGTAGGATTTATTGAACAAACAGAGCAAGCATTTCATTCAATCTAATTATTACATATATTGCAGCACATCAAATCCCAGAGGTCAGGGGTATAAAACAATAATCATAGTTGTCTTTTAACATCATTTGCATTTAAAACATTCTTTTTACTAACTACTAACTTTACTGAAATTCACACTCCATTTTGCTTTATTCATTTTCTATTTGAACAAAGTAAATATTTCAACTAGGAGTGGAAAAAAATGTTAAGTCCTGAATTTTGCAACTTTTACCTGAAAACTCTTCAAACAAATTTTTGCACTCAATCTCTGCTGTGCAATGGAAATGAGCTTTTAAAATAAATTTGTCATTGGTTAGAAGTGAAAGTAAAAGCTATTGTGTGAATAGATATAATATTTATAATTTGTATATCGAAAGAAGATATAGTTTGGGTCCCCTGTACACAACGCTTAGTTTCATTATAGATATGATCAGATAGTAACAAGATAATGATTTTGTAATTTAATATTGAAATAGATTCTATTTTATTGAAGTGCTCGATCTCACCAATGTGTTGATATTCAGGGAGCATTAAAAAGCTATTTATGCTCATATAATTGACAACATACATAAAATTGATACAGATACTTGTTGAGTTTAGGTCACATGGAAATAGAAAGATTATTGAATCCATCATCAAACTGGGGATAGTGTGGAGATTTTGAAAATTATCATTCAAAATCCAGGTTGTAACCTGAGCTCAGTTGAAAATATACTGTCTCATCCACATGCATGTATATAAAGTGCTATTCCAGTATCCAGGTAAAATAGACTTACATAATTAATATTGAGTTTCCACTGCTTTGCAGTATTATTTTAAAGGTAAAGCTGAAAACTAATTGTTTGGGTATTGCTTACAAAAGTATATGACAAAGGGCCTACTGTATCTATTCTCTTAATATATCCTGTTGGATATATTTATTGAAGTCCTTGTGGTAGTAAATTACCCATTTTTTTTTATGTACCATGTCCCTTCAGGGTGTGGGCAATCATGGTTCTTGACAATATTGTAGCTCTTAGTAATGCTTGTTCTTTTTACCATCCCTCCCATACCCTATTCTATCATCCATTTACATAAGCTCTTCAAGTAGGTGGCTCGTTGACCCCTCCTGTCTCTTTTACCTTAGGTTTTGAAATTTATCTCTCTGACTTTGGTTTATCGTGTGAACTCATTAGACAGATCATAATAAAAAAAATGATGTGTAATACAAAATTATCATTTTTTTATCTTGTTGGTTTATGCTGTGATAATGGGAGTTTGCAATTAAAATGCTTTGAACTTGAAATCTAATTGTTAGACTTGTCTATTTCTGTTGAGAAAGGAGGTCTCAGTTTTATTACAGGGGAAAAAATGAACTTGGTAAAAAGAAATGAGGGCTAATATACCAACCATCTCAGCTCATTCTCATCACCGTGAACCTCATGAATGATAATTTCTGTTTGATTTTCTGAGATGTGGAGTTGCCATTATTTACATGAGGACTATTGTTCTCATTTTTGTTGTTGTTGTTTATCATAACATTTGGGCCATTGTGCCCTTCAGCCTTCATCAGATGGTTATCAATCCAGGTAACCTTCATGGAATTTCAAACTGAATCCTTTATTTAATCTACTTAGATTTGTAGCCCTGGGTTGATTCTGGTCAACAGCAATCAATAATGTAACCCCTGCCCCCTGTCTTGGTCCTCAAGTTCCTTCAGACCACCAAGGTTACCATCTATCTGACTCCTTACTCATTAATGTGTGACTGGTTTGTCGCTGGTATCATGATGATGGGCATGTTTCCACTTGACTTAGCTTTCATTTTTATGTTCATCACCATTCACTCCTCTGCCATGTGTTTTTGATCTAAGAGAGTAAGAAGATCACTGATGAAGCAATCTGAAGTGAAGACAGGTCGACAAAAAAAGAATTCTTTGGAATAAAGAATTAACTTTGGTTAAAAATGTAACAATGATTTAGTTAATATATACAGCAGTTCCCTTCCTATTACTATTATTATATACAGCGGTTTTAGCCCCTCCCACTACTGTTATAAGCAAATGACACTGGGATCCCCTTTTTTGGAGTTTGCAGCTTGTATTAATAGTAATATAAATTTCTAAGTTCTGGTCTTCTGGGCCAACACAAGGTCTTGGTAAGGAGGTCTCATTGAATGATGTGGATTCCAGTAGCACTAGTGTGGGGACTCTCCAAGTTGTTCAAATCTCCAGCTTATATAGAGTCCTGCATCTGGCAGGGGCAGGATTGACCAGGGTCTGGGTTTGCTTATCTTCTACTCTTAGCATCAACCTTTTTCTAAAATTCCATATTTTCAAAATATGTTTACTTGAATGATTTTCCAAATTTGGGGTTGTCCAGCTTCCTTTTGAGAGTGGTCATAGGAATCAAACTGTCCCTTAACCCCAGCTCCCTTAACATCTCATCTCACACCATTCCATAAAGGCGGTGCTAATCTCTCTCTTCCTTCTTCCACTTTTTCAGTATTTAAACTCAGCCCACTCTAAGGGCTGACACACTGTTCCTGTGACAAAAACAAACTTTCAGAATGTATAGGTGAAAATGGATTTTGCAATAATTAATCTTCCTTCATCATCTTGTCTCATGCTGTGATTTCCTAAAGCCAGGGACTTGTTTGGGCCCATTCA
Source organism: Acanthosepion pharaonis (assembly GCA_903632075.3). Classification (NCBI taxonomy): domain Eukaryota; kingdom Metazoa; phylum Mollusca; class Cephalopoda; order Sepiida; family Sepiidae; genus Acanthosepion; species Acanthosepion pharaonis. The sequence goes on from CAHIKZ030000479.1 coordinate 2,179,210, forward strand.
GATGCCCCACACTACCACCAGCCAGCCAATCTCAACAATTGTCATGAGTGGGAAAGAAAAATATTCCCAATTTTTTTAGTGATAAAAAAAGTTATCTTTCCTCAGTTTATGCATTTCTTGGTCAATAAGCCCACACAGCCTTTTTGCCCATGGTCACTCAAAAATAGTAATTAATTTTTCTTGTATCCAAAGGAATCCAAATTAATATAGGATATATAAATTTTTCTTGAAGAATGTCACAGAAATTAAAATTAATGAAAATGTTAAGCTAATCTCTGTCTTAGTAGAGACACTTTTCTTCTGGGTGGCCGATTCAAACCAGATGGCTTTTTTTCCTGACTTTTTGTCCAGAACAATCTTGAAATGTTATTTTGGTAACAACCCAGGTTTCCTTATCAACAACATATATTTTTCTATATGATATCTTTGTGGATACATTAATGGTCTCTTCTCATCAGTGGGAAGTGGGAAAGGACAGTCTTAGTTTTGCTCAATCTTACTGAATTATTTAGTTAAATTTGGTTTTAATTCTTCTTGGATCCACTTGGGAGTTCACTTACTACTTTAAAATATGATTATTTTGTTTTTAATTTTTTTCTCAACTTTTCAATGCATCTTCATGTAAATTGTTATACTTTGCATATCTCTCTGCATAGTAGTAGTCATAGTACAGTTCTACGTGTCCTGAATAGCAACCGGGTTTGCTAGGCATAACACCTATGTTTGCCAGTTGTTCTCTATTTATACTATCTAATTTACATATGATACTACACAAATTTCAACAATTCTCATCCAGTTACTAGACTCTTTCCTCTTCCTTCTTTCTTGCGTTCCTTCCCCTTTTGTTTAATCAATCCCCAGAGATCCCAGTGTTGCATATTGTTCTCATTCTGCTGTGTCTCGCAATATCTCATCTAGTTAGTTATTGCTTGCTCTGTTTCTACTAAGTCCAAGTAAGAACTGTCAAACCTAAAGACGTCACCAAATTCATGAACCAATGTTTTAAATATTCTAGGCTATTCTCTCACAGGCCATATACATGACATGTACACATGAATGGTAATTTATTTTCTATCAGAAAGGGAAAACCCCCTCATTTCCTTACAGATTGTGAACCTGGAGAAAGCTTTAGAATGAATCAGTTGAAATTTTGTGGTAACTAATGAGTTGAACACTTCAAATAACTTTTACACTGATAATGACACTTCTTAAAATTATCAAAGATATCTTTATAATGTAGAATAGATTGGCAAAAATGTTGCGGTAAAAACAAAAGCAGTACAAAGAATAAGTTCACTTCTCCAAACAGCGCTTGGAATGATAATAATCTTTTCGGAATTATAAACAGTAATTTTTTTCACCTTTGATGTCAGAATTTCAGAGACAAAAAAATAATTCCACCTGTTGATGATAGTTTTTGTTTGCTCTACATAACTTTGCCACAAGTGGGTCAACTATTTAATTGCTTATAGATGCATAAACTGATAATTTTTGCCATTCCATTTAATCACGTTTGTTTTTTTTCTGAATGTACTTCATAAATATTTTTTCTTCTGTTGATTTCTTGACATATTACACATTGTCGATTATCATTGAACAGTAGAAATTTTCACTTGACTTTTTTGTTATATACTAACTTTTTTTAATTAATTTCAAGTAAGTTTCTTTCATCTTATTTAACTAATCTGTGGTAGTTACAAGAAATTCATTATGGCTTTAAAAGAGTATATATTCACATATGTAGAGATTTATTAAAAGAAGTGAAGAAACAAGAAGAAAAGAAAATATTACTCACCAGAATTAAAAATGAATTGAAAAATATAACAAAAAATAAAGAAAGCTAATTGGTTATCATGCTTCACTGCTTGTTTGTGAAAAAAATTTCCCCCCCTCCATGAGTTTAGTTGTTGTCCACATATTTATATACTTTGTCCTCATTTGAGCTCTGAATAGGAGTGATAACCAATTAGCTTCTTTTTTCCTGTTTTTGCAATATTTGTTTTGATTCACTGCTTTACAGTGAGTCATATTTTCTTTTCTTATACTTGCTCCTCTTCTCCTTTGTTTTAATATATTTGTATATATTATGTGCATAAAAACCCTTTTAAACTCTTAAAATATCCATTTTTAAAGCCATAGCATTTTATTCTTCATTAAGTAGTAATCAAGATCTAAACTCACATCTTGTAATCTTGAGAGAATGTCTGAGTCTTTACTGATTTGGTTATAGAGATCAGCTGACTAGGCAAAGTTATATAGTTACATTCTTACATCCAATTTTCTTTGACAGAATGTCACATTGTCCACTATTTAGTAATAATAGATGTAATAGTCTTAATTTCTTAGATGAAGAATTATCATGATTAATAATTTTTTACCTTACTGATTATTAATTTGATGATTTTGTAATTGTGAGGTCAATCCCTGTCCAGATAGTATAAACTTAACCTCATTGAAAACAGAGTAAGCAATAATTGATCAGTACTAATAAGAACAAGACAAGATATGTCAAGACCTGGACAGCAGAATGAGAACAGTTTACTCCTGTAGAAAGGGTTCAGTTTGAAATTCCCTGTAGTTATCTGGATCAACAGACACCTGAAGAAGGGTAGAGGGCATAATGTCTGAAATGTTGAAATCAACAACAATTATAAGGACAGTTGACTGAATGTAAGTAATATAAACTCTGCATTTCAGAAATTCAGGCATAAAAATTAGACTCCTTTATCTTCCATATTTTTTCTTAATTTTGTCCTAATATTCAAGGCACTTTAATATTATACATGTGTTAAGTAAAAATTCAGTTCTTTCCACATGTATATTTTTTATATTGCTTTGTTTACATGTAACACATATGCTCTATGCAATCAAAATCAATAAGATAAAGCATTGCACTTAGTAATTTTGATGAATTTTCTTTTCATTCTATTTTTATTCTGCACCATATTGTTTGTTTGCTCAGTGTAGTGCACATAAGTGTTTGAATTTCTCAGGTGAAGTAGTGTCATTATTTTTCATCTTATTTTTTCTTTGTTCATTATTCTCAGGTCATATTACATTTTGTGACTGCCATGTAAACAACATCAAACCAAAATTGTCATTGTCCATGTCAAAATGGCATCAATGGATATAGTATATGGTTCAGATTTTTTTCAGGGCCATCATTTCAATGCATGCTGTTTTGCAGAAATTCAGATAACATCAAACTATTATATCTAGTACAGCTACATGTAAACAAATAATATGCCATTGAATAAAAATAAGATGAAAAGCAAGACAGGTTTAAAATTGTTGACAATGCTTTATCTAAGAAATTCAAACAGCTTAAAACTATAACTCATTCTTTCATCCCTCTAGACTAATTTTTACATAATTTTTTTATAAACTTTTTTCCCGACTTAAATTATGTTTTAAAATCATATCATAATAATATTACAAAGCTGAGCTTAGTATGGCTTAGGCTACTTTGCTATCCACTGCACCAAGACAAGACAGCCAAGATAAATTTATCTTATGCTTACACAAAGCCATTAAGACTAGTATGCTTACCATTGATCTAAGCCAGGTGTCTTTCTACCATATTCATATCTGCCAGCTGGAACCATAGAAATGGGTATTGACAATTAAAATCATCCATTATCTTTCTTTTGCTCTTCTCTCCCCTTTGCCTGTATCTTCCCATTTTTCTCCCTTATCCTTTGCATCCTTCATTGCCTGACTATGTTTTTATCTAAATGTTTCATATACAAAAATGAAATAAAGAATTTAAATATTTTCTATAGTATCTTTTATTTTTCTTTTGTTCTATTTCTCCATAAAGAATTTTAATGCATTGCAATTTTTGTTTTTTTCTGTCCCCACTTACTTTTCACTCTTTTGCTCATTGTCTTTTCATATCCAGCCAGCAATCCTATTTCACTGTCTTTCTTTTATTTCTGTCCCTTTCTCTTCTCTATATATGTACAAGGGACTACTGGAAAGTTCTTGATCAATAGGTGTCACAGCTACACTACTTCATTACTTATAACAGAAATGCTGAATGTTCTTGGTTTGACCAATCACTTCTTAAAATCTGATAAAATGATTAAGTTTCAATTTCTGAAGGACTTTTCAGAACCTCTACTTTTTTCTTTCACTAAGTTTTCTTTTTTTTCTCTCACTTTCTTTCCTCTTTCGCACCCTTGTTTTTTCCTTCTCTTTTCTTTTTTTTTCCCCATTTCCTTTTTGTTTAATATTGTTTTATAAGTTTTTCTGTTAGAAAACCTGATATCAGCTTCCAAAGATTGATGATCCAGCAGGTACTCTTATCTGAGGTGAAAATGCATAATGGTTGTATATACAATGTGAATAATTTTTATGCTGTATAATTTTGTCTTCCTTCCCATTAACATTTTTTTCTCCATCTACCCATGTTGGTCTTCCTCCACACTTCTTATTTTCTCTATTTTTCTTGTTTGTTTGGTTAGCTTCTGATTAGCAGATAAAAATTATATTTTAAGTAAGCAGTCATACTTTGTTTTGCACAAAGAATAACAGCAAAACCTTCTCCCCTTTTCAGGTACACTTATGTAAATTTTTAAGAAATAATTTTAAGTTGTCAGTTTTTGTATATTTGTATAAGAGATTCCTGAAAATATGTCACTTAAGGTAATGAATTTTCATTTAGCTTGTATTATATCACCTGACATTTTTCTATGATATATAAATACATAGATTAAGAAGTTTCATGCTTAGGTAATCTTCAGGCATACAATAAACCCTAGAAGAATCTCTGATCAGTGTATGCAGCAGAGCAAGTACTTGTTCTCATGCCTATACTTAGAAAGTTATTCTGGTTTTGTATTCAATAGACTTTCCTGTTGGGGGAATTCTAACATGCATAACCTTTCTTCCAGGTATTATCCACACTTTCTAGATCCATTTTTGCATGCAAATGCTTCCCTTGATATTTTCTATTCCACTTTCAGAGTATTCTTGCCTTTGTCTTTCATCCCCCACAAATATATAGAATGCATTGTACTATTATCCTACTATCTTCTTGTAAAGAACTTATTCCTTTGTAGAATTTTTGTTTACATAGTCTTTCAGAAACATCACTATATGATATATCTGATTCACCTTTGATCTTTACATTTGCCTGTTAGAGTATATTAGTAGTGAAACATTTTCCCCCAAAGTGTTAGCTATCTCTATTTCTAAGTGAGAAGAGGTGGTTAGCATTGTATCACATGTGAACAATACCTTCATGTTTTTTGTTTTTTTATTAGTCTGATCAATTTGTTTAACAGTAATTCAATTTAATCATGCTGCTATTAAATATTTTATGGAGCTTACTAGTAACAGGAAAATTTTTATTGATATCTGTATATTTCTGAGATGAGGTATTGTAACTATTTTCACTATTTATATTGTTCAGACTGTTGTCCTCATCTTTATTGTCACATTCACAATGTTTCTAGTACTGAAGGGGTTCAGTCTTTTAGTACAAATGAATCTTCACCTTCAAAGAAGAAGTTCATCATTAACAATGGAGAATACTAGTACACCTCAACCATCTTCTTGACAGATCCATTCACACACACACACACACACACACACACACACACACACACACTGGATGTGGCTAAAGAAAACTTGACCAGTGAAGAAAAGTCAAATCATAAAATGACAAAACTTAGAGTGAACAAGGAAAAATTGCCCAGCTCAGAAAAACAAAAAGAAGCTATGAGTAGTTCAACCAAGGCTACTGGAGATGTGACTACAAATAAAAACTTGGCAAATTTTGAAACAGCTATAAAAGATACAAACAAGCCTGATGATATTTCCAACAATGCTATTTGGGCTCCTGACAAACTCTCCAAGTTATGTGAGAATAATTTTGCTTGGAAGCATGAACAAATGAAAGACATGAAAATGCCAGAACCTACTTGAACTGGTGGAAAATCCTTCTGAGGGTTGTGAAACACCAAAAAGCACATGTGTGTTAATTTTATTGATATGTTTATAAAATATGCTTCTCAAATCTTCATAGCTTTGTTGCATGAAAAAGTTTTTTTTTTTCTGTTGGTCTTGTTCCTGTTTGTACTCCTCCTGAAATTTAAATGAGTAGTGCATCCACTTTTCCATAGCAACATTTCTGATTTTGCAGTCAAAAATACCTCGAATAGTAGATTTAACAGTCTATTGTACACAATCTTTGAGACTCTGTTTGAAAATGGCCTGTAAATTTGATGATTTGTCAATATAAACAGGAAAACTGTTTTTCTTTCTGAATGTTTCAGTTTTTTATGTGTGTTTATATTGTGATAACCAGATATTTTTATTAAAATTTAAATTATGTAACAGTCAGCCAATATACAACATCTGAAGATTACATTGTGCATGGAACATGGAGTTGTGCTATCAGTTAGGGATAATATGTATATTTATTAATATATACCCAATAGCTCTGTTGTATTACATCGAGCACTGTTCTATTAACACCAGCACTATTCTATTATATATATAGCACTATATATATATATATATATATATATATATATATATATATATAATGTGTGGGGGGGTAGCACTAAACAGCGCTCAAGAACTCTGATACAAATTCACACTATGGTAACTGTCAGGTCTTAATAAGTAGTTAGTTAACTCCCTCCATATTTTTAACCCTAGAATTAGTGAAAAGTAAAAATGCTCTAGCACATAACTAGCAGGAGCTATAACCAGAATAAACCAAGTAATCAGTAAAGCATCAAAGAACAAAGCCTAACAATAACAAGCCTGCCAAAGGAGAAAACATGAAAGACAAAAAACATGACAAACACCTACCTAATTGTGTGCCTACGTGCATTGTATATATATATATATATATATAGGAAACAACTATGACAGTGGAAAATGTTTTTGTGTGATGTGCTTTATCCTTTAGGACTTCATCAGACAAAAGTGATGTTTACATTGATGCAGCTATACATGCACACAAAAGAAAGGATTTGCTGAGAATTAATACTATTTTTTTTATGTTTTGGTTAAATAGATAATTTCCTTTAATTTATTTTTCTTTTTGTTCATTTTTATCATTTTTGTTATTATATATCCCACATTGTGAAAATAGAAGATCTGCCAAGAAAAGTAAAATGTTGTAAGAAACTGGACGTAAATTTACTGTGGATGATCTAGCAATTAAAGCACTTTCGAAACATTTTTGGCTTTCTCTTTTAATTAGAGTACCATTTTTTAAATCAATATATTTTTCAACCCACTAACTCTATTGCAACTATACTTAAAAAGAATTTATCTAAGCCCAACATAAAATTAGTTGCAAATACTACTAAAAAAGTCTTAATACAAAACAAAATAATAAGTTAAAACTTGAAGGAAAAATTTACTCTATCACCTGTAATATTTGTCAAAAGAAATACCTAGAAGAAACCTCAAGGAATTTAAATGAAAGATTATATGAAGACAAAAGTGATCTTTTACAAAACAACACACTAAATGCATTAGTTGCTTACAGAAAGGAGTATGACCCTTTTACTTTCAAAATAGTTAAATGTAACTGCTACTTCTACTCTAACAGTTTCTTTTCTCACACTTCCCACCTGTGAAAATCCCTTCCTTTTACTTATTTCTTTGAGAACTACAGTCTTCAAAAATTTAAATGCAACATCAATTGCTATCTTCAGTTTTCTTGAATCCCATTCATCTTTTATCCTTTCCTCACTCCCCCCATACTGAGTCTTTTCTCTCACTTTCACTCTCTGTAACCCCCTGTGTACTAGTGGCATTGCTGCTTTGTTTGGGGTGAAATGATTAAAAAAAATGTTTGGTTGTTTAGACACAGGCAGAATCATATCACAATGATCTTACACACTTGTATGACTTATTCAAAATGGTATTTTAATATGCATATAGGTGCTTTATATGATAACATAACTAATAATTCAATATTTAAGAGTTAGGGTTGAATGAATTAACTTCACATAACTTAGATTCCCATCAGATGACATATATCAAAGTTTGTTCTCTTGGCAAGTTATAGCTTCAAGTTCAACAAATTCTTGTTTATTTTTTTTATTTATTTATTTTTTTCAGCTGAACATATTGCTTCAATCTTGCTGCCTTTTTCATCATGTTAATTTTTATCTTTTCAGAATTACCTGCAATTGGTGTCGCTACCTGACATCATCACCATCCCCTCCGGTGACTATCACCTTGTCTCTAAAATGTGTCATCATCCTTGTTCTGCTGCTGGTCATCTACACAGCTGCAGTCATCATGTTCCTTGAATTGCGACACTCAGCCAGCTATGTCAGTCAGCAGTTCATCCGACGCCACCCTCTGCCTCCACTCTCCTACCCTCTGTCCAAAGAAGAGGGTGTTTCTGGAAACAGAATTGGGGGTGGTGCCACAGGTGGTAACCATTATGGGATTGTCATTGACTGTGGTAGCAGTGGGAGCCGTGTATATGTGTACCAGTGGCCTACCCATTCTGGTAATCCTAAGGAGTTATTGCAAATTGAACAACTCATGGATGCTAGAGGACGACCTATTGTCAAGAAGATAACTCCTGGTAAGTAATTCCAGCTAAAATTCTCTTTACACATACACATGCACACATTCATATATATTATTTGGACATTAGTTGTGTATGATTAAGTTCTGCCAATGTTGACAATATACGTAACAGCCTTGCAGCTGCATAGACAAGTGTCAATCGCTTATTTCTTGCAATATATGCAAATGCTCTTTACTTTGTGAGGGCCCAACTTACCAGCTTTTTACTTTGCAATACTATAATAGAAATACATTTAGTAGTTAGTAAACATTTAACTTTTCATTTTTTGTGTGTTTTCTGCAATGCCAAATGATTTTTCTGCTAATGCTGAATTATGGCTGCAGTATCCAATCAACTAACAGTGTCTCTAGCTATTGTGAACATTAACATTTTCTTGTGTCTAAATTTGTAGTGTTTTATTTTATACTCTGTGTGGGTTTTTTTTGCTATTTTTTTAAATCATATATTCAGTTCCCACTACTGAATCTGCTAAATGCCCAAGTATATCTTTGTCAAAAGAGGAGGAATGCTATTATTATTTTGGAAGGGAAACTCTATATAATAGTAATTTTTGACTTTACAGGGATCCCATCAGAACATAAACCTATCATAAGTAGAGGAGCAACTATGTCTATAAGTATTAGTTTATTTTAAAAAAAGCAATTTTGAAGTTTCTTATCCTATTTGTTTTGTAAATATGGTGTGGATTTTGAGAATTTAAAATTTTTGTTAGATTTTTGATCAAACTATAGAACACAAGTGTCAAGTTAAAAAAAATTAAATTAAAAAGATTAAAATTAAAAAAATTAACTAATCCTGCTCATTATTTGAGTTACAAATTTAAAATCATTAATTTTTTTATTCTTTAAAATTTAATAGTTCTTTGCTTTAAAAGTAATGTAATCATGTTACACCTGTATTTGGTAGTAAGACAGTATCAGGAAAAGCAATTTCATGCCTTTCTTCAAGGGTGAATATAAATTCTTGAGTGAATATAAAGTCTGTATCAAAGAACATACATGTAGAGAATCAATATTTGATTAACCGTATGGTTTTAAGTTGTCTGAATTTCTTCACATAGCATTTCCATGATTTATTTTTACTATTTTTTTACTGTTTTTTTGGCTATTTTTTATTTTATCTTATTCTTTCTTTGCATCACAACAATCATGAGATTTTTACATTCTTTAACTGTTTATATTAAGCAATCAGGATGGTTTAGAAATGAAGAAGTAACCTCCAATAAGATTTGAACTTGCATTCCACATCCTGGGAACATATCTGCTATGCCTATTTTATTTTATTGAGTTGGGAACCAAGACAAGCTGATTCAACAGTCAGTTAAACATTGTGATAGAAAGCAATAATGGGATGACATAAAAATTAGTCAAAATTTAGCAATTAAAATACTTTTGGGAGCAAACTGCCTGCATACAAATAGAAAATAAATACATAGCTTATAGGCATATCATTTTGAAACACCAGTTCTCATATGACAACCAAAGTTAAGCAATATTAAGCCAGGTCAGCACCTAGATGGGTAACTGCTAGGGAATACCAGATGCTGTAGACTTGGAAATCAAAAAGCTGAGTTCCTATTCCAATTGGATTTGTTATATTCACCTATATGCAAATACCCTTGGGAAAGGTATGAATGTCTCCCTCCTAGTTATGGGCTAATTAGTAGAACTTATATCAGTAAGTCAGTATTATCTAAAAAAAAAAAAATTCTTATAAGCTAAATATATTTTTTGGTTTTAAATGACCTGCAAAATCTTGGTAAACCTTATAAAAACAAATAAAAAAAAATGAAAATAGAAAGTGGCATGAGACAAGGATGTGTTATGTCTCCAGATTTATCCAATCTCTACAGCATCACTATCCTAATGGAACTGGAGACCCTACCAAGATTTATTATTGGCGGGCATTATCTTAACAATATAAGATATACAGATGACACTGTGTTGATGGCTGACTCCGTAAGGAAACTACAGGACCTTGTAGACAGGGTAGAGAGGGGTCTATATGTTGAAACAATGATTCTTATACAATCACAAAAGTTAACCAACATTGAGCCTGGTCAGTACCTAGATAAATGACTCCTTGGGAATACCAGGTGCTGTAAGCTTGGATGTATAATTGATGTAATGGTTAACAGCTTGAAATTGGAAATCAGAGAGCTGAGTTCCTATTCCAGTTGGGTCTGTTATATTCACTTATGTGCAAATGCCCTTGGAAATGGTATGAATCCAATATCTTCTCACCCTAGCTATGGGTTAATTAGTAGATTTACAATCTAAAAATATTTTTTGGCTTTAAATAACCTGCAAAATTTTGATATGTCATAAAAAAAACAAATCAATCAATAAAATTTAGAAGAACAATGACCCTTCTAAAGTTTGTCATTAATTATAACGTCCTTAATGGTGATATTAGCCATTTCTTTATCAGGAAACATTCAGTATTCATCAACTGGGCAGCCAGAAGTGCTTTCAATTAAAATTTATCAAAACTTTCTATTAAAACAATTATTTCAGTAAAATTTGTTTCTCAATTTGTTTGAAGTTGTGTTAAATGTCAACATTCTGATTATGTCATTATTCTCCTTTCAAGTTAGATGTGCTGTCCATTTTAGTTATTGCTGTTATTGAAAGTTCTCAACTGATGTGGTTTCTGTTATTTGATTACATGTTTCACCATCATTAGATAGGCTTCCTCAGATCAGAACAAAAGAAATATATGTTTCTGTGTGTGCTTCAGTATTAAATTGTTAAAACTTTTCCCACTAAGCTGGCATCTCTCATTTGGGATGAAAGAACAAAATTGTGTGACTTTTGTATAAAATCTGTTATTTTTAATTTATGCTGTTTTCTTTTCTTTCCAATTTTTTGTTGAAATTTGTTTTTATGTTCTATATATATATATATATATATATATATATATATATATATATATATAAACATTGAGAAAAGAACAATTGTATTGGACTTTTTTCTTCTCATCAGGTCTGTCCACATTTGGAGACAACCCTTCATCATCGAGTACCTATATTCGTCCTTTACTCACATATGCTGCTCAACACATCCCTGAAGAAAAACACTCGGAAACACTGTTGTATATTTTGGCAACTGCTGGCATGAGAGTTTTGCCTGAAAGGTAAGTAAATATTAGTTAATAACAATTATAATCCAGTGTAGAATTTTAGTTTATTGAGGAAAAATGAGTTACTATTTCACTTTTTAAAAATATGATGTATATTTCATTCCATTTTTCAGTGATATATTTAAATCAGTAAACATAAATATGCCAATTTTTGGCAAAACTTTCAGCTATACATGCTAATATGACAGTTGCCAACACAATCAGCAAATGAATTGTGTTGAAATCTCACAATAAGTTCAGTTTTGGGGCCAACCAAATAAAAGTATAAATTTCTTGAGGCTGATGTAGAGAAAATGAAAATCATTTTAAAATTAGTTACTGTGTTTATTAAAAACATAGGGAGGGATCAGTAAGTCCACAGTCTCATTATGATATTAGCTAAATTTTGATCTGAATTTCAAACTCCCTAATATTTGAACAGTGGGATTAATGGAGAAATATTGGGTGTAGTGTGCATTGACAAAAAAGATTGTTGAAAGGTAAGCATCTGTTGTGTAAAATAAATTCTTTATTGGCTTGCCCACATATCATGTAACTAAGTGTAAAATACAACCTTTTGTTCTTTAAAAATGTTTAAGAAATTCCATTTTTGTGTATAATGCACCCACCACCACTTTAAAGTAAAAATTTTTTTTTTTTTTTTGTAGGAAGGAAAAACTATTATAGTAAAGTAAAATAAAATCCCATTTCATGAAATTATTTTCTTGCAATCCCCCCTTTTCTCGAACACTTTTTTTTTTTGTAACTTGTATCTTCTTTTTATTTTAACTATCATCAGAGTGAGAATGGTATCATCTGGATGGTTTCCATTGCTGGAAATGAACTGATCAATATATTAGCCACCATTTCTTTATATTCACCTAACTTTTTTTTAGAAAAGGATCTCTGTTCTCATGGATTATACACCTGAAGAAAGACATAGAATATATCAGGTGAAAAATAGGCAAGCAACAAAAACAACTAAAAAAAAGAATAGGTCAGGAGTCTAAACAAATTTTGTAAAGAGAAAATTAGTGCTTGTTTTTATTCACTGTTAAAATAGGCTCCATCAAAATTTTAGTGATTAATTTTTTTCAAAAAAATTTTATAAAATCCAAGTTGGTTAAATCAGACTGGGTCCATTCAGGTTCTATGCAGAAGTTGTTTGTTAAAGCACTCAGTACTTCTTTGAATTTGAAATTAAGTTTTATTCCATTTCAGTACACAACGAAGAATTCTTGATGAACTACAAACATCCATCCCAAAAGACTTCAAGTTTGTTGTGGCAGACAACCATTTTGAAGTAATCACTGGAAAACAAGAAGGAGTTTATGGTTGGATTTCTGTCAATTACATCCTCAATAAATTTGCTCATGGCATTGAAGGTTTGTTCGCTTTAACATTTCATTTTGCCTGCAAACATGCCATTAGATTTTTTGTAGTATCTATTTATTTATTTACTAGCTTACCTGTACAGTAAAAAATGACTGGAAAATTTAAATTACTTTGCCATTGCATTATTTATAGTTTCTGCATGAGTAATCTTGAATTTTTAACTATACAATCAACTAATGCTGCATGTAAGAAAAATTTTAGTTTATAAAGAATAAAATTAACACAAAAGAAATAAAACCAATGTATGAACCACCTGATTTCTCTTACTCACTAATAAAATATTCTGTTATGCTAACACAAGGTTTGTTTGCTTATTATGTAATAATTGTATATCTCATTACTAGGCAGGAGAGATCAGGCTACGTGTGTTTTATATTATAGATTTAATGGGCAAATGTTTCAGGTTGGAATTAAGGGTATTATGTCAGGATTGATTTTGATTAACCACTCAACAATTCCATAGAGACTAGATAATGATGACTAATATTGAGAGAATTTTTACCAGACAGTATGGTCTGTCTTTGGATTATGTAATTGTGGACAGAGAAGGTTGATACAATGCTGTACCACTTCTAACCTCAAACAATTGCACAGACATGTTTGCTATTTCAACTTTGATATTGCTTTGCTTTTTTAAAGTCCAGTAGTGAAAAGTCATTACAGAGACCATGAGGTGGCAGTGAGAATAGATGCTTGGTTAGGAAGTAAAGAGGATTATCCTCATAATCAAGTGAGCAGTTACCGTATGAGTATGGCTGTGTGACTGTGTGTGTATGTTCTATATTGTGTGTGTGTACGTACGTTCTATGTTGTGTGTGTGTGTGTGTGTGTGTGTGTGTGTGTGTGTATGTACGTTCTATGTTGTGTGAGTGTGTGTGCGTACGTTCTATGTTGTGTGTGTGTGTGTGAGAGTGTACATTCTGTATTGTGTGAGTGTACGTACGTTCTACCTTGCAAGCTTTAGTGAATGTTTGGTGGGGCAGGGTTTGGGGAAGATAGCAAAAAGATGAAATTTATTAAGAGCTACAAAGGACAGGAAGTTGTGGAGAACCATGTTTGCCTACGTTCTGAAAGAACATAGCACATAGAAGCTTATAGTAAATTTCATTCCTCTAAAAGAGAATAATGAGTAGAATTTACGAATTGATTATTTTTTAGCTCTACCATAGACTCCTATGATATTGTTTCTCAGATACTCTTCATTAACTCTCAACTTATGCTAAACATTGTTAAAATTTAATTTCTATCAAAAATCTTTCTAAGGTAATAATTAGTTTCATTTCTTGCATATATTCTAAAAGGATCTGCTCTGTTCTTTTTTCCAGCCCATTTTTAATGGTCTATCCTTTTAAAAGCAAATATTCAGAAGTTTATAAAAATGTCTTTTGATTGTTATTCTTTCACAATTACTCTTTGAATTTATTCTCCTTCTTTTACACCCTTTCAACCCTTAGCTACTCTGTCCTTTCAAAATTAAATCTAGTGACAAAGGAAAAGAACTATAAAAGAAGGTATTTGAAATTAAAGCTTTAATGTCAAATAATGAATGTTTTATATTTTTTAAGCTGAAGCTAATCTTACTTCAAAAACTGAAGGTGAAACTTAAAAAACACCTGTGGAAAAATGAACTATTAAAAAATATGGGGGTGTGAAGCAGCTGCAGAAGGAAGATTAAATGGTGTATTGAGCTAGTGGAAAAAACATACATATTGACGCTTTATGACCAAATTCAAGGACAGTATTCATACTGTCCTTGAATTTTTAAAGACAAGAATCAAATGGTGACTGTAAAATTGCACAGTGGACTATTTTTGTATAACATATTGATGAAATATCTTATCAGCCACTGGAGTTATCATTGCTTTTACTGCTTTCAACACTATCAACAAATTATCTTGAATCCCCATCTAATTCATGTCCAGCATAAAACCTGGGACAAAGAGGTTTCTCATAAGATATCTTCACAGCTGCTTCCAAGGAGGTAAATTAACTATAAATTTATGATTAAACTTTCTACAAACTGCAAATCTGCTTTGAAATTGTTATTTTTTTTTTCATTTTTACTCTGATAGATGGAGTATTTGAAATGGAATTCCACAAATTATGAAGTTCACTAATATACTTAACAAAAGTAAATGAAAATTGAATTGATATATATCAAGGATGGTCAAACTTCCTTAATGTAAAAGCCACATACGATAAAGTTCAGATGTTTGAGAGCTGCAAGACATGAACAAAATTTACACATATGGTTTTATTTTATTTTATTTTTTTTTACATATGCATTAACATTAAACTTACATTTTAATCCAATGGGGGCTCAGTTTAAACCCCAGTTAATAATTATAAAGCTTGAAATTTTTCTTTTTATATCAATTGTGACGAAAAAAGGAACCCAGCCAACATTTCGACAAGCTACATGTGGTTATATATATATATATATATATATATATATATATACTGTTATATTTATTTTATAGATATAACTATTTAAGCAAATGCTCCACTTATAGTAAACAGTACTAATTACACTTACCGGTTCAAATAATATATTAAAATAATTGTCAGAGTTAGTCCATTTCCATTTATATATATATATATATATATATATATATATATATATATATAAACAATTAATAGATTTTTAAATAACATTTCTTATGAGAAACATTTTTGAGTACATATGTTTGTGTAGACATTTATTTTTTAAATAGTGAAATTAATGTCTACTAGCCTAGAGATTGAGAAGTCTTTGTAAAGAAAATGTGCCTCAAAGATTTATTCACCATTTCCAATCAGAGAAATCACTTTAGATTAAAACAAATTAATTGCTTAAACATTACTTTATTTACATTTCATATGGGAAAATAAAGCTAGCAGCTATAGCCTTTCACAACATGTGCATTTCTTAAATAGGGTAACTGTGTATTTATTTGTTATGATTGCTTCCTGTTGCCTAATTGATTGGGAAGGGGAATTCAGGTTCATTTCTTGTCAGGAGGCACATTTTTTAATTGAAGTTCTCAATCTCTAGGCCAGTAGACATTACTTGGACTGTTAAAAAATATTAGGGATGTCTACTGAAACGTGTGTACCTACTAAATATAACATTTATAGTAATAAAACATATAGATATTTTCAAATCATTGAGAAGATACACTTGGTGGCTATATATCTGTGAACATTGTTAGAAACATTTTTTAAGAGAAGCAATTTACATATATATTATTTATTGATTGATTGTTCCTTACATCAGCACATCTGCGCCCACTAATATCTAGCTTGAACATTCAATGATTTTATTATAATAGTGCTTTTGATGTAATGTTATATAAACTGAAGTGCCAAAAAATTTGAGCCAGGAAAACACTGGGTTATTTCACTTTACCACCACTTGAAGAAATTAACTCAGACAGGTGATATATATCTGATGTCATACCAATTAAAAAGACCTTTGAAAAAATTTTGATGTCTGGTCAGATTTATGGAAGTGGGTTGGGCTGAAGATGTTCAGTACTTACTAGTAAGTAAAGAGGTGGTGTAAATGTAACATCCATGGTGTACAGACAGGATTGAACACTGTTTGATTGCAGAATGAGTGTTGGGGTCATAAGGTTGCAGCACTCTTATCTTTGATAACTGCTTTGGTCAGTAATAAGAGTATATCAGGAATATATGTATCATATCCAGAGCACACCACCAAAGAAATGTTCAAACTTTTTTGAACAATAGAATAAAATAAAATTATGCTTTCATATATAACTTTGCTGATTTCAATCTTTGTAAAGCATCTGTGTTACTTAAGTGTTTGTGACTTTATAAAAAAAGTCTTTGTTTTGATGACATTTTGTGCCCTCTTTTTTTCTCCTTCCTTCTCTGAGCACTCTTTTCCCTCTTCTCCTCGGTGCCCTCTTTTCCCTATGTTCTCTCTTTTCCTTTATGCCCTCTTACCTTTCTTTTTTGTCTCCCTTCTCCTTAGTGCCCCCTTTTCCCTCTTCTCTTCTGCATCCTATTTTGCCTTTTTCTCCATGCATTCTTTTTTATCTCTTTCGTGCCACTTTTGTTTGGGTTTCTTTCTTCATCTTCCATGCTCTTTTTTTTCTCATTCCTAAATATTCCTATAAAGTCAAAGGAGAACTGAAAATATTTAAATGACAGTAGATGTTTACTAATGGATGATGTAATGGTAATGTAATGGTTAGAATCTCAGAATGAGAAATTGGTGAGACAATTTTGAATTCTATTCAAATTTGTCACATTTACTTTCCTGCAATATCCTTGGGAAAGGTATGAATTCATCTCTTCCCTACCATTCTCCATTAAATATCAGGACAAACTGTGCTCTTCAGCCTTTGTTGGCAACCAGTTTAAAAGAATGATATCTCTGAATACCGATATACAGGTAAATGGAACTCTTTGGCATGGGATTCACAGTCACTTAAGGGAAGGAAAACCCTCAGCAGAAAACCAACCCTTCTTTGAGTACTGAGGTTGAACATGAGGTCAGTTGCCCTACAGTGTTGAACAATTTGATTATAGAAACCTTTTCAAGAGACCTTATGTGCCATGCAGATAGCAAAAATATAGATGTTTACTAATAATATACAGACCAACTGAAACAATAAAAAATTTAGTTGCCATTTCTTTTCCTTTCATTTTCTATCCTTTTCCTTTGACTAATCATTTCTATTACTCTCAATTTGAGTTTATTAACATCAAGTCTTAAACTAAAGAAACCTACTTTGAAAGTATTGTGTCCTTTATGAACATTTATGCTTATAAAGGCAACAACCTTACATTTACTAACTTTTCCAAAGAAATAATTGTATTATAATTCAGCTTGTTCCTCTGTTAGTAAGTTATATCCTACCATTACCTCATATAACTAATGGAACATTCCATTTTGATTGCAAGGAAAGAAGGAAAGAAAATATATCAGAAATACTATTTGGCTTTATTGTTTTAGTGAAAAAAGAAAGCCTGCCTAATAAAAAAGAAGGAAAAGGAAGATAAGAGATGATAACACAGTCATATGTTTAATGTCTGCTTCAGTAAAATGGAAAACTGTCAATTTTTAATCTTTTCATTTGTACCCTCTTACTTCTTCAAATAATGACCTGCATTCATTTTTTATTGTTATTATAATATTTTGGTAAAGTTGTTCAGCTCAAATATTTAACAAAACAATAGGGGACTTTTCATGGGTATTTTATAGAGATGGAACTTGCAAGTAGCTTATTCAATTATTAAATTAAGAATGTAATTTCATCAGAAAATTTAAATAGGGAAATCATGAAATTTTCATGGGTAATGTCATGTATTAAAAAAAGGATTTCAAAAAGCATTTAATATAGTTTAAAAGAAAACTGGAACAGATAGCATCAATCTTGAATGCTAAATTATGTAAGCTTTGGCAGTTTTTGAAGAATGGAACAACATTTTCATTTACCAAACTTATTTGTTTTAAATAAAAATAAACCAGATTAACAATTTTATGTATATTTTGAGTGTAAGTACTTTGATTTAGATTAAAAGCTTTATTATTTTATTATATATTGTTTTAATGAGGTGACTGTTAGGTTTAGTGCAAGTTGATTTAAGTAGGGATATAGTTAAACAAACACGAGGTCTTGATTGGGGGGAACAAATTCTATCCTACTTGTACATAAAAAAATAGCTATATTGTTAAAGTTGTTACAGTACAAGTGTATCCAGAGTATCTGAAGTTTTCTTCTTTTTTTTTTTCAACAAGACTTTGTAGAGAAGTGAAGGAATATACTAGGAAAATCAAAAGGTATAAAGTGAGGAAATATAAAAAAAAAGATGGGGAGAGGAATCCGAGTTGGATCAATTATTGAAACACTTTGTTTTTTTTTTCTTTTTTAAACTGATGTTTGAACATTTTTTTTCAATTGTATGCTTAAAAGCCTCATTGATATATATTTATATATGAAAGAATCATAATGGGTAAATGAGTGACAAAATGATGAAAAAAAATTTCTTAGAGACAAGTTTTGTTCTGAGAAGGATTAATCTGAAGAAGTTTATTCCAAGAACAAGATGTATCACTAAAGGAGTTTCTGCTTATATAGTTTTCTACCTAAGTTTGCATTGTGTTACAAATATCCATTTCTCAGATATTTCCCCATAAAGTGATAGCTACCAAACTTATTTTTCAGAACATTGCTTGCATGTATTAAGATATCCATGGATACTATTCATTTATGACCTTGTGCCAAACTAAGCTAGGTTTAGAAACTATGTAAAACTATCCACCTCAACTTGCTCCATTGATTTGTGGGATAGTGAATTATTGTAATCATAAACAATATGTAAGTTTTTCCATGGTGATTTTGTGGGAGGACTTGAAACAGGTGACAATCCAATCAATTTTTTTTTTGCCTGTAATTGATGCAGGTGTACCAGTTGGTTACAAATGAAGCCTGTCCTCCCAACCAACTTAATGATAATCTATGCTACAGCCAACAAGCTGTGGCACTTTTTGTAACGAAGTAATGTATATTTGTGAGAACTTACAATGCTTTAACCTGTGTGTATATATTTTAGATGGGAGTGTACTGGTAAAGTCAGGTGCTTTGAAGACCTACTGTTGTTGGCAACATAATTGTGGATTTTACAAGCATCATAAGTAATCAAGTCTTCAAACCTAGATAAAAATCAGCACATTGAATGCTGATTTTCAATGATAGCAGGTTGTTCCCATTAGGCACAGTATTAATATGGGTATTTGTTTATGTCATTAAGTTTCTAAATATGATTTGAATAAGCATTGAAATATTGAAGATTTTATTGTCTTGATACTTACATGTGTATTTTTCAGGGTTCCTTTCATCACTTTTTATAATTGGCTGGTGGATTAGTTTCTTTCTGTTATTTACTTTAATGAAATAGTATCAGTTACCAAGTGATTACAAGATATTTATATTGGTTGTCTAAAAACAGTTTGTGACTTAGTAAATGATCTAGAACTGATCAACAAGAAATCTAAATTCTTGTCTGATGAGAAATCTCTCAAATTTCTTTGTCTTCAAGGAGCAAAAAAATATACTACTGATTGATTGATTATTGGCATAGTATTAGTCTCTTTAGTTTATAGAAAATCAAATTTTAAATATTGTTGCATAAATTATTATCCCACTCATCTAAATATTGTGTTAAAATAATTTAAGAATTAAGCATAAAGAATTTACATATAGGAGCTTCCTTTACATATGAACAAGATAGGTTTCAAGTGTTTGTTTCTAAATATCATTGTTCATGCAAAATATATTTCAATTCTTTTTGGTTGATATAAAAAAATTGTTATAAATATGTTATGTTCCCCTTAGCAAAGAGGTTGTCTACAAGATAATATACAGTTAATACATCAGAAACGTAGGTTGTAATTAAGCTTTGCTATTCACTCTCTCCAACTAACATCCCCAACTCTTATGCTGTTCTGTCAACAGAGCCTAGAATATGATGATTGCATCCCTGCAGAGGAGTAAGACACCCACCTTTTTGTTTAAATGCTTGTAGACCCAAGTATAAACCCAATCAAAGTTTACCTATGTACTTAAGTAGAATAAAATTTTAAAATGTAACATTAAATGGCCTAACAAAGGTTGATTTCATAAAACCCACCAATCCAACCCAACTCTTATAGTCTCATATTCTCATTACTTGTGACTTCACAGGGCTTGTTCAAACTGAGTAAAAGGTAATACCTGTTGATATTTTGGTTACTTCTGGAAAAAAAGGAGGGATTACCTGTCCTTAGAGGAAAAGATGGGCAACACATGTTGAATGATTTTCACTCTGGACAATGGACAATTTGGTAGCAGAGCATAGGTACAAAAAAAGTGTGACAAGAGAACTTCTTTTATATCAATTATGCATTAACAATTTTTTGGTTGTCCCTCTCCCCCATGACTTCAACTTTGAAAAATACCCCCATTTTTAAAGAGTGAAGAACATTACATTAAAAGGAAAAATGATTTCAAGATATGACAGCTGCTTACATGTAGTGGGGGGGGGGGGAAGACCCAACAGTTTATCTTACCCTCACTAGATGTGCTAGAGATTGTATTAGAGATTTTACACCATGGAATATTTTGCATGAAAATTGTATTATGAATATGACCAAGAAAGTGGACATGCTGTTTTTGAAAGACCAAAGCACACATGCATATTTGGTATTTAGAGAGTTTTACAACTTTCATTGCCCATCGAGTATAAATATAACATATTTTGGTAAAGTTTGAATATTTATATAATAAACTTGGAATTTCTAATATCCATATGCCAGAGAGGGAGTACAAGTATTTTTTTTGTTGACTGCAGTACATGTGTCTGACGAAAATGAGATGTTGGCTCATGCAATTTGTCCAACTATGACATATGGAAACATGAAATTGATGATAAAAACATAATTTTGGTGACCCAGCTGCTTTGGCTGATGAAAATATTTTATCTACTAAATCTATTTTTTGATGAACCTTTAAAGCAAGAAATAAACATGTGCAATCCAGATTTCAAAGGAGTGTTTTTAATCCTACCAATAGACAAGGAAATATGAGGTGTTTTAATTGTAATTCTACAAAACACTTTGCAAAAGATTGTTATTGCCTTCATGAAGATAATAAGAAAGCACATGGAGTTAACATGACACAAATGCTGAGCTTCAGTTGTAAATGTTAATTAAAGAGACTCTTAGACTGGGCATAGTAGATAGTGTTTCTATGAAAATTGTGCATGTTAAAACATGGTTAAATGCCTTTCTTGATGCCTTAGTGGATAAAGAAAGGAGTCCTGTTAAATATTTTCTGACTGACACTAAATTAAAATTTGGAGAATTAAAATTTCCATTATTCCTCAGCAGAAAAAAGTTATGATTAAAGTGCATATAATAAATAATGATATTTCACTTCTTTCAAGTTGAGTTTCTATGAAAAGGGCTAATTTTGTTTTAAATTTTACAAATGATACAGCTGATGTTTTATGTGGATTTAATCTGTACTTCATCAGGTTACTACTGTATTCTTCTCATAAACATGTTACTTCAGAGACAAAGTGATTCAAATTTACAAATTTCTGTGGTGTTACACACATTTGACTAAATTGGTTAACATAAAAATAAAAGAAAGGGCAGAGAAATTACATTGACAATTTTCCTATCCATCAAAAGAAAAGTTGTGCAAACTTGTTAAGAAAAGTAAAGGTTTTTTTGATGAGGAATTTCTAAAGATAATACAAGAGTGTTTTGACCATTGTGAAGTGTGCACAAAATTTAAATGTCCACCATTACGTCCTGTTGTTGATATGCCTTTGGCTGATAAATTTAACCAAATAGTATGTATAGACTTGAAGGATCATGCACATAACGAATCCTGAATTTTACATAAAATATTCTGCAGCTTAATTTCAACTGAATATCAAGATGAAATTGTCCAAGGTATTTACCTAATGTAGATAGCATATTTTGGTGCACCTAAAAAGTTCTTAGGTGACAATGAGGGTGAATTCACTAATGATAACTACAGGGAAATGAATGAGAAATTAAATATCAAGATTAACAACAGCAGGTGAATCAACATTCAGTAAAATTGTGAAATGGCATAACCAAATATTAGCAGAAGCAGTCTATAAAACTTTATTAGATGCCAATTATGAACTCAAAGTTGTATTTGCTTGGGCATTAAATGCTAAAACTCATTGCAAAAGTGTTAGATTTAGTCCAAACCAATTGGCATTTGGATTTATCCTTAATTTTCCATCAGTTATAGATAATGAACCAGCTTCTATGGAAGTTTCATCTGATATTAGGCATCAAAATATGAATGCTCTACACAGTGCCAGATAAAATTATATTGCTGCAGAGTCAAGTGAGATGATCAGGAGAGTCCTTGGGTATAACGTATACACTTATGCAGATGTGATAAAGTTTATTATTGCAGAAGAAATTTTAAAGGATAGAAAGGTCCAGCAGTTGTACTTTGATGGACAACTTGTGCTAGTAGACCATGTGGGTGCTTACTATCCTGTTCATCCATGTCAGTTGATGAAGGTGTGAGATAGTAGTACTTGGCAAGGTAAAAATAGACAAATAAAACAGAAAATACAAATGTCATGGGTCAGGAACCAAGTATAACTGGCAACTACAAAGATGATAGTCCTGTAAATTCCATATAAAATGAAACTGATTCCTTCAATGAAGTGACCACTGGTGCTCGACCTGAAAATTCTGCTCAGAATATGAGTAAACCAAAAGACATTCCTTTATCAGATACAAGATAAAGGCAATGTACAAAAGGAAGCTAATGTAATAAGTATGCAGCCAAAACAAACTGGAAAAATTATAATAATGCTGTGAATGTTCATGTTGAGAACCTTATTTCTTTTTATGTGCCATGTCCTTTCAGGACATAGGCAATCATGGCTCTCCACTTTCCCTATCTCTTGTAGCTCTCAATAAGTTTTGTCCCTCTGCCACTTCTCCCAGACCATGTACTGTAATCCACTTGCTTAAGCCCACCAAGTATATCATGCATTGCTTTCCCTTGTCTCTCTTTCTCTATATTCAACCTGTGAGTATCAGCTTCTCCAGGCCCTCCTTTCTCATTACATGTCCCAGAAACTTCATTTGCCTCTTCCTGATGTTAAGTATAAGCCTCCTCCTTGTTTGCATTCTCTTCAAGACCTCATCGTTGCTCACACACTCAGTCTATGATATCTTCTGCATCCTTCTGTAGAACCACATCTCCGTTGTCTCAAGTTTCTTCTTCATCTTTGAGGAGACTGTCCAACATTTGCTGCCGTAAAGGAGGACAGATGTCACATAACAGCTCAGTACTCTTTCCTTTGTTATCTTCTCTTTGTTAAAGAGATCCTCCTGTCTCACAATATTCTGCCCAGCTTTTGGAATTCATCCTTGGCTATCCCAGTACGTCTATGGATCTCAGTGTTGCACTTGCCGTCCTCTGTCAAAACACTTCCCAGATATTTAAACTTCTGCACCTGCTTGATTTTAGTATCCCCAACCTGCAAATCGCATTTTGGGCTCATCCATTTACAGATGATCATGCATTCTGTCTTCTTGTAGTTTATGCTTAGTCTCTTCTTCTCACTCTCCTTCATTACCTTCTGTAGGAGGTTTTGTAATTTCTTTTCTGTGTTTTCTATCAGTACTGTGTCCTCTGCATATCTTATGTTGTTAAGATTGTGGTCACCAATACTGAATCCTGGTAGGATTTCCAAGTCTCTCAGAATTGCCTTGCTGTATAGATTGAATAAATCTGGTAAGACACATCCTTGCCTTACACCCCTTTCTATATTTGTATATTTGCTGAACTTGTTCTGTATACACATGCATGCTGTTTGCTGCCAGTGTAGGTTCTTGACTATTCTAATATCTTTCCTGAATATATCAAGGTTGCTGAGCAGTTCTAACAGATCCTTGTGGTGTACTTTGTTGAAAGCCTTTGCATAGTCTATGAAACATAGGTGCACGTCCTTCTGCATTTGTATTGCTCTTTCTGATAACATTCTGAGCATGAATATTGTGTTCCTTGTCCCAGTGTCTTTAACAAACCTGCACTGTTCTTGCTTTATCTCTGGCCTGATTCTACTGCATGCTATATTCATCAGAATACAGATGATGAGTTACATGGCTCATTAGGCTGATTGTTCAGTGGAGTTCACATTCGTTCACATGCGCCTAGTTTCTTAGGCATTGCTATGAAGATAGATCTGCTGAGATCTTCCGGTATATCCCCTCTGTTGTAGATTTCATTTATTATTTCTGTGATCTTGTCTATGCCTAAGTCATTTACGGCTGTCAGTATTTTCGTTACAATCCTGTCTGGCCCTGCTTCCTTGTTTCTATTCAATTTGGCCAGTGCAGCTTCTATTTCAGTTTTTAGAATTTCAGGTCTGTTGGTACTTCTGTGTATTGCTGGTTGTTCTCTTTTGATGTGGTTATGTGTTAATTCGGATTGTGTTATGAAATGAACTGCCCTATCTAAAAAATGCTGTACTGTTAACAGCTGATGAAGAAATGTTGCAAGATGTGGTAGATGCTAAGGAAAAATAACTGCAGTGCTTGATTCATAATGATGTGTTTGAAATAGTTCCTTTTAAAAATCAAGTAACAGTATCATCTCTTTGGGTTAACTCTGAAAAATATAAAGATGGTAAAAGGAAAATCAAAGCAAAATTGACAGCCTGTGGATTTGGGGAAGCAACTAATAATCTCAAGAAAGAGTTTTCAACTTGTAGTAGTGAGTGCCCACATTTAGTATTTTAACCACAAACACAATGGGCTGGAAGCTACAAGTCATTGATATGACAGCAACTTTTCTGGATTGAAGTTCTTTAGAAAGTGAAATATTCCTATGTCCTCCTCGTGATATGTGTAAAATCTGTTGGCACCTTAAAAAGTGCATTTATGGACTAAAAATCTACAAATCTCAGAAGGAGTCACAATCAAGTCTTGTATATGCCAACGATAATTGCAAGGTGATAACTAGACAGTGGCACCAATCTCAAAGGTTGGACAGGGTAACCAAAAATTCATTGGTATCAGAGAATCTAGCATTGAGTGAGGCAGCAGACACTGGATTTTTTATTGCCAAGTGATTTTGGGACTAGATATATTACAACCACTTCAATGCTATACAGACAATGCAACACTAATAAATGTTTTAAAAACCTCAGGCATTGTTAGTGACAAAAGATTATGAATAGGTATAACAAGATCACAAGAGAGGGTATCAGAAAAGGAAGTTAAAGTGCATTGGATGGATTATAAACTGCAGTTGGTAGATTCCTTAACAAAGAAATGTTTCTCTACTCTGAAATTGTCAGAAGTACTTGAAATTTCAAAACTGTGAAATGAACAAATCAGTTATTTTTCAACTTCAACAACTTTACAGGAGAGCTGCAATGTTTATATTTTGGTTACTTCTGCGACAAGAAATGATTACCTGCCTTTGAAGCAATTCGATATAATATATTCTTATAATTTAACACATTTTTTTTTTAAATTTTTATGAAGTTTTACCACTTGACCTGGACAATTTTCATTGCTACTTATTTACCAAGTAGATAAAAGAGGTTAAAACTAATCTGTAATTATAGAAATTGCACATTATTTTTATTTCTTATGTCTTCTTGATTGTTGTTCTTTGATTGTCCTTTCATTCCAAGTAACCCTTTCCATCTCAGTGGCGTTATTACCTTGCTTTATGGAAAATGCTTAAAAAAATTAATTTTATACAATGAAAATTTCTATTTCAGTGAAACCTACAGAAATTAATCTAAAAAAAAAGAAAACTTGGTTTATTTATATCAGAACATAAAGACAATGAGAAGCATAGTAAGGATGAAAAGGCTACCTAAGTTTGCAGCTTGAGGTATTTGTCAGTTACAATGGATTAATAGCAAAGTAACAGAATTTCTTATCATAAAAGTAATGAGGCAAGCAGAAGGTATGTGCACTCTGCTTACCTCATGTTCCCATCTAAATATCTAGGGTACACTTTAAGACGGATATTGTTTCATTGCATGTGAAAGTTAGCTTAAATGAGGTTGAATTCTTTTTTTTCTTCTAGTCAACTGTGGAAAGAGAGGAGGCAGTACCCTAACTGAGGAAGTGTTTGATGGCAGAGTGATTTCTTTTGCCCCAGTATCTTCTTTCACCACAAAGAACAATCACTCTGCAACCACCATCACCCGCAGTCTAGTCCATAATGGTACTGGCTCTTTGAATGGCAGCAACAGCGCAAACAGCACAGGTAACCAACCAACCACTGCAGAAACACTAAGAAAACTAGAGTCAGAGATACCAACATGTCAGTTCACTAAAAATTATTGCAAATGTGTCTAGGTTGTATCATATGATAGATAAATCTTCTTTAAAGTTTTTGGCAGCATTAAATATTTTTCATTTGTTTGTTTTCTCAATAATAAAGACATAATCATACAGAAAATAACTCTCTTTTATCAGAAATGCTTGCATTCATTTCTGGCAATTAACAGTTTATTTCTGATTTTCAATGTATTTAATTTGTAAAAACATTAATGTACAATTTACATTATATCTATATAATCACATTCATATTCCATCAGTAATGCTTGCATTAATTGCTTTACATTCACTTATATGCAAATACCCTTGGGAAGATATGCATCCATTCTCTACCACCAGATATGGTTTAAATAGTAGAACATGTATCCGGAAAAATCATTGTAATTCTCAAAAAATATGTTAATGTTAAAAAAAAGAGTGAATATTATATGGTAATAAAAAAAAATTTAAAAAAAAAAGAATTATTTTTACAATCCCAAAATATATTTCAGCTTTAAATAACCGACAAAAGGGTTGCTAAGATGTAAAAAACAAATCAATCAATCGAAAGCATTAATTCCTGACTACTGTCAACAATTTTATTCTAGATTTTCACGAGATTTCTATCACAGTATTAGCAATGCACTTAATTCATAATAGCACTGTTCTATCAGAATTGCTTGCATTAATTCTTAATTATTGACCATTTTATTCTTTCTGATTTTCAATGCATTTCAGTTGTAAAATAATGAGCAATTAATTTTTTGAGTAATACCATAAGCAATGAATTTATTCAATACATATCATAGCCCTCTCCTGTTGGTAACACCTACTAATTCCTAACAATCTCTTTGTTCCTGATTTTTCAGTGTATCTTATAGCAGATCTCTTCTGTCAGTAACCCTTGCATTAATTCCTAACCACTGACAATATCTTCCTTCTTGATTTTCAATGATTACTTTATGGGTCAAAATAACTTTTTGAGTAAAACTTTACAAAATTTGGTGTTTAATTATTCATATATTTTTTTACTACAAGTAATGATAAAATCAAAGGACAGCACAAGAAAAGCCAATACCTTTGTGTACCAGACTGAAATGCAGTCAGCATTAAAATACAAACATAATTATTTTTTTCTACTGAGAGAATTTCCTGTATTGCTATTAGTATAATTAGTGTTAATGAAAGTTTGTTGAATAAATCCTCCTTAGGATATCACAGATTACATAAACTTGTACATATTAATATTGGAGTGAAGAATATTGGTATCCCGAGTTTAAATGCATCCAGTCTGTCCATTTCCAGACAAATGTTATCAATAAACTGTTGTAATCAAAAGTTTACCTTACATATTATGAGAGGAGATGTAGAATTTGCATAACAGTTAACAGCACAGAAAATGAAAGTTCAAATTCCACCTGAGTTAGTGTGTTGTCAATTTACACTCAATGCCCTTAGGAAAGGCATGAATCTCTCTCTCCTTGTGTATCAGGTCAGTGCTCACTCTCTGTTGTTGGTACAGATGTAACTCTGTTCAACTTGTTTTATATTATTTGAAGAGGTGATAGGTATCACCAAGTCCCTTACATTGACCCTAGAAATGCCATAAAGAACCCAGTCTGTAACCTGACAATCTACCATGTAATGATTTGATTTAATAATATGTCTTGAATAAATACTTATGTTTCTGAAATTATATTTTGGATTGGAAATTAACTTGATTTTATATAACTTTTAAATTAGGTATTTTGTAATTTTTTCTACTTTCATAAAATTAATTTTTTTTTCTTAATCATTTCATCCTAAGCAAGGTAATAAAGCCACTAAGGCACAAGGGGTTACTGTGTGTGAGAATATGAGAAAAAGAAAAACATTAAGAAGAGAGAACAATAAAAGAACAAGAATTAGGAGAACAGAAGATAACAATTGAGTGGAAAAGAAAAAGCTGGAAGAGAGTTTCATAAGTGAGAAGTATGAGAGCAGAAACTATTAGCATAGAACTAGGGTTACATCTAGCCATTTTAATTGCAAAATGATGAGACCTTGACATCAATCTACTATTGAATGTTCTTAATCACTGGTCTTTAATCTTTATTTGAAAGTGGCATCTCTTGTGATCTTTGTATTGCTTTTGCATTTATTTTGACTTTTATCCATTCCTCAATCACCTCTATACCCAGTAATTTCTCTCACTTTCACTCTCTGTAACCCTTTTAATTGAGGTGAAATGATTAAAAAAATAATAGGATGAAAATGTTCTATATTTTTCTATCATCAATGTTAGAATTCATAACCAAAAATATACTAATTCTGACAATATTTTAATACACCTGAAAATCTTTTTTAATCAAATTAGTTAATATGGAATGTTTCTTGTGTTGTCTAACAATAAAAAAAAATTAACTTTTTAGGCCACCCAGTCATTCTGAGCCAATTTTTTTTTTTTTTTTACTTTAAAGTAAATTTATTTGATACACCATTTTTCAAAATTTTACTCTCAGAAAATGACTTAAAATGCCTTTCAAGTAAAATGTCAGGATTTTTTTTTGTTTTTTAACAGCATGTTCATACCGTATAATCCTTTCATACTTAAACTAGTCCACAAAGAATTTCAGAAATGGCAACAATCTCTTAGATTTCAAGAAATCTTTATCCTAGTTGTCAAATCTTTGCATCCAAGAAAGGCTCCAAGCTACTTGGATAATCTGTTGTTGGACCAGGGAGTGGAAATCTACCCATTGGGCAAAATAGTTACCTACCAATGCTGATGATCAGTTTTTAAGCCAAATACAAAGCCATGATTTCAAATGCTGATTTTAAAAGTAGGCAGGCACATTAACTTGGAAAACTGAAACAGTACCCTTTTCCTACCAGGAAGGAGATCAGCAACAAAATCCAAGACATCATGAATACAATAGAATTTTCATAGAAATTTCATGATACCACTGCCCTGTCTAGAAATTTGATATTTTTTACACCTGTACAAAAATATTTCCAGAACATTTTAGTGAAACAGATGTGCAGCTAGTATAATGGTTAGCAGTTAAGAATGAGAAATCAACAGGCCAAGTTCAAATTACAGTCAAGTTTGTTGCATTCACTTTTACATAAATACACTTGTAAAAGACACGAATCCATTTCTTCCACTCTAGCTATGTGTTAAATAGTAGAGCAGACTGGAATATTCAGCCTTTTTTAGCAAACAATTGAGAAGGAGGACAACTCTGAATTAAAAACTGTTTGGGCATGGGGCTATCAATCCCATTCAATGAAAAACCTACATGCTGTGGAAACTGCAGCAGTATGCCTAGCATGTTGAGGCTGTAGCCCTATAGTCCATAACTGAAGTACAGAACTTGAGTGAGAGAGATTAAAGTGAAACACCACCCATATTTTTAATTGGTTATATTCTTATGTCAATATGCCTGTGTTATGGGGATGAATCACACACCAGGTATATTTAGGAAAAACCCTTTAAGCAAATCAATTCATATTCAGTGTGGTACCAAATAAGATGCCAGATCTATAACTTGTGGGTGGTGTCAAATTGGATATGAAATTTCAGTCAGTATCTGGGTACTAAAATTGTGGTACCAGATTGTGTTTCACCAATTTTGACTAATTATTCATGTTCTAATTTTCTGGTACCCACTTAAATTTCATTATTTTGATCAAGTTTTTGGATCAGGAGAGTCACTTCAAAATTTTTTCTTTGGATTGTTTACATTAAATTTATTTCTTTTGGCTGATAAATAAAAAAATTAAAAATATGGAAAACTTTAATAGACCTCACTATGGTACTAAACCTCATAACATCTTGGAATTTAGTACTATCCTCCTTCTGTTTCTAACATC